>OU426997.1:3817512-3865012 GCA_911387935.1 Dolichovespula saxonica
AAAGCGTTGATGTAAATAATTGAATTCGTGTTCGCCTTTTGAAGAAAATGGATGAAAGAGAGAGAGAGAGAGAGAGAGAGAGAGGAGGGAGTGTTTGCATTGGAAATATAACCGGATAAAAATAAATTAAAGAGCGACCGACGGTCAGACAAATAGAGACGGACGGCGGATGGACGAACTGACCGATAAAAAAAAAAAAAAATAAAAAAAAAAAGAAAAAAGAAAAAGAAGAAATTAAAATCACTTTTCGAAAGATTACAGAAAATGGAAATTATCACAGACAGGAGCCTTCTTGTAACCGAATACATTTGAACGTAGATAGAAGGACGATGAACGGCAACGATAAGTACCTTCGCGAGATTCCACTCGAGATTTTAACGACATAAATGCGAGCGTATAAACCGCCTACGCGATTAACGCGTCTTAACGCTTAATTTATTCCCTCGGCCTTGTCTCTACGAATAATGGATTATCTTCTTAGCAAAACATACTCTTCTCGTATCTCTCTCTCTCTCTCTCTCTCTCTCTCTCTCTCTCTCTCTCTCTCTCTATCTCTTCTCTCTTTCTCTCTGTATGTGTGCGTCTGTCTGTCTTCCCTCTTACCATCTTTTTCTCTCTCAACATTTCAAAACTAACAATTAAAATTTGTTTTAGTTAATGCATTCCCTTTTTTACTCTCCTCGGACATGTTTAATGTATTTGAACGTTGACACATTTGTTATCAAATTAAAGACTCATTCCATTATCTATCTATTATTCTTATTTCCGATTGCTTATGTTCT
The DNA here is from genome assembly GCA_911387935.1 of Dolichovespula saxonica. Taxonomy (NCBI): domain Eukaryota; kingdom Metazoa; phylum Arthropoda; class Insecta; order Hymenoptera; family Vespidae; genus Dolichovespula; species Dolichovespula saxonica. The sequence goes on from OU426997.1 coordinate 3,818,295, forward strand.
ATCAACATTGTAATAAGGCAGTTAAATAGTCTTGTCTCTTTATGTATGTGTGTGTATTCATTTTCCTTTCATTCGTTGTGCATTTTATTTCCTGTTGCATAAAATATACAATATCAATTACAGAAAGGATATCTTGGCGTTAATTATAGATGGAAATTAGAAACGTGCATTAAAGTTATATTATATCAATGTTAAACAATTATATTATTATTTTCTTTCGATTAAACAAACGAACGACACGAATCTATCTCGCGGCTTTTATCGACGATTAAAAGCATCGAACCGAAGGAAACGCCGATAATTTGATAAGTCGATTGCAAGCAAAAGCAAAAAAGACAGTTTATTCTTATCCGTCAGATAAGACACACTATATGTGATAGTGGAAGCAAGAGAGAGAGAGAGAGAGAGAGAGAGAGAGAGAGAATGAGAGAGATAAATATACTTTACATACATACGTGCATTTAATTACGTATAATATGTATGTATGCATGCATGTATGTATGTATGTATGTATGTATGTATGTATGTATGTATGTATATATGTATGTATGTATGTATAAAATTCTGAAAAAGAATGAATCGTAGTTTTATGACGTATGAGTTTTATCGGATCGATATTACCATGCACGTAATTTGTACACACCTAAGATAATTTTCCAGTTGTTAGAAGAGTGAAGGAGAGGGAGAGAGAGGGAGAGAGAGAGAGAGAGAGAGAGAGAGAGAGAGAGAGAGAGAGAGAGAGAGAGAGAGAGAGAGAGAGAGAGAGAGAATATAGAGAAGATAGCGAAGAAGCAAAACTATTTATAACTATACATCACTCGTAACGAAGTGTTGTGCGTGTGCGTGTGCGTGTGCGCACGAGACAAGACGACTACGACGAAGCGGAGGATGATTTCGTAATCACTTGAAAATAGTTCTTTTCTCGTAATCTCGATTCTCGTAATAGCATCTACCGTAACACCCACCATTGTTTTTCGTGATACTCGAGAGAGTTTATCGTCCGGTATTGCGTGTTGTACCTTCTCCCCGATTTTTATTAATGTCCTTGTATTGTATCGATCTATGGAATAATACGACGATCGACAGATCGATGTTCGATTCTTTTATAAGTTGGTTTTCTTATTGTGTTCGTTAGTTTGTCTTTCTTTTTTTTTTGTTTTTATTCATTTCTTTCCCTTTTTGCTGAGTTTTGTTGACTTTTATTTCAATAGTTTTCGATTTCTCGAATGTCGATCGTAAAATCATAAAATCGTAAGATCGTAAATTCTATGGCATTATATATCATCCTTTCAAGTGTGTTTTATAGGATGTATGGAATTCTTTCCAAACGCTCGAAGTATGCGACAAATTCAAGAACCGCGAGGCTTCAGAAAATAAACTATGCAGAAAATGAGGAGTGTTCTACCGCCAGATATCAACGGTTCCATCCTCTAACTCACTTCACTGATTTTATCTTTTCCTTTAAGATAAATAAAAGAATTGGAAATAATATAAAAGAACGTGGGGAAACAATTTAAACCACCTCTCTAACTGACTAATCCGTAGAGATTTTAATTTAAAACTCGGGGATCATTTGTGTAACTAGCGAGTCTTTTAGCTCGATGTTTTTTTTTTCTTCTTTGTTTTCTTTTATTAATCGTTTGCGTTTTCACAACTCGTCCGGTAAATCCGCGCTTTAATCTATCTTATTTTTTTCTTTTTATTATTGTTTGTTCGCGTGCCGTTTACGATCTCGCACATATTTACAACGTACATATTTACGTAGGTGCATATGCGATATCTGGAACGTTAGAAAGTTTCGATATCAGTGCTTCTTAATTATATACAAAATCATGATCTAGATAAATGCAAAAAGAGATAAAGATAAATATAAAAACAGACAGATGTACACAGAGAGAGAGGGAGAGACAGAGAAACACACACAGAGAGAGAGAGAGAGAGAGAGAGAGCAATGCGCGAGAAATTATACGAATTAATTACGTAAAGCGTAATAAATAAGAAGTTAATTCGTGTCGTTATCGGTGGTAGTAAAAGAATAGTAGCAATAGAGAGATCGACCTGACATCGAGATCGACTCGATGTTATAAATTGTAACGTGGGATGAGAACGAAAGAAAGAGAGAGATAAAAGAGAGTAAGGGAGAGAGAGAGAGAGAGAGAGGTTGGAATTTTTCCAAAGATAAAAAGCAGTTTACTATCTCGCGTTCGCAAATTAATGAAAGCGTTGGTGCACGTGTCACGAATCGTCGTAGTCGGTGTCGTCGTCATCGTCGTCGTTAACGACTCTTCGACTCTTGTATCGCGTATCCTCGTTAACGGCTCGAAGAGAGAAAACGTGGGAAGGGAGGGAGAGAGAGAGAGAGAGAGAGAGAGAGAGAGAGAGAGAGAGAGAGAAAGAGGGATGTGTAAAGGAGAGGGGAGGCTCGCGAGATAGTAGAGGAAAATAATTATCGAAGTTCGGCCACTCGCTCTACTCCAAATATACTCAACGAATTCGTAATTCGCCAATATACACCACGGAATACCTTTTGCGTGTTTAAGGAGAGAGAGGGTGGAGAGAGAGAGAGAGAGAGAGAGAGAGAGAGAGAGAGAGAGAGAGAGAGAGAATGAAATGGCGGGAGGGAAGATGGGAGGGAGAAGAGGATATGTAGAGCACGAGCGCACACGCATTTCCGTGCGACTTGTAATGCGGCGTAACGCGCTTAGCAGCTCATGCTCGGCTATACGCTGAGTTTACCTGCCTTTGTATTTGCGAACACCCTGTCTCGTACGTAAACATGATTCGATCGTGAGCGAAAGCTATAGGGTAGAGTGCGATGAAATAAAGAGAGAGAGAGAGAAAGAGAGAGAGAGAGAGAGAGAAAAAATGAGACCGGATTATAATGTCCGTTCTCTGTACAGAGTATATAAATACTATTATCTCGAATGCGCTCAATTAATCCCTATTAATTCATTTTATATTCCTTCATATTAGTTTTTCTTGTGGAGAGAGAGAGAGAGAGAGAGAGAGAGAGAGAGAGAGAGAGAGAGAGAGAGAGAGAGAGAGAGAGAGAGAGAGAGAGAGATTATTGATTATCCGATTATTTCGTTTGGATCATATAATTAGAAATATAAACACGATGAATGAAATATTTTCAATGAATACGCATCAGACACCCCATTGAATGTTTCACTCTGTGTGTGTGTGTTTGTGTGTGTGTATATATATATATATATATATATATATATATATATATATATATATATATATATATATATATTTTGTTTTATCCTTTGTATTTTACAAATCACTCGACAAAGTAATCGAATAAACGAACTCGCTTTTCCATTTTTCAAGCGAATCCTTTTTTTTATCGTTTTCATTCATTCTCTCTTTCTCCCTTTCTCTCCCTTTCTCTTTCTCTCTCTCTCTCTCTCCCCCTTTCTCTTTCTCTCTCTCTCTCCCTCCCTTTCTCTCTCTCTCTCTCTCTCTCTCTCTCTTTTTCTTATTACTTTCTTAACTCCTAACCTCCTCTCATTTTTTTTTCGATCTTAGTTCAGCTTTTCTCTTCGTTCGATCTTCTCTCTTCCTCTCTCCCTTTCTTTCTCTCTCCCTCTCTCTTCCTTCCTTTCTTCCTTCCATTCTTTCTTTCTTTCTTTCTCGTCCGATCTTCTTGATAGCCGAGCGATAAAGGCTGCGGCTGACAAGCCATTTTGATAAAGGCTAGCTAGCTTGACTGTCCGAACGTTGTTGGCCACCTCGTCCTTTGCAATTTCAGGAGCTCAAAGCCACTCCTCGATATACTCGAGCCGTTCGTTCGACGCGAAAACGGTGATCCCGGCCAATCTGCCGGCTCGTTTCGCTTTTCCTTAGATCCAACCATCATCTCTCTTTCTCTTCCCCTCTCCCTTTCTCTGTCTAAATTTCAAATATTACATGGGCGAGTTGAAGCGTTCATTTCGAAAATGAAACTCTCGAACATTCGGGCGTTACGTTCAGCTTATAAAGATGCAGAGAGAGAGAGAGAGAGAGAGAGAGAGAGAGAGAGTGAGAGAAAAAGAGAGAGAGAGAGACAGATAGAGGGGGAGGGAGAAAAAAATGATAGATAGATAGATAGATGAAACATCGTAAGTAAAGCGATAAAATCGTAAGTCGAGCTTTATTGATTAGGATAGAGAAGAGTTCAAAGAAGAGAAAGGGATAGAGACGATAGAATAAATAAAAGAAACAAATAAGAGAGAGAAAATGAGAGATAGATAGAGAGAGAGAGAGAGAGAGAGAGGGAAAGAAAGAAAACAATGAATCTTAGACTACAGATTTGTTTTTTTTTTCTTTCAAGCGTGTTTTTCTTTCGAGTGAAATTCCGTCGCGTCATTGAAATAGAGAACACGAAAGGCTTGGAGTCACGCAAACATGCAGAAAGAAGAACATCATTGCGTTGCTGTAATCGAAGAAGAAAAAGGATTTTCGAGAGGAACGAAAAGTAGGAGCAAAAGTAAGGGAAAAAGGTGTAACTAAAGCAAACGGATAGAGATCGAAGACTACCATTGATTGCTCGTCTGTTTCTGCGTTTGTATGCATCCACGTGTGTGAGCGAGTGTGTGAGCGAGAGAGAAAAACAGAGAGAGAGAGAGAGAAAGGAAACCCATTCGCTATGAGGAAATATCGATTCCGTAGAACATTACACCACCGACAATTATGATATTTTATTTATTCCAAGCAAAGGTCTATAACTCTCTATCTATCTATCTCACTCTCTTGTTTCTTCCACCCTGCAGCCACAAGCATTGCTTCTTTTTTTTCTGCTTTTTATTCCCTTTTCCTATCTCTCTTTCTCTCCCTCTCTCTCTCTCTCTCTCTCTCTCTCTTTCTCTTTTGCCCCCGTCTTTGCATGACAATGTCGAGGGCATCTCTCTCTCTCTCTCTCTCTCTTTCAGTCTGTTGCTCGTGCGTCTACATATCCTCCCCCTTACTCGGGCTTTTTCTCGATGCACATTGGCTGTGATCATCGGCGTTCGAAAGTTTCGCGACAAAGGGAGCGCAAAACGCGCCTCGCACTTTCCGCCGGTCGAGCCCTAAACGCGCGTCGTAGTGAACGAGGAGAAAGAGTAGGATGGAGGAGGAGGGAGTTGGCGGCGGTGGTGACGGCGGAGGAGGTTGAGGAGGTTGAGCTGGATAAGGTGGAGGATGAGAAATACGTCGAAGTAATTCTACGAGGGTAACATAACTCACCGACGCCTCGCACCTGGCTCGATGTGTTCCTGGAAAAATGCAGAATTCTTTCCACGGAGATGGCAATAAACCTTGTCGTTCCCTTTTTTTTTTTTTTTTACTTTCTCCGTTCCCTCTTTCCCCTCTTCTTCCCTCTCCCTCCGTGCAAACAAATTTTTCTTCTTTCGAATATGCATTTTCTTTCACTGGCTTATATGTGTCTGTGTATGTCGGATTTTCCACGGGTTAGAAAATACAGTAGCAGGTGTTATCACGAGTTCATTCCCCCGTATAATGTGTTTTTGACTCGAGAACATTTTTTTATTTTTTTTTTTGTAACTTTAAACGATATTACAAATAATATTTATTTCGTTATGAACACATTTTATTTCTATCCGCACACGGCAATTTTGTCGAATGTTCGTTAAAATTGGAAGTCGTGACGATGAACGTGTCAGAGAAGGATTGAATTTTCGAAATTTACGATAGAATTTTGACGAGATAAAAGAGAATGGACGAAGTGAGAAGAGTTGGGGAAAATAACAAATGCATTTGGAAGGTATTTTTTTTCTTCGAAAGAGAGAATTAATCCTCGAACTGTTGACAATGAATTAATACTAATATTAGTTTATAATAATAATTAAGAAAAAGATGTAAGCTATGTGTCGACGAATTATTATAGAGGTGGGTGGGAGAGTGGTTGGTACAGATAACATTTACAAATAGAACGTAACCATTTCTCTCTTTCATTCTCGTTTTCAGTAAATTTAGTTTCAAGATTTAACACTTTTAGTGTTACGTAATTGTAAAAATCAATTTTATCTGTAATGAGAAACGTGCTTTCCCCTCTTCTCACTCTCTCTCTCTCTCTCTTTCTCTTCCTTTTTTCTCACGACAAAAATCTCTCGGGAAATATGTAGAAATTAATTTACTTACATCGTGGAAGGAAAAATTTGGAAAAATCGAACAAATCAAATGACTGTATAATAATAATTCAAATCAATTTTATCGTGAAACTTTCTTGACATCGGAATTATTTAGAGGAGATATAGAAAACTTATTCTCCGATGCGAGCCACATGGTCCTTATCTTCGATCGATCCGTTCACCCGTTATTTATTTAAGTTCACCGGTCACTCATTGTACGAACTATCCCCTGAACAAAAACAGAAACATAAACCTTGTCGTCCTGCGTACGAGGCTGGTCGTTGTCGTATAACGCAAGGGATCACGTCCTTTTCTACTCTCTACGTGTAAGTGGTAGCGTGGGTTACATGCTGGCCGTTCGTGGGCTTGGTCATAACTTTTCCCCATCCACTTAAATTTCGGAAAATACATTAAAGCGAAGCAACCGACCTTATTGGATTTCGAAATGCACCGAGTACGTTAATGCGCGTGATAAAAGGTTATACTTACTAAGAAAAAAAAAAAAAATTAATAAATTGATTAATTGATGAAAAAAAAAAAATAAAATAAAATAAAAACAAATTCCATTGCAAATAAAACAATTTTGTCAGGTTGAATAAGAGAGAAAGAAGAAGAAGAAGAAAAAAGAACAAATCTTTGATATTACCTTAAACCGGATATACTTGAACTTTTTGAACGGCATAGCGCAGGCAGTCCTACGCGTAGCCCAGTCTTTCATACGTGGGGGTGAATTTCCGGCAAGAGTAGCAGTTCGTTTCACGGTAACTAGCTGCATGAAGGTCAGTAGTATGATAGAGAATGCGACCTTTAATACTTACTAGTGGATGGAAGATGACGCTTTGATACCGTTGGTAACAAGAGACGGACGGTTTTAAACGACTAAAGCACAATTATCGTACGGTGCGTTTTATCGATAGATAGATAAAAGAAAAAAGAAAAAAAAAAAGATAAAGAGACAATCGTCTTTACTAATCTCTCTCTCTCTTTCTCTCTCTCTCTCTCTCTCTCTCTCTCTCTCTCTCTCGGCACGCAAATATTTGTTCTTTCCGTTTTCTTTTTTTTCCTTTGGTTTTTTTTCTCTTTGCTAAAGCGAAAAATGAGAAGGAAGGAAAAAGAGGAGAAAAAGTGGAAATAAATGAAAAAATATCGTTCTTTTTGATTTTCCTCTTTTCGTTTGTTTTTAGGTTTTATACATACATATACATACATATATATATACATATACATACATATATATATATACATATATATATGTATGTATATATATATATATATAAACAAACGAATGCACACATACACACACACACTCATAGATATGTTTTTAGTTTTCTATTTTTCTCTTTAGCTTCCCTTTGTCTTCCTTTTTCTCTTTTTTTCTCGTTTCTCTTTATGCAACGACAATCCCAAAGAATAGCGAAGAGCCCAATAAATGCGAACATTTTTTTTCTTCCCTTTTCTCTGATTTTTTTCTCTGTCTGTCTGTCTGTTTCTCTCTCTCTCTCTCTCTCTTTCTCTCTCTCTCTCTCTCTCTTTTCCGGTTATTCTCTTTTGTGTCTTCTTGAAACATCTCGTGCGACGCGATGCATAATATTTTAATTGGAGAGAGGGCTCTGTTTAACTGTAAATAGGATTGATACTTAGGGAACGCGTTTAATTATTATTACGTCGCGTCGCTTGAGAAGCAATCGTAAACGAGGCTTCGGCGAAAATTTTCATTTTTGTTTTACGAAGAAAAAAAGACTCGAAGAAAGGGGAGAGGAAAGAGAAAGAGAGAGAGTGAGAGAGAGAGAGAGAGAGAGTGAGAGAGAGACAGAGAGACAGACAGACAGACAGAGAAATCATGAAGAAAGAAAAATAAAAATTAAGAAAGTTCGTGTGTGTATGTACAAACGAATCTTGAAAAAATTACAACGAAAAAGTTTGTGACGAAGAGATGATCTCTTTTTTACGTATGACCTTTGACATCCTTCGTATCCACGAAGCTTGATGTTTATCGCACGATTTTGTACAATAACAAATGGTTTCTACAATTGTGTTTTCGTATGTTTTTCTTTTGTTTCTCTCCCCCCCCTCTCTCTCTCTCTTTTTCCTATAGAGGTAGGTGAGTCATTTATTTTTCAGGATTTCAAATTCACTTTCACATCCAGTATGACTAATAATATTTTTGTGTATGTCCACTTTTATTATATATCAATAGGTACATAACAAGTATGACTTATAGATATATAGATTACAATCTATGTCTAACTTGTTTTTAACCATGAAAACTCCATGTAATCTTTTTATTGAATCGAAAACCGATCGTCAATAAAGTTCGTTGCTTTAAACGTAATTATGACTTAATCAATCAACTAAGAAAATATTGTTTCATCTTTTCCCGTTGAATTTTTCCATGAGGATACTCGTAAAAAAAAAAAAGAAAACAAAATCGAAAATAAATCTGATAAATATTCGGAGTGTATTTTTTCTTTTTTTTTGTTTTGTTTTAAGAGATTTAAGTACGAATAAAACTCGGATGAAAATAAGAAAGAAAGAAAGAGGGGGAGAGAGAGAGAGAGAGAGAGAGAGAGAGAGAGAGAGAGAGAGAGAGAGAGAGAGAGAGAGAGAGAGAGAGAGAGAGAGAGAGAGAGAGAGAGAGAAAGCGGCAGAAACGAAAAAGAATTTTCATTGTCATGCTTTTATCTTTAAAGTATTAAGGAAAGTAGTGAAGCAAAGAGTTTTGAAAAGAAGATGAAAGATTTATTATTTCTTATAATTCATAGTTTATGTAAATTCACAAAACAATCCGAATCCTGATCCTTTCATTTTTCAAGCTATTCAGACTCTTTGGTCTATCTTCTTGCGAGTGTCTAATCGTTGTGACCTCTTAGAAACCATGGTGTACCCTCTAACAATATATCTTAGGAAATTTATAATGCTTTCTTTATTCTTTTTCCTTTCTTGTTTATTGTTTTTTCTTTGTTTTTATATTCCATTTAATTAACTCGTTATTCGGGAAAATGTTCGATCGGTGAGCGTGAATGCATAGAATTCGTTTCGATTAAAAATGAAAAAACGTTGTACGTATGCATGGTGCTCGTAAATGTGGCAACATGATATTTTTTATTTTAATAGGTATGGGAAAAACCAAAAAACTTATTATTTATCTACTTATTTAATATTATCAAGCATTAATATTTCTTTAAATATACACTTCTGTAATATTGCTTTGTTTCGTTTACGCACACTACATAATGCACATTCATAACAATCGGAATTATCCGATAAACGAACGAAGGACAAAGGATTTTCGTTGAACATTATTAAACATTTCGACAGGTAGGCGTAACAAACAACATTTAATTTATGATTTCCCAGAAAGAAAATTTTTCTTTAAGGAGTATTACCCAAAGTCAGGTAACAACCGAGTTTCTTCAATGGATAAGAATACCGTTAATCCCGTTTAATGTCTTTAATATTTTGAACAGGGTATTACAAGTTATCATATATTTTCTATGAAACAATTTTTTCATATATATTTTTCTGCTGACTTATTTCGTCTCTCTACCTGCTATTGTCTTCGAAAAGTAATATTTTACTGGATTAGTTCGAGGGATATTGTACGATTTATTCATTAAAGTAAAAATTTACATTTTCAACGATTCACATTTACATCTCCTTTCTACGGGAAAATAATAAGTTCTATGGTAATAAATAAAATTAATCTCTATATTGAAATACGAATTCTTATCTTATTTAGGATGACTGTAAGACCCGTACAACGTGACTTTCCGTTTGAACAATTACTTAAATACCACTTTTCCCCATTTAGAAATATAGAAAATATTTCAAAATTTACTCAAGGAACCGATCGAATCGTCAAACAAACGAACAATTTTCGTTTTTGTACGAAACGTATTGCAAGTTTCAACCTCTCTCTCTCTCTCTCTCTCTCTCTCTCTCTCTTTCTTTTATCGGATCGTACTTTTATTGGATCATTATAGACGTTCAACTAGAGTTAACAAAAAAAAAAAAAAAAGAAAAAAAGAAAATAAGAAAAAAACGAACGCCTCCTTGGAACTCGTTTGAGGTTGGAAAGAACGAAGGAAGGTAGGGAGGAAGGACGAATTCCATGCGTACCTCACTGCGAGTAAAACGCCGTTATTTCCCTGACTACTTTCGGAAATCCTTAACTACTCTGTTCCTTCATGTCTTTCTACGTTCTTTCTTTCTTTCTTTTTCTTTTTTTATTCTTCTTTTTTTTTTCTATTTCTTCTTTTTATCCGATCCTCGCTACACTTATTCTCCCCGTTTTCGTCTTTCGATAAAATTCAAGGGAATATTGTGATTCACGAAATCGTCCACGATTTATATCATGGACGACAACAACATAATATACAAATCGCATAATAAATGTGTATTAGACTTTTATACTATACAACATCTGTTTACTACAAGTCCGCCGATTTAAAGTGAAATTGAAAGGAAAATTGCGTAGGGAGATCGTGGTGGTGGAGGAGAAGGAGGAAGAGGAAGGGAAAGAGAAAGAGAAAGAGGAGTGGGGTCGGGAGGGAGGCAAAAAATAAGAATAATATACGAGTTAAGAGATAAATAAAGAAAGAGAGAAAAAAAAAGAAGAAATGGAGGAGAGTTTAGGCGCAACAGTTTGGCGTATAAAACGTATCTCGTAGTCATTATGGTCCTCGATCCGTCTCATATATCGGGGCATAATACATTAAAGAGAGTAACGATCGATGGATGAAAACATTTCAATCGAAAAAAATACGTATTCGTTTTGCGCAGTATGTAAAATCTTAGGCCACGATAGATCAGCTTTTTTTTTTTTTTACTTGACTATGTTATTTGTTTTAATTTTTGTTTTTGATTTTGTTGAATGACTGTACAAAAAGAGAAAGTTAATTCGAAATGAAATCCTATTTTTTTTTTTGGGGGGTGGAGACTATTTTGCTCGATTCACGTGACCGATCCAGGTATATGAGTTATGTTATGCCCCTTCTCAATATTTAACCTGTAAGGTTTATGTCCTTTTCTCGAAATTCTTTTCCATCCATCTGATTGGTCGAAATTTTCAAGTAAACACTGTACTAGCAACACTGTCAAAGCTGGACATCAGTTAGTAAACGTATCAGTTAGTCGACCAGTCTATTGACGGAAGTCGTGGTGAACAGTAATAAAGAAGAGGTCCTACAGTGAACCAGTCGTGATAGTCAATTTTGATATCAGATTTAGTAAACTTGCAAATCAGTTTTTGTTAACATTGTTCTTACATTCTACTTACATACTTATCATTTAATCAGTCCTTGTCCATTATTGTTTAACTGTTTGTTTTAGTTTTTCTTGGTGATAATTAGATTTTTTTTCGTTACAAGTATGTAGTTGTAAGTTTTCGGGCAAACGATCACAATAGTGATCAGATTTCACAATCCGAACTATTTCTTCAAATTATATATTTGTAATTTATTAACAAAATTAAGTGAAATCGCGTGTGCTATGAAGTGGAACAACAAAATGAAGAGGGAAAGAATTCCTTGGCGGTTGTATCCAATAACCTTCGACGAGGAAACGTAAGAAAATCAAATTTATTACTATTTATTAAAAGAACAAAGAAGAAAAAAAGAAAGTAAATCAACGAATGCGTTCTATTTTATATATGAAACCGTATTATGAGATATGCTTTAGACCGACATAATAAAGTAGGACGCTTCGTGCAACTTTTATAGTGTATTTTATTAAACTTATATTATTTAAAAATTATTGAAAAATATAACTTGAAAAATTATTGAAAACAAATCATTTGAAGATTATATTAAAAAAGAAAAAAAAAATTATATCACATTTCACAATTTTTTTTTCTCTACCGTATAATGCAGGAATCGCGTTTTTCTCAATGTACCGTCTTATAAATCGGCTACGTCTTGATTAGATTTTATATTCTAATCTTACAAATATAATCAATAGTACGATAACTTGCAGATACTTATATAATAATAATAATTATAATAATAATAATAATAATAATAATAATAATAATAATAATAATAATAATAATAATAATAATAGTAGTAGTAGTAGTAGTAGTAATAATAATAATAATAATAATAATAATAATAATAATAATAATAATAATAATAATAATAATGATAGTATAATAATAATTTAATAATAGTAATAGGGGGATTGGTAGTGACGGCATTCTTAGATTTAAAGGCAGTGTTTGATTCGATAGATAGTAAGACGATGTTTGAAGTGATGAGGAAGAGAGGAATGGGAGAGGGGATAAGGAGTAGGGTGGAGAAAATGTACGGAGAAAGGAGGAGCAAGGTGAAGGTAGGAGAGGGGATAGGGGGGAGAACTTTTGGACGGCGAGGGGGGTGAGGCAGGGATGTCCAATGAATCCGTTCCTCTTAAATAATAATAATACTAACAACAACAACAACAACAAAAACAACAACAACAACAACAACAACAACAACAACAACAAAAATAACAATAATAATAACAATAATAATAACAATAATAATAATAATAATAATAATAATAATAATAATAATAATAATAATAATAATAATAATAAAGAGGTAATATATGTGATCGTACAAGATCTCTATTCACATTAAAATCGACTTCTGCGTTAGAACAAAAAGAAGGAATATCTTATAATATGATAGTATTGTATGCATAATAATATGATATATAGCCCATATTAAATAGTTTTGATTTCCAATTAAATTCCCTTTGAGTGCAGTTTTTTGCTCCTTGTTCGTTCCCGCGCATATACTTTCGAACTTTATATAAATTTAATATATAAAATATATGTATATATATAATATATTATTTTATATTTTTATTTATAATTAAATATTATACACACGCACACACTAAAGAACATTGATAAGCATGTGTGAAAGTAGAAATGCGTGGATCAAAAATAAAAACGCTGGCCAACCGCGTCGTGAACGACGAGAAGCTCGGGCACGGGGCACACGGGCAAACGGGCGAGTGCAACGCGTACATACATACATACATACATGCATGCATATATATATATATATATATATATATATATATATATATCCAACGTATGTTGTGAGAGACGAACGAGTGCACTTAACTAGAAAACCTCGAGGCTCGTTTCTACAGCTCGTGCTACGTGAACGATATCCGTCCGATAAACTAACGTGTGCGCTGTTCCCTTACGTACACGTTTAAACGTTACACTTACGGTTACATATACGTGCCTTCCACGTATATGCACTTATAGGAACATATATAAATGTACATTCGCATAATAATGCGTTCGAGCGTATAAAGGGAAAAAAAAGAAAAAATGGGAGTGTGTGCTGTGTGTGAGAGAGAGAGAGAGAGAGAGAGAGAGAGAGAGATACCGACACGTCTACTAAAACATATCATAGTAATCGAGTTTGTGTGCGCGCGTACATGTAACGATAACGCGATAGTGGATTTATAAATAGGAACGTCGACGTTAGTGGACATTTAGAGGGTGTCACGAGAGGGGCTAAAGGCAGCGTGAGAGAGCAAGAGAGAGAAAGAGAGAGAGAAAGAGAGAAAGAGAATCACCGGTAGCAGTAACGGTAGTAGTACTCATGCTTGTGGAACGAGCATTGTGTATTTTTGGAAAAGAAAAAAAAATGAAAACGAGAAAGAGGTAGCACGACTCTCTGTTTTCGTGACACCTCGTCGTAACTCTTTCGAACTTCTTTCTCTTTCTCTCTCTATCTATATATCTCTCTTTAGCTCTCTTTCTCTCTCTCTCTCTCTCTCTCTCTCTCTCTCTCTTTCTTTCTCGAGTATGAAATAAGTCGCTCGTTGGTATCACACCGCTCCTGGTTCCTCGATATTGTTACCGGCTACAAATTTATTGCGTACCTACTTCTTTGCAAATTATCATGTACGTTTTCGTGCTGCGACCAACGCTAAGATAAGGATTTGAACTCATTTCTATGCGATTATCGTTCGATCCTACGTGTAAAATGTATCGCTACGTGTAATAAAAGTAATTAGCGAAATTATTTCCCGAGTAAAATTTCTGATTTATTATTTCTCGCGAGGATTACTTTCTCTCTTTCTTTTTTCTTTATCTTAATTTTTCATTTTGCTTCTTTTTCTTTTTTTAAATTTGCGGGATTAAAAGACACAAACGGAAAGAAAGGGAGGAGGGAAGGGGGGTGGGAGGAATTAGAAACAACAAGCGTTCCGGTAAAATAGGTAGGGAGTATAAATATTGAAACAACTTTTGACCCAGCTTGCGAAAGTCCATCGTGCTTATTTACGATTAGCTCGTTTTCATTTACAAAAGTACATATGTATTGCATGTACGCCACGTATCTCATATCGAGATTCTCGTTTGCTTTTTTGTTATTCTTCTTTCTCCCTTTCTCTTTCTTTCTTTTTTTATTTATTTGTTTTTTTCGTTTCCTTTTCGTTCTTCTCCTTCTTTCTCATTTTCTTTGCTTCCATTTTCTTTCTTTCTTTCTTTTCTTTTTCTTTTAATAACTTCATTCGAAAAACGAGACCTCGTTTGAATTTACCGACACGTGTCCTTTGTACATTTTGCAATGTATTTAATACTTTCGCTTATATTAAATGAAATCCTTGAGTGGTGACGGAATTAATTGATGGTCCCACGATGACACGTGCCGAGAACTCGTTTGACTACCATCGTTTGACGAGAGTTTACGGGGGGAGGCGGGGAAGAAAAAATATCGTTAATTAAAATGAAAGAGAGGATAAAATTAAAAGCAACAAAAAAAAGAAAAAGAGAGAAAGAAAGAAAAAAACGTTGTTGGAAACGTTTCTCGAAAAGTATTTAATAAAATTCGTGTAAGATCAGCAAATTTCCTGGTAACTTTCATTGCACGCGTACGAACGTCATTGGTGCAAAGCAAAATTTTGTCCTTGCGAGCAAGAATGAAGGAGCGACGACGGGACGAACTTGAAAAAAGAATTTTTTATCGGATAGATCTCGAATATTCGGCGGCAAAATTTAAAATTCGAAACGAAAGGAAGGAACGAGATGAGAGAGAGAGAGAGATGTAGCGGCCGTAGCACCGCGATTATTCGGGTTCTTTTCGTGAACGTCTATTTCGGTCGACAGGAAAGAAGATTCTCTCTCTCTCTCTCTCTCTCTCTCTCTCTCTTTCTCTCTTACTCTTGGCAAATCAATGTAGGAAATTTCACACGAAAGAGGAAACTCGCGAGGTTCAGGGCGGTGGCCTCGTTCCTGTCTCCATCAACGTTGTAAGAAGAGATCGTTCTCTCTCTCTCTCTCTCTCTCTCCTCCCTCCTCCCTGCGATCGTAGGAAGCGGAATCGTCGAGTAGTAACGGTCGAGAACTAGAGATATAGAGAAGGATAGATAGAAAGAGACAGAGAAGAAGAAGTCGAAAGGTAGGGGAAGCTAGACTCTTATCTGGGGCAATGGAACGCAGTCTCCTGTTTTGTTCCTCTTTCGACTCCCCATCGATCGGAGCTAACACGTTCGAACGCTAACAAATATTCTCTTTTTCCTTTTAATTCAATTAGTTCCCTTTTATAATTTGTATTCGAAAAAAAAAATCTATATATATATATATTTATTTATTTATTTGAATTAACGATTTATTCGTTTAAAGGAAAATAAAAAAAAAAAAAACAATGGGGGTTGGTATGTATATCGAATTTGTCGTATTTGATCGTTCTTTGACGATGAAATTAATTATATTTCTTTCTCAAGGTCACGTCGTTTTCCGTTACCGCGAGAACTTTAAAGGTGATCGTCGATTGGCGCGCTTTTCGTAGAGAATTTTTAATTGGTATCTTTGCCGTTGTCGCTGTAGTCGCTTTTCGTCGCGTCGTTGTTGTGTGGTCGTTGTTGTCGTCGTTGTCTCTGTCGTTGTACTCGCACAAGCCGAAGATAAAAATAATCCACTGACTAAGATCTAGGTTTTGGCGGCTATTATTAGTCGCACTGTACTCTTCTCGCTCCGGTCCACGACAAAAAGAAATCTGCGTCGAGTATGCACCGTAAAACTAAATACAAGCTACCGATTCTCCTCGGCCTGTTTAAACGCATTCTATTTGTTCGCGAAATAGAGAGTAAGACAAAGGATAGAGACAGACAGACAGACAAACAGATAAATAGATAGATAGATCGTGAAAGAAAGGGAGAACGAGAGATAGATAAAGACAAAATTATCTTCTCCAAGACGAGATAACTCTTCTTTCGACGAAAGAGTCTCATTAGTCCAGGACTGATATATTTATCTGTAACTGGGTATTTTACCGTGCCGGCTTTTCGTTAACGTTGTTAACTTGTTTGATGGTCGTTTTAACGGCAACGCTATCGTTCACAGAGTTTGAATTTGAATGAGGACGCCCGATGTGCGCGTCCCATCATTTCTGTTCTCTCTCTTCGTCTTTCCTTCCCTCTCCACCCCCCACCCCCGATCCTACTACGCGCGCTCATTTTCCTCGAGAGACTCGAGACACGATTCTCCCGACATCTACGAAGAATTTGTCGCACTGTATTTACTTGGCCAAGCGCGCTCTTTCCTTTAGGCTTTATCGTCATCGTCATCAACGTCGTCTGAAAAAAAAAAAAAGATACAGTATTAATGATTTCTTACCGCGACGCCTGCCTCGGATCACTTTCAAGACTATTCTCAGCTCGATACTATTTCTTTTTTTTTTCTTTTATTTAATTTTTTTCTACGTCCATTTTTTTAATTTTTTCTCTCTCTTTTTTCTTTTTTTTTTTATATATATATACACTTCTTTTTTCATTTTCCTTTTTTTCTTTACCAGCGAGCAAGAACGTATTTTATATACAAAAAATTGTACCTTGATTTCTTGTCCTCTTTTTTTCCTATCTTCTTCTTCTTCTTTTTTTTTATTTTTTTATACACAAGAAACGATATTGATATCGAACGACGATCGAACGACGAGCCATACATAACAAACAAGGGCGCTTTCGTTTTGTCGCGTTAATTTCTTATTATTTTTCCTTTCTTTGTATTTTTTTTCTTTTGTTTTTGTTACTGTTTATTTAATTTTTTTTCTCATTTCTTCGCCTTCTTCGTAAAAGACAGAGAAAGAGAGACGTAACGAGAGAGTCCGAGTGGTGGGGATAGGTTTAGGGGGAGGAGGCAAGGCGCGGTGGTGTGTCGTAGGTCAGGGCAACTGGTCACCGGACTCCGTTCGATTGTCACCGACAGATCGAGTCGAATGGCGCAGAAAAAGAGAAAGAGAAAGACATAAAGAGTGAGAGAGAAAGAGAGAGAGAGAGAAAGAGAGAAAGAGAGAGAAAGAGAGAGAGAACTCTTCGGGATTTCCCCGACATACCAATTTAGCGAGAACCGATCGACGGACACGATGGCGTCCGCCTGACCGAGCAATAATTTTCATGGACGTTGTTGTTTCGTCTCGTTCGCTCTATTACGATGGTTATACATCAAGGGTGGGGAGTGGGAGAGGGGGGGGGGGTGGTTGGTTCTTGCGTCGGTTATCTCGAACTTTCGATCGCGAAATTATGTGTATCAAATCGACTAAATCTTTCGACCACTTACGTAATTGTTCATCATCATATAAAAGTTTCCCTTCAATATTTTCCGTCCGATAGTGATATGGGGAGTTTTGGGGGATTTCTTTTCTGTTCTTGTCTTTTTTTTTTTTTTTCTTTTCTTCATCGACAAGTTTTTTACGATAAGAATTTTGTCTGCTTTAAGAGTCCGTCATTGTTGATTGAAGTGGAGAGACAACTGGTATCGGTTTTTACGTCGGACGTATCGTTTGATACTGATACAACAAAGATATTGATTACGATTACGTAGGTGTATGTGTGTGTGCGTGTATATATATATATATGTATATATATATATATATGTATGTATGTATGTATGTATGTATGTATACACACATTTTCTACATAGAAATTATTAATTGTCGTGTTATTACCTTGATACACGATATGTCCCGCCCGCGAAATTATTATTCCGCGGGTGAATGATACGCGATAACTTGGTTGTAGGTGAAAAAGATAGGTGTACAAGTAGATAGATAAGAACGAACGATTCGCCATCGTCGATAAGACGTACGGAATACTTCGACGAAGTCGGCTTCAAGTTGAGATGAACGAAGTCTAAACGGCTTTGCTCGTAGAAAATAAAAGGAAAGAGTTGCAGAATGAGATGATGGGGGGTCGGGGGAGGGCCGGAGTGGCCAGAGGTGGGTTGGGGTAGGGGAGGTAGGGAGTGGGGAACGGTGATGAACGATTGGTAGGGGGGGGAGGAGGGGAGTCGCTCGAGTGTACAGTTTTTTAGCGGCAACAGCAGCAACAGCGGAGCAGGCAGAGTTAGAGAGACCGTGTGTCGAATGTAGGAGAATGCGGAGGAGTAGAAGGAGGTGGAGGAGGAGGAGGAGTACGCGACGACGACGACGACGACGACGACTACGACGACTACGAAAAAAGAGAGAAAAAAAGAATGGAGCTTGGTTTAGCGGGGAGAGGAGCGACTATAAACAGAGTACACTACTACCACTTTTACGGCTGTCATGAGAGTCCGGTGCTATTATATCGGTCTTCGGTGCGCGCCTGGCGGTTTCCGCGCAAGGCGGCGTGTCGGTCGAACGCCGACGACGACTACGACTACGACATCGACGACGACGTCGTCGTCGTCGTCGAGAAGGAGGAGGAAGATGAGGATGAGAATGTGGAGGAGGAACAAGAGGTGAAGCGAGAGGGAGCGGGTTGCGCGCGCGGCCATTTTGATAATCTCCCTTCTACCATCGAATACGCGCCTCCCACCACCCTCTCTGTCTCTCTCTTTTTCTCTTTCGCGTCCATCCGTCCTCCCCTCTCTGACAATACTCTCCTCCATCGGTACGTGCTTTTTTCTCTGGTGTGCCTCGAGCGAGCTTTTGCGGCAAAGTGTAGTTGCTGCTGCCGTTGCTGGTGGTGGTCGCTAGTGTCGCGGATTACCCTCCCTCCCTCCCACCCTTCCTCCCTCTATCTATCTCTCTCTCTCTCTCTCTCTCTCTCTCTTCTTCCTCGTTCTCTCTCCCTCCCACTCTCGACACGCGGTAGCCTATACTTCTCTCTCTCTCTCTCTCTCTGTCCGTCTGTGTCTCTCTCTCTCTCTCTCTCTTTCTCTCTCTCTCTCTCTCTTTCTTTCTCCCCCGTCACCTTCCCTCCTCCACCTCCATCGCGTCCTCCTACTCTACCTCTCTTCTCTTCACCTCTCATTCTCCCTCTCCCTATGTACATCGCGCGCGCGCCTCTCCTTTCGACCGGAAGGTGCCAGTTTCTCGTCGACGATCGTCTCGTTCGGAGCAGTGCGCGCGCGCGCGCACGCACCAAAAGCGTGCTTCTCTGTCTCTCTCTATCTGTCTGCTGTCGTCTGTCCACATATCTCTCTCCCTCTCTCTCCCTCTCTCTCTCTCTCTCTCTCTCCCTCTCTCCGTCTCACTTTGTTTTTTTTTTATGCTCCAACCCCCACCCCTCCTCCTCGCCGATCGCGCCGTGTCCTCTCGTCGACGTATCCGACGACGTCTTTTTCCACGGCTCCGTGTGTGTCTGCTATCTGCCGTCTCTGTTTAATTTTTTTTTTTTACCCTCTCTATGTTTCACGCTCGCTCGCTCGCTCGCTCGCTCGCTCTCTCGCATTCTCGGTCTTTACTCTTCCTTCGTCTTTCTATCCGTGAATTCGTCCGATCGTACTTATCTACGTAATAAAGGTATACGCATACCCAAACGTTTATTTATTCGTTCGCGTGTTAGATATTAACAGCGAGTGCACGTGTGCGTGTATTTTCGGAGTTAAAGGGGGGATAATAAGAGAGTGATTGTGTAGTGAGCAGATAAATAAGTATATATATATATATACACATATACATATACTCATCATATACATATACATATACATATACATATACATATACATATACATATACATATACATATACATATACATATACATATACATATACATATACATATACAGATACATATACATATACATATACATATACATATAGATATGTATATATCGTACTATTAGAAAAATACGTGTTGCTCGATTCCGCGTATGCGTGTGTGAGATTGTGTGTACGTGCTCGTTTTAATATTGGCACATTTCCTTTACATCGGCGTTTCGTCGTAGTCGCCCCCGTCACAGTCGTCGTCGTCGTCGTCGTCGTCGTCCTCGTCCTCATCGTTTTCGGCTTCGTCGTAGTGGTACGCAGTTAATCCAACAACGTTAATACGAATTCTTATCAGTGTGTGTAGGTGCGTGCGTGTGTGTGACCTCGCGAGGAGAGGAGCGCGCGTTTCTGGATTAGCCGCTCCTCTCGTGCGAGAGCATCGTCGTGATAACGTTACGTTTTGAATATCTCTCTTAAAAAGGAAAGAAAGAGAGAGAAAGAGAGAGAAAGAGAAAAAAGGACGTACCAAAGTTAAGAGGGAAGGAATTAAAGGAGGAAGGAAGGAAGGAAAGAAGAGCCAGGAAGAAAGATAAAAAGCATGAGAGTATTTTCCATTCGTCGTAAACTTCTTCTTCCATCCGCGATATCGTCATCCTCACCTCTCGTCTTTATATTCTTCGCCCTCAACGATCGCGCGCTACTTCTCTTCGATCTCCTACTCCTCCTTCTACTTTTACTACTACTACTTCGTTATTATCACCTACTACATCATCTTCATTCGACTTTCAACGTTACACCGAAATTATATTTGAAAGAGCCGGCGAATATCAAGAGGCGGGCTATTTGCCCTTGAACGCAAGGTGAGCTTTACGAAATCGAAATCGAAATCTCTGTCGAAAGAGAGAGAGAGAGAGAGAGAGAGAGAGAGAGAGAGAGAGAGATAGATAGATAGATAGAGAGAGAGAGAGAGAGAGAGAGAGAGAGTCGAAGAGTTTTGCCCTTTGATACCTCGTTTGTTTTTATTACCCTCCTTATTACCTTCAAACTTCGCCCTTTGTCACGCTCGTGACATAACTCGAGAAAAAAACCTCGTATCGATCTTCCCATCCTCCTTCCCCACATCACTACTCTCCCTCCCCTCCACCGGCCCTCCTCCAACTGTCTTTTCTATTCTATACTCGTCTTCTGGTCCTCACTATTCGTCATCGTGCTCGTTGTTCTCTCTCTTTCTCACTCTCTCTCTATCTGTCTATCTAACTACCTACCTACCTACCTATCTATCTATCTATCTATCTATTCATCTATCCATCTATCTATCGATATTTACCAGCTCGTGATATTTACAAAGTTTGTTGTTTCTCTTTCGAGCTCCTTGTTGTTTGCCCTATAATATTATCCTTCCCTCGACTTCCCTGTATCGATGTTATTCATTTATGTATATGTATACATATACATTAGATGTATAGTCACAGTTTAACGGTCGTTCATTCGTTCAAGATGTACGTACATACGTACGTAAGTATGTATGTATTTACGTACGTAGGTACGTACTTATGTATATATGTGGTTAAATACGTGTCCTTCCTATCGTCTCACGATGCCAACATTCTTTCTTGTTTACTTTAACAGCGAACGACCGTTACTCATTAGGATCATCGTTATTATCTAGAACGCGTAGCACGCACAATGTCGCATTTGAATCTCTAATCTTCGTCCTTCTCCTCTCTCTCTCTCTCTCTCTCTCTCTCTCTTGGATTGATTTGGATCGACCAGAGCGTGTCCGATAACAGAACAACAGTGTTGTTTTATCAACCAACGACAGAGCTACGTGTAATATTGCGTCTCTTAATAAAACTTCGAAGAATATCTTTTATATACGTTTATCGTTAACACGTCGAGCGTAATTTTAAAAACATTTATAAGAGTATTCTTTAAGTAGATAATACAAAGTTCTCAAGTGTTGTGTGCGTGCGTGCGTGTGTGTACATATGCATATATACATATATACATGCGTATGTACATACACATACACATTTTAATCTGGAAGAATATTAAAGAATACGATATACAGTTTCTACGTGTGTGTGTGTGTGTGTATATGATTTAATTCATAGAGAAAGTGTTTAGAGAAAAAAGATATTCTCGTGAGGAAAGATTTGACGTTCGAATTATTATTATTTTTATTATTATTGTTATTATTATTCAATAAAGATAAAAAGGAGAATTAGCGATAATCAATGGGGAGAACTGTGTAACAGAGAAAACGAGAAAGAAGATAAAATTTCTTGGGAACGAAAAAACGTACTAGGAAAAATAGTTTTCTTAGAAACTACGACTGGAAATGTATATATACTATTTCTTCGTCGGAACACGTGCCGCCATGTTGTTTTTTCCTTGGTCAAATCACGATGAACGTAGGCAAGCTTAATGTGTCTAATAATGATAATAATAATACTCTCTCGCTTCTTATCTCGCAACTCTTTTTCTTTTTATCCTTCTCTCACTCTCACTCTTTCTCTCTCTCTCTCTATCTACATATATATATATATATATATATACATTTTGTGTTATTATTGTTTATCTCTTCATAGCGCGCGTAATCGTGACGCGTGTTTTGTAAAGGGACGCGCGTTTTGAATCGTAGTGGTCATGGCGGCCCGTGATCGTCACCGTTTCGTAGACTTTCGAACGCTCGTGCTTTTGCTTTTGTGCCAAGCGTGATTCACTCGCCTTTTACTCTCCTCTCCTCGTCTCGCCATTACAACGGCACACTTGGAACACGACTGTTCCCATCGTAAGCATTTTTTTCTTCCTCTTTGTTTCCACTTCTTTTCTTTCTTTCTTTCTTTTTGTTATTTATTTATTTATGTTTGTTTATTTATTTATTTATTTGTGTTTATTTATTTATTTTAATGTTTATTTATTTATTTATTTCATCACGAAGAGAGGAGAGAAAGTGAGTTCGATGCTTGGAAAAGTGGTGTTCTATTTTCACGTCGTCCTCTTCTTCGTTGTATTGTGCAAATGAAATTGTGTTCAGGTTTAAAAAAACAAAAAGAAAATAAAAGAAGAAAGAAACAAGATAAAGAGAAAGAGAGAGAGAGAGAGAGAGAGAGAGAGAGAGAAGAGATGAAGCGGGAAAAGAAAATGGAAGAACTGCGAATACGTGAAATCTAAGAGCCGCCCTTTGCTTCTTTATTGCTATTTTCCTATCGTCGAGGAAAAGGAACGTTTAAATTTAAAGTTGGTAGCAATGTATACGTTGTTTTTCGTTTTAATCGTCCTTTTCAAGGGGAACGAGGAAAGAGATTATTATCGATTTTATTATTTGTACGATCGCGTTCGTGTCGGTTAAGCCGGCAGAAATCGTTTATGGTGAAGACGTTAACCGATGACGTCACGCAAGAGTTCCGACCGAGGTCAAAAGGTTAGGCTTCTTCGACGATCGCAAAAGAAAGAGAGAGAGAGAGAGAAAGAGAGAAAATAAGGAGAATATATTATATACACCTTCTTTCACGTTAGGATCGTTCCTGTTGTAAATTTCGAATTCGTCGTGTCGTTCTTTGTCGTCATCAGCAATCAACCCTACTCATCTCTTATTTTCTTCGTTTTAATGCGCTAACTTTGAATTACGTAAGTTACAGAGAACGTTTATTACGGAAAAGGCTACTCGTTTTTCTTTTAAAAATGGCCGACGACCGGCACGAGTTAGAAGAGTAGTAGTAGATGGTCTCGATCAAGAAACTTCGAGGAACCTCTTTCAAGTAGCCACTAATTTATTCTTCTCTCTATCTTGTTTTTGTTTGTTTACCTATTTCTTAGTTAACTAATTTGTTTGTTTGTGTTTTTCTTTCCCTCTCTCTCTCTCTCTCTCTCTCTTTCTCTTTCTCTCTCTTCGTATTTTATTTTTAAATCGTTAATTTATTTTTAATTTATTTTTAAATTTACGTAACGAAATTAATTTTATTACTCGCCGATGTAAGGCACCGATTCGTGATTTGCTCTTTCTTTGTTTTTTTTTTCTTTTACTCATTTATAATTTATTTTATTCGAAATAAACAAAAGAAGAAAAGATTCGAACAGTTGAAATGTCATCTGCGTTTCGAAATGACATTTCGAAAATAATCATTTCGAGTCGAACACACGTAAAAAATAATTATTGATTCCTACCGCTCAATATATTATATATAAATATATAATATATAATATAAATATATATATATATATATATATATATATATATATATATATAAATATCGAAAATGTCTACTGTGAATTAATTTGTATAGACAATAATTTTTTTACTCGTATTCGCAGAAATGATCGTCGTTCTTTTTCCTTTATTTTTTAGAAGGGAAAAAAAAAACAAGTTGTTCAGCTGATTCATTCCGTATAATAACGAGCAATTTACTTATAACTATACTTTATTTAAAAATTATCATTCCTTTCTCCTCCCTCCCTCTCACCCTCCCTCCCTCCCGCCCTCCCTCCCACTCTCTCTCTTCCTCTCTCTTTCTCTTTCTCTCTCTCTCTCTCTCTCTCTCTCTCTCTCTCTCTCTCGTTTTTTTTTCTTTTTTTTTCGAGTACTCAACAAACAGTAATTGTCTTTCGTGTTACGATAGAGCTTCGTACCAATTCGAGGATTTAACGAGATCGGTCTGGAGTATCATCGTGCGTGCTCGATCGTTAATTAAAAAGAAAACGTTCTCGATCAAGCCACACGTGTATTTTCACAAATGCACGCACGTATACACACGGTATTTTTCCGTCGAAGAGAAATCAGCGAAAAGTATTAAAAAAAAGAAAAAAAAAAAAAAATGTAAAAGAAAGGAAGAAAAACGAACAGCGTACTTCCCCCCCTCCTCCTCTTCCAATTCCCTTTCCATCGTATACGAGTTTACGTACGTACTTGGAAAAAGGAAGAAAAATGAAAGGAAAGAGAAAGAGAACAAAAAAGAAAGAAGGAAAGAAAGAGAAGAAAAAAAAAAAGAAAAGACGAGAAAAAGAAAAACGCAAACGTCGTTTAAAATCGACGCACCGCTGTTCGTTATCGTATCGATACGCGCTACAAGACATCTCGTCGACTCTCTTTCGAGAGGTAACTTTCACTCGCGAGATCTAACCTACGCGCGCATAAATCTCATAATAATTAGATTATATTTACTGCGTTTATTGCGATAATCACGCGGAAAACTTTAAAGTATCTCCAAATAGAATATTTTACGAATAAAAGAAAAGAAAAAAAAAAAAGGGACGTGCCGTTTCATGGCAGACTGACTTACGTAGCGCGCGCGCGCGTGTGTGTGTGTGTGTGTGTGTGTGTATGTGCGCGTAATATATTTGTCCTGTTTCGCCGCTTTAAATTTAATCGTGACCCAAATACACTACAGGAAGAACGAAAGAGATAGGGGGAAAAGAAAGAGCGAAAAAGATAGTGTAAATTAGAAGTGAAGGAGTAAATAATAAGAATGTAATAATTATTTGTCTGTGGATAAGGCAGCGTTGATAAAACGCGAACAGATAACAAGCTCAACCAAGCGATAACGAAAACTTCTACCGTCTTACTTTATCTTAGCAAGAGTGCAAGAAATAGAAAAAGAGAGAGAAAGAGAGAGATGAAGTGGAAGAGAGAGAGAGAGAGAGAGAGAGAGAGAGAGGGAGGGGGGAATGATAGAGATAGAGAAAAAAAGAAGATAAAAAGAGTATATCGATTTTCGTTGACATTATTTCAATCTGAAACTATTTTCAACGCAACAAAACTGTTCGTATCGCGGAGAGGATGATGTAGAAAAAAGAAGAAGAAGAAAATAGAAAAAGAAAAAAGGGATACCATTTCCGAGTAATTAATGTGCGCTCTCGAGCAATTTTATCGTCTCTCTTTCTCTTTCTCTCTCTCTCATTCTCTCTTTCTCGCTCTTAGGATGGATTGTACGCTCTATGACCTTCTCCCCTCGACGCGTCGATTAAAATTGCACGTAATTTCTTCTTAAGCCATGCCCCGTTCGTTCGTGCCACTTATTAACTTTACTCATCGTACCGTGCTCGTAAACTCTTACGCAACTTTGCGGATACTTCTTCTTTTTCGATACTTCGTATATCTATCTTTCTCTCTCTCTCTCTCTCTCTCTCTTTCTTTTTTTCTCTTTTTCTCTGTTTGTCTCTCTCTTTTTTCTCTCTCTTTCTCTCTCTCTCTCTCTAACTCTCTAACTCTCACTTTCTTTTCCTTATTTTATTTCCTTCCCTACTTGTACGGACATTTTAGGTGCATAAGAAAAAGTGATGATGCGTGTAACGTCTACGTAAATTTAGTGCAGCTGCGAGCACTTCGCTTTAGGCACATCGCCCTCTAACATTCTCGTACAGTGAAATAAGAGGGTGGTCGAGGGTGGGTAATGCGGGGTAAGGTTATTTCCCGATAACATTGTGTCTGCTCGTTAGGGTATATTTCTCTTTCGGTAAGAAACTACCGTCATAACTTGTCTCTCTCTCTCTCTCTCTCTCTCTCTCTCTCTCTCTCTCTCTCTCTCTCTCTCTTTTTCTTTTTCTCTCTCCTTTGCTGTAGTGGCCGAGTGAACTTATTAATCTTGAGCAGACGCCTTAGCAATGGCCGGATCGGTGCCAGACTTTCGAATATATTGCATACATCTGGACTGCATTTGATTTCGAGTGCGGATCTGCCGTCACTTTAAAGACGAAGCAGAAGCAGAAGAGAGAGAGAGAGAGAGAGAGAGAGAGAGAGAGAGAGAGAGAGAGAGAGAGAGAGAGAGAGAGAGAGAGAGAGAGAGAACGTAGAAGTAGTTAGGAATATACGATCTTGGCTAGATTATATATACATTTAATTGCCCTGACATTAACGAATTTCTAAAAGTAATGAATTATGTATCTATCAATTACGTATTCTCGATTATACGTATCGGAAAATGTGAGTCGTATATGAATGTTAAATATTATGTGTGTATATATATATATATATATATCCTACGTTCGTATTTCATGATGTTTAAAGAAACGCATTTGTTCAAATTTACTTAAGCTTTCTCTTTCCAAAAATATCTTAGCGATAATTAATGGAATCGTTGTACGCGGCGGTCTAATCTCTGCAAGTCTCCTCGTATTCCTTATATCGTTTAAAGATAAATTAAAACGGCTAAACATCGGCCGAACGAAGTTCTCTGTCTCCCTCTCCCTCTATATCTATTTATCTATCTATTCATCTATCTATTTATCTATCTATCTATATATCTATCTATCTATCTATCTATCTCTTCGTCTCGTTTATTTCGTCGTTTCATTTAAGTATACGTTGTCATTCCCAGTCACGTTGACGAGTACGTATACATACAATGAGAGTACCCCAGAGACGACACAGTTTCGTGCTTTTTCTACTCGGCACGATTAAACGACTTACGTAACGGTTATCGGCGACGTTTAGACCGTAACTCGGCTATAGCGAGCGAGCGTGCGAGCGAGCGTGCGTGCGTGCGTGCGTGCATGCATGCATGTGTATATCTCGTCGATTTAGCGTAGCTGACGCAGCTAAAAGGCGTACTGATTCGTTGCCGTTAATTCGATACACCGATAGAAGCGCATGTTCAATTTTAAAGAAAAGAAGGAAACGTAAAAGCAAACGATACAGTTCGAAACAATTTTTTTCCCCCCGAAACAATTCCTTGAACTTCGACCGACCAGCGTTTTCCCCTCCTCCTCCCCCCTATTTTATATCCCTTCTTCTTCCTTTTTTTTTTTAACGATCGCCACGTGTCCAAATACTCGAATCGTGTTCACGATATATTTCGTAAGACTTTATGATTTATTATAATCCAACTCTTTGGGACGATGTTATTTTTTATAAAGTGGAAATTCGAGTTCTTGCGTAATAACGCTAGTCCATAACATTGTTACCAACAACTAATACTATTTACTGCTACTAAATACTACGGTTACCATCATCGTGTATATATATATATATATATATATATATATGAATGTATTTTGTTGTTTATTCGGAGTTGCTGTTTACGAGTCCAGGATACCAGTTTACAGAGATTATAGTCAAAGTTAGAGAGAGAGAGAGAGAGAGAGAGACAGGGAGAGGAATATTCGAAAGTTATGTGCGTTTTCGATAAGACGTAAGGAGAAGTTATCAACGTTATCGTTGGATTCAGAGGGCACCGGTAACGTGGTTGTTCGATTGCTTTCTCTCTCTTTCTCTCTCTCTCTCTCTCTCTCTCTCTCTCTCTCTCTCTCTCTCTCTCTCTTGTTCACTTGCACGTTTCGTTCAATGAAATAGTAACGAGTGAATGATGATTCATCCTGGTCTAATCGAAATTCACTATTCCTCGTCGGACTATTTCGGAAACTATTCGTAACGCTCTAGCAAACTGGAAATCGTGGTCGAAACGTTGGCTCAGCATCTAATTTTGTCTGGCGGAATTTAATTTGAAAATTCTTTGCTATTATTATCGTTTTTTTTTGCTTTTCTCTCTCTTTCAATCTCTCTTTCTTTTCTTTTTTTTTTTTATTCGATGGATTTAGATACACGCACACATACGCACGTTTATACACAGCTAGCGGAGATAAGGAACGTGTGTGCGTATGTATGTATCTATGTATGTGTGTATGTATGTGTGTGTGTATGTATGTAAGCATGTATGTATGTTTCTTTCGACTTTAAACGGACAACGTTTCTCTCTTTAACTACGCAGATACTACCTGCGTTCAAGGAGAATTAACGTAAACGCGTGCGCGTTGTGCTTTTCGAAGGTCGTCGTACCACCTCGTCCACCTCTTTAAAACGATGTCAGTGTGTCAGTGTCAATGAAACCGAGTCATCGGGTTTCTCGATCGTGATTCAGCTGTAACATACACCGGACTTCAATAGGAAATTCCGGGCTACGATTGAAAAAGAAAGTGTTTCGAACACGCTCCCTTCATCAATTCTCCTCTCTACTCGTTTTTCCGTTTTTTTTTCTCTTTTTCTTTTTATTGTTTTTTTTTTTTTTAATTTTTATTTCTCTTTTTATTTCCTCTTTATATCGTTATTCCGATTACGTAAAAGAACGCTCTCTCTCTCTCTTTCTCTCTCTCTCTCTCTCTCTCTCTCTCTCTCTATCTATCTATCTATCTCTTTTTTTCCCCCTTGAAAGATGAAAGAAAGATAAAACAAAAAAAAAAAAGAAGAAGGATTACTACCGCGTAAAAGTATATCGTATTCAAATTTAATGCTCTATTTCGTATGAAATTTATTCTAAAATGTTTCGTCGAAACGACGATTCTTAGGTTACAGCGATTAAGCATCATCGTCCGCTTGCGCGTTAAAGAGCGGAAGGAAATGCGGGAAAAGCTGACGGCTTTGTGATGACGCGCAAGACGAAGATAAGGGGAAACAGAAAGACGCAGACGGAGATAGAGATAGAGGGAGAGAGAGAGAGAGAGAGAGAGAGAGGGAGAGAGAGAAAGAGATGGAAGAGGCCGTCGTATCGTTGGGAATTCGCAAGCGCGCAATCCGGCGTTTAGCCTTCACAAGCTCAAAATAAACGCGACAAGTCATTCGTATAGAGTCGCTCTTTTGCACACAGAATAGCTTACGTATACGCACAGACGCGCATACACAGTGACACTTCAACCCACACACACACACACACACACACACACACACACACACACACACACACACACACACACACACATACACACGTAAAACGGTTCGTCGTTCTTGCCTCCGTACTCTTCCTTCTTCGTCGATCACAGTTTCTCCCACTCTCTGTCTGTTTGTCTGTCTGTCTGTTCTTCCCGTTCTCTGTCTCTCTCTCTCTATTTGCTCTTTTCGCTCTTTATCTCGTTTGCCAACGAGCGGCAACGTAAGCTTTAGTAGATTCACGTATGTAAGTACGAAGGAAGACACGTGCGTGTGTTACATCGCGTTTATGTATGCATGCTGTGCGCGCGTCTCTATCTCTCTCTCTCTCTCTCTCTCTCTCTCTCTCTCTCTCTCTCTCTCTCTCTCTCTCTCTCTCTCTCTTCGTTTACAGTCATCGCAGCGAGAAAGCTAGTCTCGTTTACAAATACGCGACAGGCGGATCGGGTTAAACGAGCGAAATTGGCACTTTTGATCCTTTGCCAATGTTCGAGCGTGTCCGTCGAGAAGGAAAACGAGCGTCCGTCAAATCATTGTGAATCGTTTTCCCATCGATTTTCATGTCGGTTAATTCTACGTCGAGTTTGTTGTCCCTATCTAACCGATCGATAATAATCACGATGACAATGACGCTAATTATAATAATAATAATAATAATAATAATAATAATAATAATAATAGTAATAATAATAATAATAATAATAATAATAATAATAATAATATCAAACAATCTTGCATTTAAGAATCGGTTAATGAAGAATTTATATTTAGCTTTGTTCGATTTCGATAAATTACCCGTGTTCGTTAAAGCATAAGCGATATTTTTTCGATAATATCGAAGGAAGAATTTATTCGAGAATAAAACTTCGATTATTACCGGAAGGCGTGCGAAACCAATGTAACATGGTATGTGACGCACGAGGAAAATATCTCGGACTACTACGTCATTTTCTATTCACATGTCAAAGCCAACGACTGCACGTTATCATCGTAATCATCATCACGATCATCATCATCATCATCATCATCATCATTATCAACAGGGTCGTTGTCGTTGTAGTCGTCGTCGTCACCGTCGTCATCACCATCATCATCATCAACAACATTATGATCATCACGATAATCATTCGGGGGACTCTTCCCCCGACTTTTCAACCATTGACATTTGTGATCTAGCTTTGTCTCTCTCTCTCTCTCTCTCTCTCTTTTGCTGATAATTAGAAGTAGACAGATAGACAGATAGAGGTAGATAGATAGAGAAAGAGTGTGAGCGAATAACGATCTGTTATAAAATGATAACACCTAGTCCGATATAATCGACGCAGTTCAAACATCGACTTTAAAACGTTAGAATTTATCGAGTTTTTAAAGTGGAAAGTTGAAATAAAAAGAAAGAATGAGGGAAAGAAAGAAAGAAAAAAATCTACATAAAAGAAATAATAAAACATTTATCGAGCGAGTTGGTAGAATGTAAAAAAAAAAAAAATAAAACAAAGAGAGAAAGAGAGAGAGAGAGAGAGAGAAAGAAAGAGGGAGAAAGAGGGAGAAAGAGAAAGAGAGAATAAAATTGAGATCGATGCTATCTTTGGTAGTTTTTTTGTTTTTCTTTACTTGTCTTTCATTTTTTCTTTTTTTTTTTTTATTTCCTTTCTTTCCTTCTCTCTTTCTTTTTATCGGTCGACACTTAGGAAATCCCTTTTCATTCGGACCGATAACGCAATAATCCTTTATATCGAAGCCTCTGAAAAGGGCGTCGCGTTTCGAGACGATATTTCTCGAAGGAGCCAAGAAGCAGTCGCGGTCGATGACACTTTTATGAAGCCGCGACATGAATCGAGGAGTCGTCGCATCGTGGCGTCGGTGAGCTTTCAGAATGTTTCCGCCATTCTGTATCGGTGGATCTTCTTATTCTTCCTCTTCTTCTTTCTTTTTCTTCTTCTTCTTCTTCTTCGCAGACGTTCGAATCTTCCTTATTTTATTTTATTTTATTTTGTTTTAATTTATTTTATTTTATTTTATTTACCTTTGTTTTGTGGTTTATGAACAGTCTCGTTTGAGCGTGAAAGATAAAACGAAAATCCAATGGTCATTTCTTCTTCTTTTTTTTTATTTCTCTTTACTCTCTCTCTCTCTCTTTCTCTCTTTCTCTCGCTTTCTTACTCTCGTTCTCACTCTGATTTAAGTAATTACGTATTCATAATCGACTTACAACGGGTTTATTAATAGCACTTCTTCCCGTAAGATAAATAAGAGCGGTATTAAACTCCGACGCAATCGAGTTAAATTAAGAATGTAAAGGAGAGAGTCGAAGAGCGGGTGTTTTTGGTAGCTCTTTTTCTTCCTCTCTCTCTCTCTCTCTCTCTCTCTCTCCTTCCCTTCTCTCTTTTTCTCTCTTCTCCCTCGATTCGAATGGCTTTTTTCATTTTCCTCTCGATTCGACGTATTTCTCTCTTTCTCTTTCCCTCTCCCCCTATCTCTCTCTCTTTCTCACTTATAGTCGTGGCGAAGCCGACCACGCTTTGAATCCCTTCCTCGTTAGCATTTCAAATGAAGTGCGATTAACGCGAATTAATTATCCGCGGCTGCAATATTATGGCTCGACGCGGTGGCCAGAACAGGCGTCGAATAATCGAATGGCTTGGACGAAAAATAATATCGATCGGTCGCCGTCGACGTCTGTTCCAGATATCGAAAAAGAGAGAGAAAGATATAAAGGAAAATGATATCCCTCTTTCTTTCTTTTTTAATATAATAAGATATTAGATAATATAATAAATGATCTATCTATCTTTCTCTTTTCGTTTGTACGAAAAATGTATTCCTGGAAAAATGTATTTTTCAAATATATATATATATATTCAATTAATCGTTTTATACGAACGAGACGATAAATTTTGCGTGACACGCTCTTCCAGTTTCGATTCTTTCGAAATGTCATTTTAATTCTCAAATCTACGAATCTCTTTTCGAGATCGATTTTAATCGTGCTACCGACTGATAGCACTCGAACAGACGAGCGATTTTGTTCGTACCTCGATGTGAAACAAGAGAGAGAGAGAGGGGGGGGGGAGGGAGAGCGCTACTGATCAAGCATGCCGTCATCTCCAAATCATCCTATATTTTTTCTCTCTCTTTCCCTCTACCCTCTCTATCTCTCGGACCGGATCTCTCCCTATTGTAAAAATTTCATTTTTACAAAATTTTTCGACCACCTTTGGAACGAGAACGTGCGATAGCGAGTGTTTTTCCAATTGAACGAATGGTTCAATGAGCTAAATAGATGGCTGGATAGATAGATAGATAGATAGATAGATAGATAGATAGATAGATAGATAGATAGATAGATAGACAGATAGAAGGATAGATAAATAGATAGATAGAAAAATGGATAGAGGGTTAGTTAGAAAGAGTGAGAAATAGGCATGGAAATTGTACGCCTAAACCACACACGCACGTACACACACGAACACACATACACACAAACTCGCGTAGAAATAGAACTTGACTCTCAATTCGTCGATGGAACGAATCGTGCTCGCACGTTCATTCTCCACATGGTTCGTTAGTTCGATGAACTTCGTTTGCTTTGTGACAATGTCCTGATATTCGATAAAGCCGAGTTCAAGCGACAAACGCGGAAATAGCATAGAGTATGATGCGAACGTCGTGAGATAAGCTCGATCACGACTATTTTTTTATTCTTTTTGTCTCTCTCTCTCTCTCTCTCTCTCTCTCTGTGTCTGTCTTTTTAATTCCCGTCCTTCCAATACGTTTTTCTTTGCTTTTCGTCGAGTTTTAATCATTTCCTATCTCTCTCGTTCTCTCATTTCGGTATGAGAGTCGTATATATATGAAGTCGTTAATTGAGTCTACCCAAAAGCGAAACTTTTGAATATTTTTATCTTCGTACTCGCTCCTCCCACCCCTTATTTTTCTTTTTTCAGTTTTATTTTCTTTTCATTTTTTTTTTTTTACTCTTTTAGGACAATCCTTTTTTTGAATAACGCAGATAGAATTTTTACCACGTTGCAGACGACATATGTGAGAGAAAGAGAAAGAAAATGTAAGAGAGAGAGAGAGAGAGAGAGAGAGAGAGAGAGAGAGAGAGAGAGAGAGAGAGAGAGAGAGAGAGGGAGACAAAGTATTACGGGATGGAACTCGTTTAAAGAAGTCCGAACGTGCTCTTTGACGCGTGATAATACTCTTATCAACGATGTTCAGACCGTTCAAATAATACTGACATATAGTGTTGGTCATTCCTGATCGGTGCCGCGTATCTATTACGTACTCTGTGATTACTTCTCTTATCGTCATTTCTTTTCTTTTCTCTCTCTCTCTCTCCCTCTCTCTCTCTCTCTTTCTTTCTCTCTCCATCGTTTCAATATAAAACTTTTCCGTTCTGATTATTCCCTTCTATAATTCTTCCTTACTCTCCTTCTCATTTTTATACGTCCGACCGAGTATAACGAATTAACATATAGAATTCGTAGATATGATAATAGATAACGAAACGATTATAAGTTAGATCTCTCGTATAACATGGAATATAATTTCGAATTCAGGAAATATACTATCGTGTTGGATTTACTTAGCGTGTACGTTCCATTGGAAACTCACCTCCTAATCGGAAGACCGGAGTGTACTATAACGAGAGTTGTAGTTTCTCTCTCTCTCTCTCTCTCTTTCTCTATTCGTCTAGATCGTATTTCGATGGCTTTCACCGCAACCGAGCGCATCCTCGTCGATGATATAGATTTTCCCCATTTGATTCATCGAAATTCGACGAATCTCGCGCGCTTTGCCGATGTTGAACTTTTCGTTAAGCGATCTTGTTTTCAAAGCTTTCACGTTCCCTTGATATTTAATTGAGATCATTTCCTCTCTCTCTCTTTCTCTTTTTCTCTTTTTCTTTTTCTTTCTCTCCCTTTCACTTTTTCATAGGTGATATTTTCTTAACTATTGACAAATACTTATGTCTATATGGAAATACGTGAAATCGGATGATTCGCATGCCGTCACGATTTTCCCGGAATCGAGCCAATTCCCAACCGGTGCTACCAACCAAGTTTTCTTGGACGTTGAAGAAGAAAATTTGTTAGGAATTCCAAGCTTCTCTGTAGCTCGTAACTCGCGAATTTCAATAAACCTCAGGCAGAATCGTCCTCCGGTAATTTTCTCGGCGCGGTAAACGTAATCGGCCCGACACCGTCTTCTTCCTTACCGGAAACGTTACTAAACAGGTGTTCAAGGGAGCCAGCTGCAGCTGCTTCTCGGGCTATCCTTCACAACGAGATCTTTTCTTTTTATTTTCCCTCTCTCTCTCTCTCTCTCTCTCTCATCTTTTCATTCTCTCGTTCACATTCTCATCGGTGTTTCCCCGAAAAACGCCCACGTTATTTCCCTCGGAATAATCCGAAAAGAGCTATACGTATAATTCAATTCAATATTAATACTGCTTGTATCGATTGGATTTGATCGGATTTTGTCCGAATATCGAGTAGGTATTCAAGAGGAAAAGTATTTGTGAATAAAACTTGCGTGTACACACACAGACAGGCGGGCAGGCAGACAGACAGACCTATAACATATATACAGGCGTGATCGATCATATTGTCAAATAAAAACTATCTACACGTGTAAAGTATAAAAGTTGTGTTTATTGCTAACGTTTTTAAATGGGTAATACAAGAGAAAGAGAGTTCGTTTACACGGTACTCTCTCTCTCTCTCTCTCTCTCTCTCTCTCTCTCTCTCTCTCTTTCTCTTTCTCTCCCGTGCTTCGAGTGCCTCGGGAGGGAGAGAGAAAGAGAAAGAGTGAGAGACCACTTTTTGTATGGTCGATGAAGAAGTAAAAGGTTCGGTTAATGGATTCGGACGAACGACTAACCGGAGATGGAATTTTATCTTTTCAGCCTGGAGCGGGACCGACTGCGTGAACGGGAGAGACAGGCCCGTGCCGCGATGTCGGTTCAGGCAGAACAAGCGGCTGCGGGAGGAAGTGCTGATCCGAGACACCATCACCATAGCCATCATAGTCACGCTCATCACCACGCCAACACACACAGTAGTGCATCGCTTTTCCGTGCTCCAGTGAAGGTAAGTCTCTCTGTCACGTCTTTTCTTTTTCTTTTTTTTTCCTTTTCCTTTTTTTTCCGCTTTCTGTTCTTTTTTCTTCTTCCCCCACCCCAACCCCCATAATTTCCCTTTCCTCCTTTTCTTTTCCCTTTCGAAATTTCTTGCGAATTTTGCCCACAACAAAACGAGTCCTCTCTCTCTCTCTCTCTACTTCTCTTCATCATCCGACCATCACTATTATCACCATCACCATCGTCACCACCACCACCACCACCACCGCCGCCACCACCAACACCATCACCACTACCACCACCACCATCACCACCACCACCACCATCGTCATCACCTATCTATACCTACCTTCTCTAACAGTCGAGTGTCTCGTTTATCGCGAGAAAAGTGATTTAGTTGTGCATCGTAATCGATATTAGCGATATTACGCGGTCACGTCGTTAATACACGGCTAATCTCTCCACGTCGTTGGAATTAGGTTATACGCCATGGCCATTTCTGCACCGGCGAATTTGATTATCGATCGAGAGAATCCATCGAGCCTTATCGTTTAGTACGCTCAACCGCGATATTGCATCGGGAATGTGCGTTTGAAAATGCGCCGGGTCCATGTTAATAAAGAAAATTTAACGAGAAATAAAGAGAAGGAAATAGGGAAAGAGAGAGAAAGAGAGACGAGGACAGGGAAAGAGAGAAGGCATGTATAAATAAATTCTAAAAGATGTTTGCTAAATGGAGGATAATCTCTCTCTCTCTCTTTTTCTCTCTCTCTCTCTTTTTTTCTCTCTCTCTCTCTCTCTTTTTTTCTTCTTTTAAAGCGATTAAAGGAAGTGTTCTATTTTCGAAGAAGATTATAAAATCATGGACTAACAGTTGTGACACTTGGTAAGAGATAATCTTTATCGACAACCGACTATCTTTTCACTCGTCGCCTTTATATGAAATACATTCGCTCTTAATGGATCGTCTCTACGGTGTCATTTTGCTTTTCGTTGGCTTTTGATTTTGGTGTCGAAGGAAAGATTGCCTTCAAGATACGAGAAAAGAGATAAGAAAGATATATATATATATATATATATATATATATATATATATATATATATAGAGAGAGAGAGAGAGAGAGAGAGAGATAGACGATGTAATAATAATACTTGTCTTGTACGTTCACTTCACGATTCTTCGCGTTAAAAAAAATCTTTATCATTGACCTGACAACTTTCTCATCATCGGAAATGTCGATACGACTTAACAAACCTTCTAACGTTCGAGAGCAATTAAAACGTACGGCAGATTAAATTGAAATTTCGATAATGAAAGAGACGACGAAATGCCCAAAGAAAGAAAACGTATTACGAAAATGAGACAACATAGTATGGAAGATCGTCGTTAAATATTTCGTCGTAGATCGTTCTGATCCATTAAGAAAAGTCGGATTGCGATTAATCCGTGCTGTTTGGAAATAAGAGTACAGACTGTCGCGGAAGAAACGTCGTATAAAAGCAAACTCGTCGGGTTTCACGATTTTAATCGTACGTTAAAAGAGCCACGTGCTCTTCTTCTCCTCCTCCTTCTTTTTCTCCTTCATGTTTTCCTCTCTTCATTTAGACTACCCTCGACGTTTCTCCGTAACCAAAGTGGAAACACACTTGGAGTTGGTCGGCAGGCTCCTTAGGGTCTACCGATTTCAATCCCGAATTCGTCGACAAGCGCCGAAAGTACCGCGCCAGCAGCTGTTTTAAGGGTCTACGAAGAAACCCCATACGACCGTTACGGTGATGGTAAAGGACCCGTTGGCCCGCTACTATTGCTCGTAAACATCATCCTCCATCGTCTTTCTCCGTACATTCTCTCTCTCTCTCTCTCTCTCTCTCTCTCTCTCTCTCTCTCTCTCTCATTCTCTCTTTCTCTTTCTCTCTCTTTCACTCGTTTTCTCCATCTTTGACTGGAGACTAAAATAGAAGTTCGAAAATTCTTGTAAGGAAGAAAGCAGCCATCGAAAGAAACGACCTAATCGTATTCTATTTGGCGTCTATCATACTTTCACCATAGCCGATAGGGTTTATTAAAATTGAAAGTTTATCTCCGTCATGATCGTACCTCGACCTCGACGATTTATACAGTATTTATACTCGAATACATTTTATGTGTCTCTCTGCGTACATGCATTCAGTTAGTTCCGATCACGTTTAGATAATGTCATTCAATATCTCCTTTCTCTCTCTCTCTCTCTCTCTTTCTTTCTTTTTCTATCTGTTATTTACTACGGCGCACACGAGCGATAATTTTAAGTGACAATATAAATCTAAATTGCAAACTTAACGTACATAGTAGGTATTAAACAGATAAGGCCAATTTCACTCTTGACATATATAATAATTATTGATAAATAATGGGGCATTATTTTTAATTCGTACGATGACGACGAAGGCGACTATGACGACAATGACAATAATGACGACTATGACGACAAAGACGACGACGACGCCGATGATGACGACGATAAAGAGGAGAACGTGCGAATGACCTTTCGAATATTGCCATTGGTTCTTTAGCGTGTTCAACAGGTGCTTCTCTTGACTTTTAAACTTTCCTAATAACCGTTTTATGGGCCGGCTCTGCTCGGCATTGTTCGATAACGAGCGCGAAGAATTTTCGCGGCGGAACGCAGACTGACTCTCTCTCTCTCTCTCTCTCTCTCTCTCTCTCTCTCTCTCTCTCTGTAATCCAGTCTACATTTTTTTCATTCTTTCGAGAAAAATTCCATTTTATCGTTCACTCACCTCTTTCAGTTTCATTCTTGTTTATCCGCGTTAAACGTTTACCGATGTATCTATTTCGAACAGAAGAAATTTCACAACTTCTTTCTATTTCTTTTTTCTTCCCCCGTTCCCACTTTAAGACGTGTTTCACTTCAATAATGAAGATTGTACGTTTGAGAGAAAAAGAATTTACCGCGAATTTGTTAAATCGTCCTGTATTACCCTTATCCGTATGTAGAGGATATCAGCTTTAATAGGTTAAATTTTAATTGTTTATTTTAAATTGGGTTCGTTTGACGAATTAGCTTTCAAATCGATTTGCATTTCTCGAAAGTATTACACGCCATTGACCATATATTATTATATAGGGTTTATACTCGGATATTTCGAGTTTTCTTTCGTAGATATATATATATATATATATATATATATATATATATATATATATATATATATAAATTTGATCTACTACGTATATGATAGATATGTATGTAGATTTTATAGATCGGCTCTCTCTCTCTCTCTCTCTATATATATATATATATATATGCACACACATACACACACACGCATAATATTATATATGTTTCAAATCGTCAAAAAGAAATTGGGAAGAAAAAGGATGACTTAAAGAATTCTGAAAATGGTTGAATTTCCAAGAGCTTGGCAGCATCTTTTTCTTTTTCTTCCTCTTCTACGGCAGATTCGAAATCGAATATATGGAGAAACGGTGTCGCGGCAGGGCAGGGCAGGGCAGGGGATGTAAAAGTAGAGTTGAGGGAGCAGAGAGAGAGAGAGAGAGAGAGAGAGAGAAAGGGGATAGAGAAACGAAAATAAAAAGACGAAGTTAAAGAATAAGAGGAAACGGAGAAAGTATAAGAAGAAAGAAGGAATTGCAGTCTCGCCTCTCTCTTTCTCCCTTTTTCTCTTTCTTCCCTTATCCTCCTTCTACTTTTTCTTTTTCTTTCTCTTTCTCTTCTCTCTCTTTCTCTCTCTCTCTCCCTAGGTTCTCTCGTTTCGGCTTCTCGGCGTCTATCGACCTTACGAGCCGTGCTTATACGTGACGCGAAGGCAGAAATGGAAAAACGGATTCCGGAAGGTTTTTCCGCATCCCACCAATATTTTCTACAAGCACTGACTCGCATACACATTTTCCTTTTCCTACGGAAGAATTGGACCGATCGTCGTCGTCTAACAATGTGTTCCATTATATATATAAATATAAATATAAATATATATATATATATATATATATATATATATATATATATATATAATATTCACATTATGAATTTATTTCATATTTTATCGTTCGTATATCTCTCGTTCACGGTCTTTGATAATTTCTTAACTATATATCGTAACATCCTTTTACCGCGTAAAATCGAGATATATGGATAGACGTGATGTAATATAAACACAACTTCATC
The DNA here is from genome assembly GCA_911387935.1 of Dolichovespula saxonica. Lineage (NCBI taxonomy): Eukaryota > Metazoa > Arthropoda > Insecta > Hymenoptera > Vespidae > Dolichovespula > Dolichovespula saxonica. Next base: position 3,858,239 of record OU426997.1, read on the forward strand.
ATTTTTCATTTTATTCTTCGCGAGTTATACTACGATGTAACTTGTTTCTTTCTTTCTTTTCTTCTCTCTTTCTCTTTCTCTATATATACATATTTCTTTTTCCAACTCTCCTTCCCTTCCTCCCTCCCCCTTCTCTCTCTCTCTCTCTCTCTTTCTCTTTCTCTCTCATTGAAAATGCAGACGTATGCCCGACTAAGTTGGAAGCCGCGGGGACAGCTCGTGCGTATAATCATAGGAACGACACATAACGAACAAGGTCTTGAGCTCCTTCATTCCGTATACACGGACTACACGCGTCGCTCGTTGCTTCTCATTCGCGTATATACTTACATACATACCTGTATACACGACGGTGTGCGGTTGCTACGGGGCATATCGGTAGAATCATCTCGTCTCGTTCTTCTCTTTCTCCTTCTTCCTTTCCTTCTCCCTTCCTCCCTCTCTCTCTCTTTCTCTCTCTCTCTCTCTCTCTCTCTCTTTCTCTCTTCTCTTTTGGTCTCTTATATGCATGCACGCACGCACGCACGCACGCACGCATGCACGCATGCACGCACGCGCTCATCCTCAGCGTGCCTCCGCTCCCTTTAAATCACAACTTTTCGCCATGCCCCTTGCGCTACATGGAAATGCAAATGCGAGCCGTTAATCTCGGTAATAAATACATGCGGCTTTCTATCTCTTTCTTCCTCTCTCTCTTTCTCTCTCGGGTTTAACTCGCCTTCACTCGAGTATCCTCGGCTCCTTTATCCATTTCTGCATTTCCATCGATGTTTCCGCGTTTCAACGTCGAACTTCTCTCGAGAAATGAAGATGATCCTTCCTTTTTATCTATCTCTTCTTCTTTTTTCTTTTTTGTTTTTTTTTTTTTTTCCTTTTCAGATTTCCCTTTGCTTTTCCTTCACCGAAGCTCTTTTCTTTTCTTTAGATATACTTAGTTAGCCTTCTATTTTTACTCGTCCAATGTACTCAGCAAGAAGATCCTTCGACTGACGTCTTCCTTCTTTTCTCGTGAATTCGAAACTTCTAAATATAGTCAAATCCCCCTTTCCTTTTCTTCCTCATCTTCTTCATCATCATCGTCATCTTCTTCTTCTTCTTCGTCTTTATCTTTTTTTTTTTCCTTTGTTTCTCTTTTTCTTTTTCTATTTTGTATATGGGAGGAGGAAACCTTGGGAAATATATTTCTGTATAATGGAGAAAGAAAGGATGATAGAGAGTGAGATTGAGAGAGAGAGAGAGAGAGAGAGAGAGAGAGAGAGAGAGAGAGAGAGAGAGAGAGAGAGAGAGAGAGAGAGAGATGGTGAAAGAGATGGTGGAAGAGATTTCGAAGCCCCTTTACAAATTCGATAAAACGACGGTTCCCCACTCTAACGCTTATTACCAAGTTATTTCGGTCTCACGTAGTAGGTCACAGTTGTCGGATCGTTATTTCTCTCCTGGAGGATTATACATATATATATATATGTATATATATATATATATACACACGCGTAGCATCCGTGCGTGTGTGTGTAGATACATACGTAAAGATGATGGATCGGCCGATAAATTGACCGGAAGTAACGCTTAATGTCTTGATTTCCCTTTAATTCGCATAGGAATATGTCGGACTTTTATTATTTATATTTTTCTTTTTTCTTTTGTCCACGACACTATGACGAAATCAATTATTATAACTCTTCGCACTCGAAACTTTTTTTTTTGCTAAAGTTTTCGACGATTCGAATTGTGTTTTTCTTTTCTCTCTTCGGCTTTATCAGTGCCCGCATATTGTTGGTACGCCTGAGTTGGCACACCCTTCGAGTACAGTCCGAAACTTTGGCTGTACCCAGGAGGAGTACTTCGAGCGCGAGGGCTTAATTTGATACGTCAAATTAAAACTTATCACGAATATTATTTCGTTTATACCTAATTCGATGTTTCAATCCCTCAAAAATATTACAATTATAAAGTACCACCGTCTGGGAGATATTTGATCTCGAATAGTTTCAAATGGGGTAAACGTGTTAAGGGTGTCCATTCGAGAATCGAATAAAATTTATACGTATTGCTCTTCTTTGTTATATCGACTAGATTGGGGGGAGGAAACCGTTCCATGGTAAGCAATAAATTTGCTGTTAAACGTGCCGGAATCGAGTCGTGGCGGAAAAACGCGTGTTGCCACACGGAAAAACACATATTGGACATATCCTACGCTTTTCCTTCGTAGAAAGGATGTTCTCTCTCTCTCTCTCTCTCTCTCTCTCTCTCTCCGTATCCTGTCGGATATGGTGTCTCTATGTCTATAAGTATCTTAGGTACCAATACATAGATATATATGTACATATTTATATATACGAATATATGTGTATGTGTGTGTACATATATATATATATATACATGGCATACACATACACATATACATAGACGTACGCAGAGGTGAAAATACATATATACACATACATATATTTACTTTACCTTCGAAGCAAGTTTGTCGTGATATCGTGGAAGAAAAGAAGAAGAAGGAAAGCTTAGAGGTAAGGAGAGAAATTTTCGGTTTCGTGAAAAAACGTGTGTGTGTGAGAGAAAGAGAGAGAGTTAAGAATAGAAAGAGGTAAGAGACGAGCAGCTTCATACCGCGGAAAATGTAAATTCGCGGTTATTTCGAGAAAAACGCGATTTCCTATCCCACGTTTTCTACTTTTCCTTCGGTCGTGCAACGCTATAGATATATCTATCCATCTTATCTATATATCTGTCTGTCTATCCGTGTACCAATAGAAACTTATCTACGAAATCGAGGATTTTTCGAACTATTTTGGTGTGGATATTTTAATCCTCCGGGACAAATTGTGTTGACGTTAATCGAATTAAATTTAGAAACAGATTTTGCGAAGGTATCGAAAGATTATTGGTTCATTTAATTCCCTTTTGGAACTGATATACCTGTCAAAAGTGTCTGTTTTTATTTATTTGATTTTTCTTTCTGTTTTCTCTCTCTCTCTCTCTCTCTCTTTTCCCGTGGAAGCGAATGGAAAGTATCACCTTAAAACAAGAAACGAGTCGCACTTTCGAGATTCGCCGACGTTGTTTCGCGTCTCCAATTAGCCTAATTAGTCGTAGCAACGTATATATACTCGTTAAAGAAGAAACGCGAGCTCGTTCGTGTTTATGAGAGAGCACATCGTCGATTTTGTTGAATCTTATCGCGTTATATATCTTTTCTCTCTCCTCTCTCCTTCTCTCTCTCTCTCTCTCTCTCTCTCTCTCTATCTATTTATCTATCATCTATCTATCTATCTATCTATCTATCTATCTATCTATCTATCTATCTATCTCTTTCAGCATTTTACTTCCTGAATCGAGAAATGCTTTTGACTTCTCCAAGTTTTCGAACGAATCTTTCGCTAAATTTAAAACGTTGTACTTGTCCTTAGTTAAGTAATGGCTATTAATTTGCCCGTTTGATATAAATAGCGAATGTCGTGAGAATGTACGGCTATATTTCGTTGTGTTACGTAAGAAAGAAAGAAAGAAAGAAAGAAAGAAAGAAAGAAAGAAAGAAAGAAACAAGGGGGAAAAGAGAGAGAGAGAGAGAGAGAGAGAGAGAGAGAGAGAGAGAGAGAGAGAGAGAGAGAGAGAAATATCCTGAATAATGCGAGAGTTCTCGGTCAAAGACTATTACGGTAAACTGTATATTATTTTACGTAACTCTCTAACAAACGACTCCATACACAAGATCGAACGGTACTTTACGCAATTTCTTTGTAGTTTAGTTATGAACATTACCACGTGCGAAAAGCTGATATCAATTTTTGTTTTTCTTTTTTTTTTTTTTTGCAATCGAAATGACTCACTTATTTTTAGGTTTTATTTTAAAAAGGACATAGAAAGAGGATAGATTTTTTGTAAAAGAAGAAAAGAAGAATAAATGTGTCTCGACGACTATAAGTATCGTTTATATATATATATATATATATATATATATAAAACTGTACAACGATTGAATTGTTTCTCATCCTCTTTCTCTCTCTTTATTTCTAACTCGTTAGGAAAATGCACCTATCATAAATAGAGATCAACGGAATTAGCGGTCCACGCGTGCCGCGGGAAACCGAGCTCGAGCGCCATCGTAATTTCACCGGATGCGCACTTTCGAAATTAAAAGGAACGCGCGAAACTCTCTCGCTCGATTATCTAGCTTACGCTAGGACGAACTTATTTAACGGCGGCCATTATGTATGCGGATTTAACGCGTTAATATTTTATCGATCCTAACGTCGAGCGTGTTCAATTGGACGTTACTTTTATCTTTCCTTTCTTTTTTTCTTTCGCTATTTATTTTCTTTTCTTTTTTTTTTTTTTTGAAATACGTTTATATGCATTATACACGTGAATAGAGAAAGAGAAAGAAAGAGAGAGAGAGAGAGAGAGAGAGAGAGAGAGAGAGAGAGAGAGAGAAAAGATAGAAGAAAGAAGAAAGGTTTACGTTTCGTGAGCCGAGGTGATTCGCGAGCGTTAAAACTGTGAAAATGTTTGCGACAAGAGTAGATAGGATGGCAAAATAGGAAAGCTAATCGTTGAACTTTGGTATTATGCGAAACGCGTAGAAAACGTTCGCCTACTCTGCTCCGTGAGCCATTTAATGGCGGCACTTAATTCTTTCTAAGTAAAACGTCCTCCCCTTTTTACCGTTTCTCTCCTTTCTTTATCTTTTTTCTCTTTCTCTCTCTCTCTCTCTCTCTCTCTCTCTTGTTCCTTCGCGCCAGTAAGTCGGTCGGACATGCGAATCGTTGAAAAGGCAACGACGATTAATTATTAAATGCAACGACGGAGACTAGTAGTACGAGCATTCGTATTTCGTAATACGAAGACGCGCGACTCAGGCTTTATTATTAATGAATTGTATTTATGTCCTTCTCTGTCTCTGCCTGCCTGCCTGTCTGTCTGTCTGTCTGTCTGTCTGTCTGTCTTTACGTACGTACGTCTGCATCCCTATCTATCCTCTCTTTCCTCTTTGCTCTTTCACTTTCGAATCCGTAATCGCGTGTAAATTAATATGAATGCATCGTAGATGAAGATAACTAATATACCTTCTTTACGACGAATAATAGAGATCGTTATTATCGAATTATTTAGTCGTTCGTTTAACCAACCAACCATCTCGTCGTACGAGAGACGATAATTTATAGAATATCGGCTTATGCATATCAGGCCGTGCGAACGCATCATTACGTAGGATTAATAAACTCAAACCAGTTTCTAACGCTTGCTAATCAATCAGGTATGGGTAAAAATCGTAACACGATGTGCCGATCGATATGACGATAACAGAGAAACACGTTCGATCGATCTGCGTTGGTTTCATCGACACCACCATGTGAAATCTTGTCGATACCATGGAACAAGCCGACACGATTTTTGTTACGAAAAGGAGAGAGAGAGAGAGAGAGAGAGAGAGAGAGAGAGAGAGAGAGAGAGAGAGAGAGAGAGAGAGAGAGAGAGAGAGAGAGAGAGAGAGAATATCCACCCGAAACGTTCGATACATATTATCGTCGTGGGAATCTCTTTCTTTTTATTTTTTTTTCATCTCTTTTCCTCTCTATTACGATGAGATCGTTATTTGTCGGTTTTGGGGAAAAGCGAACAATGGATTATCGATTCCACTCGTCGTTTTATCTATCCATCTCTCTCTCTCTCTCTCTCTCTCTCTCTCTCTCTTTCTCTCTATCTATATATCTATCTATCTATCTATCTATCTCTCTCTCTGTCTCTTCTACACTTGTGTACGTGTACATATACACAGCGGTTCACCGATGCATGCCGACAATAAGCCAGTCGCATCGGAATATATCGATGTGCCATGGTTTACGTAATTCGCCACCGAGGTTTAATGACAATACATAGAGAGTATAAACGACCGAGAGAGAGAGAGAGAGAGAGAGAGAGAGAGAGAGAGAGAGAGAGAGAGAGAGAGAGAGACGAGGATGAGGAGGAAGAGGAAAAGGAGAGAGGATGAGAAGATAGTACAGAGAGAGAAGGAACAACGACGATGACGATAATGACGATCACAAGGATGACGACGATGGCCCGTTGCTGCCGACTATGGTGACGATGATAATGACGATGGCGATGTCCGGACCGTGGAACGATGGCAAACACCGATCATTTACCGATCGGTTCGATGCTAGTGCGTTTTGGCAGCTGAAAATTCATTATCGGCTTCCGTGAGAGCACCGACGTAAAACTAAAGCCTGTACGGTCGATCGATCGATCCATTCTCTCTCTCTCTCTCTCTCTCTCTCTCTCTCTCTCTCTCTCTCTCTCTCTGTCTTTCTCTTTCTCTCTATTTCTCTCTTCATCCTTCAACGATCAATGTACTCAACGCGTTTAATGAAACTATGAGACTCAAGGTGGACGAACGAGAGAAAACTTTTATATCAAATATTTTTTTCTTTGTTCTCCCTTTTTTTCTTTTCCTTTTCCTTCGAGATCATTTTCCTGTTTCACTTTCTTTTTTCTCTCTCTCTCTCTTTCTCTCTCTCTCTCTCTCTCACTCTCTTTACTTATATTTATATTTTTTCTATCGTGTTGAACGCGAAAACCTTGCGTGATTAGTCGTCCTCCTTTCTTCCTTACCTCCTTTTTCCTGTTTTCTTTTCTTTTTATTTCTTTTTTTTTTTTTCTTTAAAGAGAAAAATTAAAATATTTTAAAGACTCATCGTTCAAAGATTATACGACGGCCTTTCGCTTTAGGGTTAAATCCCAATTATTACTCTCCTTCCCTTCCTTCCT
>OU426997.1:3867512-3870012 GCA_911387935.1 Dolichovespula saxonica
CTACTATATTATTCAAATCTGCACGAAGAAGAATCCCAGGGTGAATTTTAAAGGGATGAAAAAGTCGAAGAGTGCCTGGCCGTGCCTTCTCTCTTCTTACTTTCTCTCTCTTTCTCTGTCTTTTTCTTTTTTTTTTTATCTCCTTTTTATCTCTTCCCTCGTTCTCGTAACTTTCGCATTGTTTCCTCTAAAGATTTACATACGTCCCACGTCTCTCGAATTTACATCGACTCGCTCGTATTCGACGCCCATATTTGCGTTTGCGACCGATAAATCCGATTTCTCTTTCTCTCTCTCTCTCTCTCTCTCTCTCTCTCTCCCTCCCTCCCTCCCTCTCTTCCTCTCCTCCTGCTTGTATGTCTGTCTGTCTATCTGTCTGTCTGTCTCCCTTTAATCTTCTTGGACCGAATTATAGGCTTGCGCGAGAGCGAGCGTTTGTTACGTGTTGAATATCGAGAATTTAATATTAACTTATGCCCTGGCATCAAGTCGCGTAATCGATCGCTCTTGTAATTATCCACGAAGCGAATCAATCTCTCTCTCTCTCTCTCTCTCCCTCCGTAGCCCCCTAAAAGATTCAAAATGAGAGAGGAAGAGAGAATTTACGTCGATATTTTTCATTTCCGAACGCAACAACGTCGTCCATTCATCTCTCCTTTCATATCTTCCCTCCTCTTCCCTCGCGTATACCATCCTTTCTTTTTTTCTTTCTCTCTCTCTCTTTCTTTCTTTCCCTTTTTTCGTTTTCCTTCCTTCCAGCTGGTCGCCATTTTTTTTCTGGCAGCAAAGTACGCGCGCATAAGTAAATGCACGTGCGGTCGCACGCGTGTGCACGTCGTCGCCGGCGCGTCGCAAAGTCTGACGGTATTTAGCGTAATTTATTAAACCACCATCCTGCCTGCTTTGACTGTGCTCTTTCTCTCATACACACACAACATACACACACAACATACACACACAACATAAACACACATAGACACACACACACACACACACACACACACAGACAGAGTTTAGTTAGAGAAGGACGAGAATAGAACGGACGCTCGGTTGCTGAAACATGTGCGATATACAGCCAATACATAGTCGCAAACATATACACAAGTACGTAGGGAACGGTGTTCGCGTTTACGCACACATACAAATAGGTTGGTCTGGGTCTCTCACTTGGCGGGGGTGGTATGACGGAATCAATACCGGTGTGTGAGAGGGTGGGATAATGCGGTGGCTTGACGAGAGTTGTAGGTAGAGAGGAGAGAGAGACAGAGAGAGAGAGAGAGAGAGAGAGAGAGAGAGAGAGAGAGAGGAGAGAGATGCAAGGAGGAAGAAGGGGAGGAGAAGAAGAAGGAGGGAGCGAGAGAGCGAGCGAGCAAGCGAACGGCGCATAGTTATATGTACTTACACGTACAACGTACATATTTACGTATACGGAATCATATCGTTGTGTTCGTCTATGTGGGAGAGTTGGAATAAGAGGGTAAGCGGAGGAGCGAAGGGAAGAAAAGAGAGAACTCGAGGACTACCGGAGGAAATAAACAATGGGCTGGTAACCCACGTTCGGTGGTACACGCTGCTGGAAAATTACCTACGATGCCGTATAATGGCGGAAAGGGGAAGAGGAACGATCGAGAGAGAGAGAGAGAAAAAGAGAAAGAGAGAGAGAAAGAGAGAGAGAGAGAGAGAGAGAGAGAGAGACGGAAAGTGGTCGGTCACCGATAGGGAGTTAATCTTCTCGTTCCTCGTATCGTTCTCTCCTTTCTTTTTCTTTCATTCTTGCTTTTTTCCTTTTATTGGAAAGTTATAATCACTGTAACGATTAGCAAATAGTTATTTTTCTTTTTATTCTTTCTTACATATTTTATATTTGCTTATAGAGAAATTGAGAGAGAGAGAGAGAGAGAGAGAGAGAGAGAGAGAGAGAGAGATGGAGGGAGGAATGGAGGGATGGAGGGGAAGAGAAAAAGAATAGAAATAGAGTCGGGCGAATGAAACGAGTCAGTTTGTTGTAGAAATAGCGGCATTGGTCGGTACGCCGAAAAATTTGACGGATTTACGGCTCGGTGGAAATCATTTGTTGGACCCACTGAACGGACCGTGTTCGTTTGGTACAGAGAAAGAGAAAGAGAGAGAAAGAGAGAGAGAGGAGAGAGAGGAGAGAGAGGAGAGAGTATGTTTAACCTTTCTACTAGCGAATAAAAACTGTATTTCTGGCGTTATAACGACGATTGAATTATCGTGCTTTCCATTCGAACGGATCGTGTACTCGCTTCGATGAAACGTGTGAGCATGAATAAGAGAAAAAAAAATGTATGCGAGAGATAAGAGGGTGGTTAGGGTGGTTGGTTCGGGAGGGAGGGATAGTGCAGGGGGAGGTAGGATGAGAAATTTTGAATATTTGTTTTCCCCCTTCCCCTCGAGAATCGTATAGATACGCTTTTCGTATCCTCGAAAGCGAGAAAAGAAAAGGGTCTCGGATATATTTGTGTTCTTACTTTTTTTT
>OU426997.1:3875012-3925012 GCA_911387935.1 Dolichovespula saxonica
CGACGTATTCGGTAAACAAGTAGCGACGTTTTCAATGAGATTTCTTTCGAAAATCGATTTAAAATGATGCCGCCAATACTCTCCTGAGTATTTTTCCGAAGGAAAAACAACAAATCCCTCAAGTGAACCTTTTCTCTCGCGTTTTCGTTTCCTTTAAATCTTTTCTTCGAAAAGAAATATATATATATATATATATATATATATATATATATATATATATATATATTTATGCTCCTTTACCCGTTAAAAGTACGAAAGCTCGAAAGTTCGAAAGCTCGATCGCGAACGGTGTTACGAGATACTTTTCCTTTCATGAAAGATATCAAACAAAACAAGGAGGATATTGTTTCTCCTCCCTCTCCCCCTCTCTGGGGAGGGGGTAACATAGGCGAACGATTGAGAACATGGGTTTTCGAAAGATCGACCGACGAGAGCATATCCGGATAATGTTGTGTCCAGTACTTTACTATCGACAGCACAATGTAGGACAATGGTAAACAGCCCGAAGGAGTTTGCCCGGATGTTCGATCGACCTTTTCAACATTCTCTTCCCTCAATCCTTCTTCAACTTCATTCTAATCTTGATCCTGATCCTCATCGTTCTATCTCTACTTCCGTTAAACATCTCAGATTTTATTGTTTCTCTCTTGAAGTTTGTCAGGTATATATATATATATATATATATATATATATATATATATATATATATATATATAGCGCGTTCGTAACCTTTCTATGTAGAGATAAAATCGCGTATATACGTTTATTTATCCTTCCTCCCTCTTCCATCCATCTCCACGCTTCTCTTCCTCTTCCTCTTCCTCCTCCTTCTCTTCCCTTTTCGAACGAACCCGTAAATCGTTCGCATCGCGGTAATCGAACCTATCGAGTTTTAATTAAGAACGAATCCTACGGATTTTTCCGATAGAATAGAAATTTTTCGATGTCAGTGGTAGAAATACGATAAGGGGTTGCTTAGTCGGTACGAACGTCGCAGTCATCGGTCGGTTAATGCGAATTTTACGTGAGACGACGACGACGACGACGACGACGACGACGGCGACGACGATGACGACGACGACGATGGGTAGGCAAAACGTGGAAAAGCGATGCCAGGCACGTACCATTTTAAAATGGGAAAGAGGTGAGTAGGGCCGCTGCACGTCGACAGCATTTCGCCCTTTACGTGCGCTGCTTTCCTTCTCTCTCCCCCCCCTCTCTCTTTCTCTCTTTCTTTCTCTTTCTCTTTTCTTTCCTTTTCTTTTCTCTTAATCGACGTAGTTCGTCCACTCTCTCTCCCTCTCTCTCTCCTTCTGTCGAACATTTCCCCTCTTTCACCTTTTCTCACTTTCTGCAGAAGCACCCTCTCTGTCCCAACTCTCCCCCCCCCCCCCCTCGGTCATCATCCTCACTTCTTTTCCCTTGGCGTCCTGTTTTTGTCTCTTTGGAAAACACGGCCGAAAGTATATTTGATTTTTTAACGACGTAACATGGACGTTTTATCGAAAATGTTTGTGTGTCTGTATGTATGAGAGAGAGAGAGAGAGAGAGAGAGAGAAAGCGAGAGGGAGAGAGAGAGAGAGTGAGGGAGAGAAAAAAGATTTCATTCATTTTTTATTACGACTGTCAGAACCTTACTACAACATACTTTTGCTTTCTAAAAAGAATCCTCGTTTTTTCTTACTCTTTTTACCCTTCTCTCTCTCTCTCTCTCTCTCTCTCTCCGGAAAGAAAGATGAATAAGAAGTTAGTCGACGTCGTTTTTCGTCTCTTTTTTTATCTCTCTTTTCTTCTTATTTCTTTTATTTTTAAAGATCCGAGCGAACGGGAAAAAATATTCGCGATATATCCGTGTATCGGAAGTACGATATCGAATGATCTTTTATCACCTTTTTTCTCTCTCTTTCTTTTCTTTTCTTTACTTTTTTCTTTCCTTTTCCCTTTCTTTTTCTTCCTCCTCTTCTTTTTTTTTTTTTTATAAATATACAAGAAAGTTAGGAGTTGAGCGCGTTAAAAAGAAATCCATATGTTTCTCTGATGATTCTGTTATTACCTGTGTCTCGGTCGTGTCAGCAACATCTTCGTCGTGCACGGAACGGGGGGTGGCGGGTAGGGGGAGGGGGAAGTAAATATTTGAGGGAAACGTTTCTCGCGTGCGCGAACACGCGCGAACGACTGCCTCGGAATGTTTGACGAGTTATGGAAGGAGGGGAAGAAAGAAAGACAGAGAGAAAGAAAAAAAAAAGAGAATATGTGAATTCGTAAGGGAAGAAGACTACTCGCGAAGTGAGCAGCGTTGGTGTGTATTTAGCGGAAGGGAATAAAAATTTTCACGTACGGTGATTTCTCTCTTCTCTTCTCTTCTCTTCGAAAAAGAGGAAGAGAAAGAGAACGACGAGGTTGAGGTAATAAAGAGGGAGGAGGAAAGTAAGACGAAGTGGCGGTGGAGGAGGTGAAGAGGGAATGGGAAGAGGAAAAGTAGATTTTTTTCTTTATTTATATTTTCTTTTCTTCTATTTTTTTTTTTTTTTTTTCGAAAGGCTCGATAAAAAGAACGCACTAGTCAAAGCAACGTATGCTCGGTTTTGTTTCTCATCGAAGAGTGTGTACGTTCGTTCGTTCGTTCGTTCGTTCGTTCATACGTTCGCTTGCTCAAAACTTTTTCTCTTCTGTATGTATGTATGTATGTATGTATGTATGTATGTATGTATGTATTCATGCAATGTATATATGTAAATGACGACGGCGACTACGACTACGACACTACGTCGACGACGAGGACGCGGACGAGGACGAGGACGAGGACGAGGACGAGAAACGAGCGTGACTTGGACGAAGCGCTAATTAACGCTACGTTCCGTGCGCGAAATCAAAGCGAGCCACTCAAAAATCCCGATGGAAGCCACGATTCCCGGACGATTAATCAACGCGCGTTACGTCTACGTTTATATATACGTACTTCGCGAAATAAATACGTACTTCGTACATATATCACGCGGCGATAGTGGTAGTAATAATATTAATAAGCGTTAGCTTTGCGGTTTTACGATTTCGCTTGAGATTAGAAAGAGATTAAGAGAGAGAGAGAGAGAGAGAGAGAGAGAGAGAGAGAGAGAGAGAGAGAGAGAGAGAGAGAGATGTAGGAAAAGATAGGAAAAGAAATAAAAGATTCGTAGCTTTCACTCCGACTTTTCCTCTTTTTTCGTTTTCTTCCTTTTTTCTCACTCTTTTTCCTTCCTTCCTCTTTTTTTTTTCTTTTTTTTTTTTTTTTTCTTTTATCCAGAGCGACGACGACGACGACGACGACGACGTACGCGAATATAATCTTACAGCTTTGTCCTTGATCATTTCTCTCCGGCGTGTTGGAAACTCGCGTGAGAATTCGCGTCTTGTCCTTTTTAACGGCCATATTCTCTGGGCTCCGCGCTAGAATAGAGATTTCAGTTTAGACGGCTGCCCGTCAGGAACGAACAACCAAGTGTGCGAAGAGAAGATCCGTCGTAAAGAGACAGATAAAGAAGTGGAGAAATAAAGATAGAAAGACCGAGACTACGATCCTGTTTCAATGGTTAACAATTGCAACTAATTGTTGTTATTGTTGTTGTTATTGTTGTTGTTGTTATTTTTGTTGTTGTTGTTATTGTTGTTGTTATTGATGTTATTGATGTTGTCATTGTTGTAGTTACTGCAAGGAAGAGAATGTATATGTTTTTCTGAAATATTTTTCATAGATTGTGTTATTCTCTTGTACATTAAATATCTCTCTCTCTCTTTCTCTCTCTCTCTCTCTCTCTTTCTCTTTCTCTCTTTCTTTCTTTCTCTCTCTCTTATTTTCTGCCTTTCCAGGCAAATTAAATCCGATCGTGAAATATTTTTCCAATCGATGCGAAAGAGTTCGTCGAGTATGCGTTAATTCGATGGAAATATATCTTCTAATCTTCATCGTTAAGATCGGCAAAATAATTATTTCATAAAAAAGAAGAAGAAAATAAAGAAAAAATAGTAATAGGAGTAGGAAGTTTATCTTCATGATAAATATATGCACGCATACACATACTCACGTGTATCTCTGTGTGTGTGTGTGTGTGTGTAAATCGCGAAAGAAACTCGAAGAAATCGGGAAATATACGTGTCGGTACTCACGTAACCTCAAACGAGACATCACCTGCCGCGTTGAAATCGTTGCGGTTTTTTTCGTGGTCACATCTCTTCGTACGTATGTATGTACGTATGCATGTATGTATTTATGTATGTATTTATGTATGTATGTACGTAATGTTGTCTATGTTGTACATACAGCATACGTAGACGATATCCACGAGAGAGTTATGCCGTACTCGCGAGGCCGCCGATCGTCGGTTATATAACGTCGTAACCGATGGCATTCAGAATCGCTTCTGTTTCAGCATAACACTATATAGGATGGTAGAGGGGTGAACGGGGTAGGGGTGGGATGCGAGGAGTGGTGCGAGGAGGACGAGGATTGAGCATCGCTTTCCTTATTAATCGACTCGCTTAAAGCGTAGCTTTACGCTGAGGAATCTCCTACGGTCGATTGATTTTACTTAGATGCGTACGTATATACGTAAGTACGTACGTACGTACGTACGTCATCCTATCGTCGTATCTTGAACTTTGAGTTTACTTCTAGATATACGATACAAACTAAGAAATAAAAAAAGGAAAAAAAGAAAAAGAGCGTACGTAAAGAAATTCGATGTTGTCGACGAGGAATCGTGTATCATTTCATTTTATTGCACCATGTACGATTGCATGAAGCATTGAATTTACTTATATTACATTGTATTATTTTAGTTTATTTTGTTTTGTTTCATAGATATAGTATATATAAATCTCAAGAATAAACTCATCCTATTGATAAATAAATAATATATTTCTAAAGTTAAATGATAGTTCATTTCGTAATGCATAATTATTGTTAATTATATCGAAGAGATTGAGATATTTGTTTAATTTAAAAAATTTTAAGAGAGGCTCGTGTCTCGTGATAAATAAATGATAAATGAACATTTATCGCGTATATAAGATCGTTTATAGAGCATGGACGCGTTTAAATTCGACACATACGGATCACGAAATACGTAAGAAGAATACAAAGACGATGAGGGTGATAGGAAGCGAGGAGTGGGGAAAGGGAAAGGTAGAGGGTTGTTGGGGTTGGAGTGCGGGTAGAACAGTTTTAAATCTCTCTCTCTCTCTTTCTCTTTCTCTCGCTCTCTTCTCTTCAACCCTTTTCGTCATCGTTCCGTCGTAGATGTTTTATCCTTCACGAACCACCAGAGAACTCGTTTTGCGTAGAATATCAAAGCGAATCCTCTCGACGTAAAAGAACGAGCGAAGCTTTTACCAAAAATTTGTCGAAGCAGAGAATCCTCAGATTCTCGGAGCAAAGAATCGCAGCCGACCGACGACGACGACGACGAAGACGACGACGACGAAGACGACGACGACGGTTTCTTTTCCTTTCGTTTCGATTTACGTCTCGCTTTTACCCTCCCACTTTTACCCGCGCTTCCTCGTTCTTTTTTCTCTTTTCTTCTTTATTTTTTATTTCGACGATAGCCCGAGGCTCTTTGGCGAGGAAGATAGAAAAAGACGAAAGGCTATACGAAATCATTCAACATTTCGATAATGAAAGGATCGTTGGGAAAAGAGCGAGAGACATTAGAGAAGAATATCTTTTTTTTTGCTTTCTTTTTTCTTTTTCCTTGGTTTCAACGAAATACGGATATTTACTTTACGTTAATTACGAGAACGGAAAAGCGAGATGAATTTAAAGGTCGACGATTCACTTAATGACGATAAGAATATAACGCGATGACTTTGAAGATACGTTCGAATAGAATTGCATGTTTCTGTTTTTTTTTTTCTTTCTTTTTTTTCCCTTCTGCTCCAAAATGTAAACACTCAAAACGATCATTGTCTATGAACTTCATCGCCTTTGGGGGGAGGGGGGTGGAGAGATCGGCCATTGGAAAAAATATTTCGTCGCGGGAGAGGAACGATCGGGGGAAGGGGAGAGAGGGGGGATGGGGAGGTTGGTCTCTTTGTCGAATTTCTTTCGAAATAAGGAGCTTAACTCGAATGCCAACGTGCTGGCCTGGTTTTTCCAAGCTTTTGCCGCAGCGAATGAGGGAGAGAAGAAACGGGGTGTAGGTTGGATAGGACGGGGTGGGCTGGGGTGGGGTAAGGGTTAGGGAGGGGAAACTCGTACCCGTACGTCTTTTATGCCGCATAGAGTGTAAGAAAGAAAAAGAGAGGGAAAGAGGGGGCGAGAGAGAAAGAGAGAGTCTCTTTGTGACTCGATCTTTAAAGGCGCTTATGCGTCGAACAATTACTTGCAAATATCTACGTAAAGGATTCATCGTGCTTTTGCTTGAAACGACGAGGGCGGTGGTGGTATACCACCACCATTTCTATCCAGATTCAACAATTTCCTTTGCCAGACAACTCGAATGAAGTTCGTCTTGACTCTCATATTCGACATTTAATCCGATCGATGACGTTGATTCGATTGGTCGTAGAGTAACGAAATGAAAACTCTTCGTTGGATCTTTATTTTCCGGATACGAAAAAAGAAAATTTGTTACGATTGACGTACATACACGTACATATACGTATGTACGTACATAGATTGATAAACAGATAGATGGTTACCCATATACATAGGTAGATATTTCTATCGTTAGATCGGCTTACGTAATAAATATTTAGAATTCCAATAGAGTATGATGGTCGAAACGAGAGCTACGTTGTTGCTTATACCAATCAAGAATGGAAGGATTTAGCTTCGTCAAAATGATTCTCACTGTCTTGTGATCTTAGATCACGTAACAAGAGAAAAGTTTATCTTCGTCGGAGATAGAGAGATAGGGATAAAGAGAAAAGAGAGACTGAGAGAGAGAGAAGAGAGAGAGAGAGAGAGAGAGAGAGAGAGAGAGACAGAGATTCTTCGTGTGGGTATGTGTTTTATTCGGTTAAAAGAGAACACCGAGAGAACACAGAGAGAGAGAGAGTGAGAGTGAGAGTATATCTTCCTTCGTTTTCAGATTCCTCTCGGCGATATTCGTCGTATTGCTTGCCGACGTTGTTCTTCAGTGTAAATCAACACGTCGCGTCATCTTAACCCTGAAATCTGAAAATTTCCATTTTCGGTATTCCAACGTAGACGAGAATTAACGTGGAATGGGGTGAGCGAGTGAGCGAGGCAGAAAGAGAGAGAGAGAGAGAGAGAGAAGGAGGGTGGGAGGCGAAGATATTAAATTTTCTCGAGTTAAATCTTATTTGACTAATTTCTAAACGACGTTTCTCGTAAACTCGAAAGTCGCATGCATGGTTAAAACGTGCATCCTTTGAGAACGTTTCTTCTTTATTGTCACGGACGAAACACAATTTTGTTGATGTGTGTGCGTGCGCGCGCGTGTGTGTTATATAGTCAGACCAGAAAGAAGAAGAGTCCTTTCTGGGAAGAAAGTTTTTACCGCTTGCCAACTGCCGGACAGTTCGTCCTCGCCACACCTTCCCTTACCTTATTCCATTTTACTTGTATTCTTTTATAACGTGCATGTATATATATATATATAAATATACATATATATATATATATGTATATGATGTATATATGTATGTATATACGTACGTATGTACTTTCTTACGTGGGTTTCTTACAAGGAAAACGCGGAACGTGGTCTTTTTATTAAATTTTTTTTTCTTTTCTTTTCTCTTTTTTCAGAGGAAGGGGTGGCTGGCACACATGGCAGCCATACTCTAGATTATAATAAAAAAAAAAAAAAAACGATTATCTGAGAAAATTATTTTTAAATATTAAGATACATAGGATAGATACATGTAACCGTAACGTCGTAGAATTTTCTTTTGAGGCGCGAACATTCTTGAACGTTTATTTTTCGTATGTATTAAGAGAAAAGAAAAAGAAAACAGAAGGAAGATCGGGAGAGAGAGAGAGAGAGAGAGAGAGAGAGAGAGCGAGAGAGAAATATATAAGAAGAAGAGGAAAAAAAAAAGGAATAATAAACGACGAAGAAAGAAGCGATGATCGACGATGTCGATGAGCTTACGAAGAATCGCGTTGAGGGATAAACGAAAAGAAGCTTGTTTACGTTTAGTGGAATAACAATAGAGGCAAAGACAAACGGCGGGGATTCATCGTCAATCAAATTATATTATTCCGTGTAACAGTCGATCTGGAAATCTCGGAGAGTTAAGAACGTATCCTCTCGTCTATAAGAGTAGTATATTAAGAAGCTTTTCGAAAATCTCTTAGGAATTTGGCGATATCGTCGTTTGCGATTATCTTTCTTTTTAAAAACAAAAACAAATAAAAATAAATAAAAAAAAAAAAAATGAAAAAAATAAATCGTTCGATGGGCATAGAGTGCAAATCTGGTAAGGATGACTCACGTACATATATATTTACTTCGCACGAATTACACGAGAGAAAGAGAGAGAGAGAGAGAGAGAGAGAGAGAGAGAGAGAGAGAGAGAGAGAGAGAGAGAGAGAGAACATCGAACTCTCTGTTATTTCTTTTCTTTTCTTTTTTCCCTTTCCTTTCCTTTCTTTCTTTCGTTTACCAGTTCGAAACGATTTCAACGCAAGTCAATGTGTGGGCGTGAGATTTATCTGCGAACGATAATCCGACCGATAGAGACGGGATAATCTCTTGTTGCTCGTTCTAATCCTCTTGCCTCTCGCAAAGCGTTTCCAGTCGGGCAACTATTAAATGAAATATATTAAATATGATGAATTATATTAGATTCGTTAAATCTTTTATATTATCATCTTTCGTTTTTATCTCTCTCTCTCTCTCTCTCTCTTTCCTCTTCCTACGTATCATTCTTTCATATTTTCTTTCCTTCTCTTATTTTTCTCTGCGATGACGGTAGTCGAATGAAAACAATTGAATCGTATCGATCACAGCGTCCGATGATTTAATGAACGACGACGACAACAACAAACAACAATGATGACGACACGAACATTTATTTGTTCCGATTAGATGATAATACATTTATATTTATTTATTTCGCTGTATGTCTTACGTTGGAAGATAATTTCGATGTTTTACGAGCGTCCCAAGGAGTCCTTTTATTATCAAGGCAATGACGTCGACGACGAATACGGGATCGTGTGTTAGTCTCTCTTGGGCTTGGCGAAAGAAACGAGGAGATGAAATAGGAAGGAGGGATTGTGGGGAGGGATGGTAAAGGAGGACGCGAAGGATTCGTAGAGGGAAGATTGAGCGAGGTCGTCAGGCCGGAAGGAAAGTCCCTGACCTGCTCATTTAACCATCTCTCTCTCTCTCTCTCTCTCTCTCTCTCTCTCTCTCTCTCTCTCTATCTATCTATCTATCTATCTATCTATCTTTCATTTTCTCTCTCTTTCTCTCTCTTTCTTTCTCACTCTCCTTTACTCACCCTTAGCAACCTCTCATCCATCGGACCATCGAATTTATGTCATCTCGAGACTCATCCGCTCTCTCGCAGTTTAATCAGACTTTCATCGAGTACTTAATATTCTCCATCCTTTTTCCTCCCTAACCTTAATGGAAGAAAAGAACATCGAATTTTCCCTGCAATCCTCCCACCCACCCCGTAACGTCGGGTAAACAAATCGATTATCCTTCACGTTGAATCACTTTTCTACGCATAGTCAAAACATAATAACACATAATCCGTGTTTACGAAACTTATCTCGATCGAGTCGACGTGAATAGTCGACTTTTCCAGGTCAATAGGCCGGGATCTCCGATTAATTACTATCGTTTCTTATTGCGCGTTACAAGAGGTATAAACGTTTCATATTATATATATATATATATATATATATATATATATATATATGTACGTAGTTTTAATGAATTCGTATTATAATTAGTTTTATAAGTTCTTGTTAAACGAAATATTTCATTTTCTTATACGATCAACGTATATACCTGCTTAATATATACGTATATATATATATATATTACGAATATGGATATATGTATATATATATTTCTTTTCGTAATAAATCTTCTTCATTAATTAATTAGTTTACATTAATCTGACAGAATATAGATTTATACACGATTACTCGAAAATGTATCGTCTAAAATAGAACGTAGTTATTGTTGTGTGAAAAAGAAGGACAGAGATGGAGTAGGCGTGAAGAAAAAAAATTGTTTGGCCGCGAAGAAACGAACGTGAGATTTATAGCGCATATTAATCACATTGATACCTTCTCTCTCTCTCTCTCTCTTTTTCTCTCCCTCCCTCCCTCCCTCCCTGTTTCTCTTTCTCACTCCTAGCTCTTGCTTACGCTTCATCTAACAGGGTGAACGTCTCCGCCTCCTTATTAAGCTACGGTTTGATCTCATTGTCCTTAGAGACAAAGGGAAAATGCTTCGTTGTATATATGTAACGTAGAGAGATACACACCGGTAATATATTGTACGGCATCGTTATTACAAGGAACACACGTGAACACTTGGAACAATAGCCTCTCGCGGTATCTCCTTACCGCATTAATTCCTCCTAATTGCGCGGTTAATCAGTTTCAAAGTGGAAAGTTAGTCGCGGTCAACGGGACAATGCCGCGGGATAAGTTTCGAATTTGACTCGAGATCATTAGGCGACGAAGGTAGACGGTGCGTTGTTCTCTCTTCCTCTCTCTCTCCCTCTCTCCCTCTCCCTCCCTCTCCCCCTCTCTCTCTGTCTTAGCGCGACTTTGCGAAATTAATCCTTTTGTGGGTCTCCTAAGTCTCGGGTCCGATCTTGACACACACAACGTTCCGCGTTCTACTTAGCCTATACGTATTTCCATGCTACGACCCATTTTCCCAATCTGCGAGATTAATATATATTTAATTTTGATTATTCGATACGCAAAGGGCGCCCCCCCCCTTTTTTTTTTGTAAATATCATTCCGGATAGGATGCCAAGGTGAAAACTTTTTTATTAACGATTTTCTTTTTTTTTCTCTCTTTCCTTTTTTTTTTCTTTTTTTTTTTTTCTTTTCGTACAGGTGAATCCAGACATCCAAGACCGAACTACCCAGCAAATTCAATCCAAGCTGGGTAATTATTCTCTGGTGAAGCATCTATTAGATGAACCCAAGAGATTAATCGGAATCGAGGGTGTCCCAGCGAGTCCCGCACCTTCTGCTACTTCCTCCTCTCATCGTACCACTGTTAGTACAATCGGATCAAGCTCCAGGAGTTCGCCATCTTCGCAGGAATTTAAAAAACCTGGCGGCCCAAGGACGAGTAATTCCTCGTCTTCCACGACGACGTCGTCCTCCACTACTTCTTCAACGACGTCATCGACCACATCTTCCTCAACGTCGTCGAGCCATCAACGTGGTGGTGGTGGTGCATTCGTTAAACCCGTTGACGGAAAGCCACCTTATGGCGTCCGTACAGGTTATTCCGGGCAGCTTGTGAAACATTCTGGAAACAGTGGTGGTAACGATCATCGTAATCACAGTTTACTAACCCTTAAGGGACAACCCGTTAAATCACCTGGGAATATCCTAACTGGGGCTGCATCGAACATTGGCAACTCTGCCAATCGACTTCATACAGCTGCGAGCAGATTATCAAGGTTACCTCTGGATAACGTGAGTATACTGCATTAATAGTTCCTTGACCCCTAACGCCCTATAATACGCTTAACTCATCCGTTCTGTCCAAATCTAACACTCGAAACAAGTGAGCATTGTATCTGATTTTTTGTTGATACACTACCAAACGTTCGATCCGGAGGAAATAATAAGATACCGATCGACGTTATAATGAAAAAGAACAAAAAAATGATCCTTTAAACTTTAAGAAAATGAACGGTGTTCGATCGCATTACGTTATATATATATATATATATATATATATATATATATATGTATATGTATATCCTCATTAATTTTAAACGGAACGATATTGCGCCGGGGTTAATTACCGAATTATAAACGATATCGCAATAATTTTGACTGTACAATTGACATTACCTGTTCCACGTCCCTCCACCCTTAAACCCTACTCCTCCAAACCCTAACCTCCACCGATACATTTTAGTTATCGTGCGATCACAAGATCAAAGAACGTACTTACGGTATTAATCACTCGGATACGATAATAAAGAGGCTATTACCGTTTCCTACTTCTACTCTTTCTCCTACTGGTCTCTCTCTCTCTCTCTCTCTCTCTCTCTCTCTCTCTCTCATTCTCTCCTTCTTTCTTTCGATCGTTTTTATATCTATATCGAACGAAACCGTCGTGGCAACGGGTTCGTTGACAGGAAACGAATTGCTTTTCGATGGAAATCCCGTGGAAGTCTCTGGGAGGGTGAGAGAATGTTAGAGAAGGAGTGGAAGGGTGAAGGTGGATTGGTCGAGCCCTCCTATTACGCGTGCCTCCTCGAGGTGCAAATTTCATTGAGATTGCCTATCGATCGACCATCTCTCTCTCTCTCTCCTTTCTCTTTCTCTCTCTCTCTCTCTCTCTCTCTCTCTCTCTCTCTCTCTCTCTCTGTCTCTGTCTCTTTCTTTCACACGATATCTTCCTATTCAGGAAGAGAGCGTCTCTGTTTCTTTGTACACACATGTACACGTAGTATACGTGTCTATCTATCTCTTCAGATGATGAGGTTGCCCTTTTCTCTCTCTCTCTCTTTCTTTCTCACCCTCTCTATCTATCTATCCATCTGTCTATCTATCTATCTATCTATCTATCTATCTATCTATCTATCTATCTATATATCTATCTATCTATCTATCTCTCTCTCTCTCTATATATATATATCTCCCTCTTTCTGAGTGTACTTACACAATTAGGACTTGGAGAAGCAACGAAGCTAATATCCCCTCAGACTCTTTCTTCCTTCCTGAGAAAATTGATTCTGCTTGTCCCTTTAACTTCCTACTTTTTCTTTCTTTCACCCTTCCACCTTTCTCTCTCTCTCTCTCTCTCTCTCTCATTCTCACTCTTGTCTCCTATACTGTCTTTTTCTTCTCTCTCTCTCTCTCTCTCTCTCTCTCTCTCTCTCTCTCTCTCCCTCTCCCTCTCTTTCCCATCACCTCTTTCGAACTCTCGAGTATCACGATTCGTTTGCCATTCGTTTTCATCCGCTAAATTAGTTTGGAATTACGCCCAAAAAGGGGGAACGATAAGAGTAGGGAGGAAAATTTCCAGTAGAGTAAGAAGATAGAGTGGAAAGGTGGTGGAGAACGAAGAAGAGGGAGGGTGGGAGGAGGGAGGGAAAGGTTTCTCACTCCCATCGCTGTATAAGTATCGTAGAACCGATAATGAAAGCGATATATCTCGTTACGTTGCACTCATCTCATTTTCTCGTTACTGCCAAAAGTTTATCTATGTGTGTTTATGTATGTATGTGTATGTATGCACGTGTATATATATATATGTATATGTATGAATGTATGTATATATGTATCTATGTATCTATGTATGTATGTATATATATATGTATATATGTATGATGTATGTATATATGTATCTATGTATATATGTATCTATGTATGTATGTATGTATGTATGTATGTATGTATGCATGTATGTATATACGTATGCACGTATGTATGTATGTATGCACGTATGTATATATGTATGTATGTATGTATGTATGTATGTATGTATGTATCTACGTCGCGCTTTATCGTAACCACGAAATCGAAATGTTGTTTCGTAAATCTCGTCGTAGATCGATTTTTCGATAAACTTCATTTCCTTTTAACGAACGAGTTTATCGAATGGCGAGACAGAGAAAGGGACAGCGACAGAGAGAGAGAGAGAGAGAGAGAGAGAGAGAGAGAAGGAGAGAGAGAGAGAGAGAGAGAGAGACAAACAGACAGACAGACAGAGACAGAGAGACAGAAAGTTTTGATAAGTTCTTATCGATTTTGAATATTATTATCTATAGCTGAGATCTGGAAAGGCGTTAAACTGACTTCGCCATTGTTTCTTTTTACTCGAACTTTCTCGATTTTTCTCTTTTATTCGACTTTTTCACCGAATACCGTTTTTTTTCTCCCTCTCTCTCTTTTTTCTTGTTATTTTTTTGTCTTTCTCTTTTCCTCTTCTTCTTCCTTTTCCGCGTCGCCGTC
Source organism: Dolichovespula saxonica (assembly GCA_911387935.1). Classification (NCBI taxonomy): domain Eukaryota; kingdom Metazoa; phylum Arthropoda; class Insecta; order Hymenoptera; family Vespidae; genus Dolichovespula; species Dolichovespula saxonica. The sequence goes on from OU426997.1 coordinate 3,889,147, forward strand.
ATCGTGTCCTACGGCTAAAAGTTAAAAGTAGGCACCCTTACTCTTCCCAGCTCCCTCCTCACCTTCGCTCTGTTTCGCCCACGCATTTCCTATTGTTTGTAAGCCTTCTTTCTGTACGGATGACTACTCGACGTTCCTCGTAATATCTTTCTCTCTCTCTCTCTCTCTCTCTGTTTCTCTACTTTTATCCGTTTCCTCTATTTCTCTCCCTCTCTCCCTCTCTGTCCTTCTCACTCTCACTTCTCTCTACTTTTCTTTCTCCACGCTATTATCTTCCCGAGACTGTTGATTAATGCACCCGTTAGGTAGTCGTGATAAATCGTCGAAGAATAATGCGAGATTTTTGCGAAAGAGAAAGAAAGAGAGAGAGAGAGAGAGAGAGAAGAAGTCATTTTAGTCGGTATGTCGTGGCGTTCAAGCAACTCGGACGTTTCGTTCTTGATTTCATTGTCATCGCGAATATTGACTCGCTTGTGTTCGTGAAAATTCTCTTTCCACATCTATTTTCATGCTCTCTTTCCCTTACTCTCTCTCTCTCTCTCTCTCTCTCTCTCTCTCTCTCTCTCTCTCTCTATCTATCTATCTCTATCTCTCTCAATCTATCTATCTCTTTTTCTTCTTTTTCCGTCGTAAAAGATTTTTCCTTGTTCACGATGAGAACTTTATTAATGAATCTTAATTTTTTTCTTTCCCTTTTCTGCTTACAGAAACATAACCCAAGTGAAAATTCAGCTGACGTGGAGAATATTCTGAAGGTAAGAGAATCTATATGTTTTTTTTTTCTTACGACGATTTTTCTTCTCTCTTTCTTTTTTTTTTTTTTTTTTTTCCTTTACAAGAATTTAAGGATTCGCGAGAATATAATGAAAACGAAAAGAAAAAACCAAAAATGTGTGTATAAGGATAAATTACGTTACAACGACGTACCGTGATCTTGGAACGATCTTGAAACGTCACGCGGCTACGTCTATTTATAGGGGGCGAGGGGGTGGGGAGAAAAGGGGAGGGGACACATCCTTGAAGCATAGAACCGTTTCGAGTTATTTAAAGCTCGTAAATCCTGCCTGACACGGCCATGAAACCGATCGAAAGTTTGGCCTAGAGGCGAAGGATTCCGTGGGGGGTAAAAATCATAACGAGATGAATGAATATCGATAATTCCGTTTAGTTGTACCTCTCGGCGATATTAATTTTTATTATTTCATATATCATGATAAGAGGAACCTGCGAGATATATACGTTTGTGTGCGTGTACCCGCGCGATATATACGCGCGTGAGTGTGTGTGCGCGCGCGCGCGCGCGAATGTTTCTGTATATATCGTACATTCATCGAAATTGATCTCTCTTGAAACTCGTTCGTTCGAGATCATTAACCATGTTGTATGTATCCTGTATCCTGCGAGATAAAATTTTACTTAAAGCATCCGGTTGTTTCTGATGATTCTTAATGAAAATTGAAAGGATAAATTTGTATACGTATACAAGTATTTTTCTTTTTCTTTTTCTTTTTATCTCTTTTTTTTTTTTTTTTCTTTTTTAACGAAGTACAAACAAACACGCACGCACTATTCTTTAAAAAGGATTTTTCAACGTTACGGAATAGATTAAATCGTTTTAACGAGTACATTTCGTTTTCAACGATGCATTTAAACCATTATCCAAATGAATTAAATTATAGATTCAAAGAGTGTAGTACAATATTAAAATTACAAACGAAAGAAAATTCTATAACGAATTCGTTGCACGTTACACGTTCTTTTTTTTTTTTTTTACACGTAGACGTAATTTTCAATGGGATTGTTAAACGTTCAGAATGTTAATTTTTGACCATTGACATTTTTTTCTTTTTCTTTTTTTCTTTACTAAGAATCACCGCTAACGTTTCGAAAAGTACTCGCGATGAAGATATGATTATTATCGAAACGGAAAGGAATATACGTATATTTTCACTCTGCGTTTACATCACGCAGTCTGGATAGTTGGACACGATCGATATAATGCACCCGCCTCCCTACGGTAGATTCAACCCCACGGCATTTCAGAACAGAAAGAGAGAAAAATAGAGGGAGAGTAGTGTATTAGAAACCGAAACATTGTCGTAGACACTTGTCTTTATTCAAATATATATGCATAGAAGAGGTGCGTTTCGGTAAGAATAAAAAACAAAAAACAACTCGAATGTAGAACTATTAATGATCTTTTTACGATGTTCTCGAATACTTACATAGAAATTTGCCCAAAGTTTTCCCCGTTTTCGTAAAATAACACGTTATTCGAGAGAACGTACGTCGTCTAAACCATGTAATCAGCGTAGAAAGATCATTTAGTTATATACGCGCACGCGTGCGTTGTATGTATGTGTATGTGTCTAACCAAGTTGATTCACGTAATCGATATCTAGAAAGTAATTTTTAGAAGAGACCGATGAAAGTAGTTTCGTCGGTGGAAACTTTCATAATTTCGACGCCTTTGCTTGTGACGAACGATAGTATATTATATACGTATAACGTGAATGTATATATATATATATATATATATATATATATATATATATATATATATATATATATATGTATATGCATATATGCATATGTGTATATGTGTATGTATATATGTATGTATGCATATGTGTATGGATATATGTGTAAATAAGGCTACACGAGTATCGTTTCGTTGTCCATCATAGTGATTCATTGATCGAACTCCTTTTTTCTATTTTTCTTTTTCAATATTCGTTTTTTATTTCCTTTTCTTTCTTTCCTTTTCTTCTTTGTTTTATTTTCTCATTTCATTATATATATATATATATATATATATATATATATATATATATATATATATATATATATATATATATATATACATTTTTTTCCCTTCACGTTTGAAAGCGACACATACGCACGTTATATCGTCATAGAACAATAAAAAAAAAAGGGAAAAAAAAGAAAAAAGTCCCATAGGACCGACCGTACGCGAGCCCTTTGATCACCGATGCGTCCTGTTGAACATGCTCCTACTATAGAATAATCCCTATCCTCGATGCCGCGAATCGTCGTGTCGCCGTTACGGTTCGACGATCGAGTTTATAACGAGGAGTCTTTAATCTAACATCGGTATCGTTCGATCGTTCGTTCGATCGTTCGTCCGATCTTTCGTTCGTTCGATGGAACGATCGATCGATCGACCGACCGACCGATAGATCGATCGATCGATCGACCGATCGATCGCACCGCATCGATCGCTTGATCTCATCGATATCGAGTATCCTCTTCTCCTTCTTCTTCGCGTTTAAGGCGCGACTGGTTTCCTAATCAATCTGTATTATTCGATTTTCATCGTAGATCGGATCGTAAGATATCTAAACTACGTTCATTTGCGTCCACTTTGTACGATCGAGACGCGACGAGCGAAAAAAAAGGAAAGAGTAAAAGATGTGGGGAGGGGGGAAAGAAACGAAAAGAAGAATTACAGATTTCGAGCACGTTAAGCCGACGGACCGTGGCGTTTTTAACGATCACAACATTTCCCTCGTAAACGCTTAATCATCTTATGCCTTCTTATATCACGCCTCGTAATGACGGTGTTTATGTTCGCTACGAAGGTCGTTCGTTCGCGCTCTGGACCTTGTTATTCTCGTAAGAGACTCGGAAGACATTGTGTGTTGTCGCTCGGATACCAAGAGCAGCGTAAGTTCTAATCTCACGTCACTCGAAATTATTTCATAGATTTCTCTCGGATCACGCTCGTTAACCGATAAACATTATATATTCTAATCGCGTGTAAAATTTCAAAAAAGAAATAGAAAAAATTAGATAAACCCTCCTAGATCTACGATCGAAATTCGATCCTTTCATTCTGAGCAATGAGCTATACGTTCTTGGTTTCTTTTTACTTTCCTTATTTTTTTTTTGTTCTTGCCTTTTTTATTATCTACATTCGCATAATTTCTACATACGTAAATATTTCTGCACTTCTAACGCGTCTCGATGCGTTCGACATTGAAGTGAATATAGGTACGTTGTTACTTGGGTGTTGGAAATAAAACGCGGAGTTCTTCTTCTCCTTCTCTCCCCCTCCCAATCAACGCAGTATCTCGAAGAAAGTTACAACCATCGGTTACAACCGTGTCTTACGTCGTAAAACTCGTTCCCCTTAAAGGAAATACGTACGATACCCAAAGCAATGCTTATTTTCGATCATTTTCTTTCTCGCGATAACATAGTAAAGCCTTTTTTTACAAGCTTTTCTCTCCCTTCCTCCCCCCCCCTCTCTCTATCTCTCTTACACACTCACTCTCTCACTCTTTCACTCTTTCTCTATTTCTCGCTCACTCTTACCTCTTTCGTGGAAGACCAACCGAGGTTTATCGTCACGAAAGAGTGCGAGAGTGCAAGATAAAGAAAGAAGGAGATAGAAATATACATAGATAGATAGGTAGATAGATAACTAGAAAGAGAGAGAGAGAGAGAGAGAGAGAGAGAGAGAGAGAGAGAGAAGGATCCTTAGCAAGGTTCTCGAGAAGTCTACGTGCGTCTGACCGGTCGGGGCTTTTCCACTTTCAGTGCGAATTTATGGCGATGCTAGAAGCTACCGGGTAGTCGGTATAGTTCTGCGTTCGTAACTCCTATCTTTCATTCTCTCTCTCTCTCTCTCTCTCTCTCTCTCTCTCTCTCTCTCTATCTCTATCTCTCTCTATCTCTATCTCTCCTCTCTCTCTCTCTCTATCTCTATCTCTCTCTATCTCTATCTCTATCTCTCTCTATCTCTATCTCTCCTCTCTCTCTCTCTCTCTTATTCCCTCTTCTCCCGTTCGAAATAGAGGTAGTAGTAGCACCAGCAGGAGCCAGCAGCAGCAGCAGCAGCAATAGTAGGAGTAGTAGTAGTAGTAGTATTAACAGCAGTAGTAGCAGCAGCAGCAGCAGCAGCAGCAGCAGCAGTAGCAGCAGCAGCAACAGCAACGAAGCCCATGAATTATTCTCACGGCTCTGCCCGTGGGAAAATACGAGAGTTGCGCCAGTAGGCATCGTAAATGCGACTGCTAATTGCGCTCGCCGACGGCCACTCGCGCAGCTCCTGAATATCGCATTCTTTCGTGACGACTCTGCTTCCTCTTTCACTCTTTTACACTCTTTCTCTCTCTCTCTCTCTCTCTCTCTCTCTCTCTCTCTCTCAGTCTCACACACACACACTCACTCTCTCACTTTTTCACTCTTTCTCTATTTCTCTCATCATATTTTGACTCGCTCGTCGAAATCCAAAGTCTTATTCGGTAAGAATACTTAAGGAGGTCGAACGTCATGTTCTAACATAAGGACCACTTTTCTTTCTACTCTTGCGTTAAATAAAGAAAGAGAGAGAGAGAGAGAGAGAGAGAGAGAGAGGGAGGGATAAGGATAGAAGGAAGAAGAGGTTAGTATTGGTCTCTTTTCGTTGTGCATTGAAGAAGAAAGAGGGAAGAATGGTTCCGAGAAACGTTAAAAAGTGAAGGACAAAGTGTCGGCATCGTTCTCGAGTTTTCTCGCTTCAAATTCCACGGGAATTTTCTTCGGGAAGGAAAATTCATTCCGGTGAAAATGGGAAAAGAAAAGAAAAGAGAAGAAGGAGGAGGAGGAGGAGGAGGAGGAGGAAGAGGAGGAGGAGGAGGAGGAGGAGGAGAAGAAGAGGCGGAAGTATCCGTCGTCTTTACGGGAGCTCGTCGCCGGAAATGTTTCTCTTTCTGTCGGGCCCATTAGACGGACAATACACGTACCGACGTTCTTCGAGCGCAGCGAAACATTGAAAGGAGGATAGAGAAAGAGAAACAGAGATAGAGAAAGAGAGAGAGAGAGAGAGAGAGAGAGAGAGAGAGAAGAGTAAAAGAGAGAAAAAGTGGGGAGAAAGAGAGCAAGTGCAACGTGCAAGTGCAACGAACAAGTGCAACCTTTCTCCGAGTTACCATCAACTCTGATCGCTTGCTCGCTTGTTCGCTCTCTCTCTCTCTCTCTCTCTCTCTCTCTCTCTCTCTCTCTCTTTTTCTGTGCAATGCTCACAACGTTTCTCTCTCAACGTTTCACGCGTAAACTAGATCGGTCGAGAATATATACATTCGTCGAGCTTTGAAAAATTCATAGATTCGTTTCTAAGAGTGCCCGTTCCTTTCGGTAAAAGATATCACCACAACTCGTATTTTTCATTATATTTCCTCCCTACGAAGATTTTTGTACGAATTACGTTCGTACAAAAATCTAATTCTCTCTCTCTCTCTCTCTCTCTCTCTCTCTCTCTCTCTCTCTCTCTCTCTTCGTCATATTTTTGATTATGTTATTATCTATTGTCGTAACGCACAATGTCCTCCGATAATTATTGATTCCTTTATTTTCCTCTTAAGAGGATTGAAGCACGTCGATGAACTTAGATCCTAATTTTTTTCCTTTTCTCCTTTTTCCTCTTCGTTACATGCATACTTACTTTTTATTTATTTATTTATTATTTTTTTTTTTTTATATCAACGAACAACTTTATTTTACGATGTACAACTTCAGTTTTAGCTTTTGTTTATTTATTTATTTTTCTTCTTTTTGTTTATTTATTTATAATTTCTTCTCCTTTCTTTTTTTACTTTTTCTTTTTATATCAAATGTACGAACCTTAATCGTGACGACGTATGACTAGTGAATAACGCGTAAACTGTTTGAGTATTGTCGTAGAATTCGAAAATTGAAATCATGATACTTTTTCATTTATTTCACTCGCACAACAAATACATCGGAGGAAAAGCGAAATGCCCTTATAAAAAGTAGAAAATTTCGTACATCTTTTCAGGATCTGTGAAAATATCGGAACGTACGTTCGCATCACTGTTCCAACGTTCGTTATAGTTTCTGCTCGAGGGATCGCACGAACGTACATATGTACATTTATGTACGTACTTCGGGCGCGCGCGCACACACACACACACACACACACACGTGCACACACATTTATGTACACACAAAAAGTTATATATGTAGATACGTACGTGGCTCTCTCGCCATTTACCGTGAATCGTAGGCGGTACCTTCTCGTCCGTTCCGTGAAATCGAAACCCGCATTTTACGTTGTACTCGCGGATCTTACACTTCCATGTCCACGCTTTTCCAGGAGATCCTGGGGCATGCTAATATGCGCTTATTACGACGTTTCCCGCCGATAAAGCGCACGCTCCGCTAACCGTTCGTTGCATCGTATTAACGTTGAAACTCCTATCGTTGCTTACGTACAATTTATACGCATACCTACACGTGTTACGAATACATATACCTACATATTTACATGTAGAATGCAGATTGGTGTAGTATACGTATAGAGATTTAATGACACGTTTGCGGCATATGTGTGTGTGCGCGTGCGTGCGTGCGCGTTGCGTGTGTACATATTTACGTATACATGTCTTCTCTCTATTCTTTACATATGTTTATACGTGTAGATAATAAATACACGCACACCCATACCTACACACACACACACACACACACACACACACACATATATATATATATATATACACACACATAGATCGTTAAGCGTTTTACTTCGTATTCGTTGGATTTCCATAAGAAATAAGATGTTACTCGAGCTCTAGCTATTATCATATACGATGGATGATCTTCAACGAAGCGTATAGAACCGAGTCGAAACTCCCTATCGTTCGTTTCGCAATGATCGTGGAGAATCCAAGTTCGCGGAAAACGAGGACTTTAATTTCGTTGATGTAAGAACAAAAAAACAACAGTCACGATTTCCCCGATTCGACCGAACGAACGACCGAACGACCGAACGACCGAACGACCGAACGATCGACTTTTCGCGAGTTTAAACGGAATTTAGAAGGGAATAAGAAATCGAGCTTATATCACGTGGTTGGGGTTAGATTCTGAATAAAAGACGTCTGTTTTCTGTAAATGGATGGAAGCTCCTAAGCGTTGGCACTTAAGAATTTTCGAAATAGAAAAGTAATAGAGAAAATTTGAGAAAGAACGACCGAGTGAGCGAACGAGAGAGATAGAGAGAGAGAGAGAGAGAGAGAGAGAGAGAGAGAGAGAAAGAGTGTAAGTGAGAGTGATAAAGAGAGTACCCTCTAAATAAGCACTTGTGGGCTTTACCGTACGGTAAGAATAAGCACTTCAACGCGAGAGTGAAAGAGAGACAGTGAGAGAGAGAGAGAAAGAGAGAGAGAGAGAGAGAGAGAGAGAGAGAGAGAGAGCTTTTGTCTCAACGTTCTTTGTTCCGTTGTCGACGGATGTCTCGTCGGGTCAATGAATCGGTCTCGACGATTCATTTGTGGAAATGCGTTTCGTTCGTTGCGTCGCCGTGCCGATGCACGTTGAGCTGCATTGTTCGAAGTTTCGCGACTTCTCTCCTATCTCGCTCTATATACACGTGCATACATAGGTAAATTCCTTCTTTTCTCTCTCTCTCTCTTCCTTTTTTTTATTCACACAAGTGTGAGTATACTTGCACGCGAAGAGGATATCTATCACGTACTCTCTCTCTCTCTCTCTCTCTCTCTCTCTCTCTCTCTCCCTTTCTTTCTTACGTACTTATTAGTTTTGCAAACGAGAGCCTCGTCTTAAAATTGAAAGAAAATTAAGGAAGAATCGAAAGATAAACAAAAGACGAATCTTTATTTTTTATTGTTTTTTTCAATATAGAAAATTAATCTCTTGTTTTTTTTTCTTCTTTCTTTTACAGGAAATGACAATCCCACCGACTCCATTGACAGCTATAGCACAAACACCGAGGAAAGAGTTGGAATCTAAATTCACATTTAATCAGGCTTTAGCAAAGGTGAGCAAATTTTTTATTCTTTGAACGTCAATGTGTCCGAGAAGTATGGATAACGTTTACATTATTTCGAGTTAAAGGGGAAATAAAAGGGAAAAGGGAAAAAGGGAAAAAGGAAAAAGGGAAAAAAGAAAAGAAAGGGAGAAAGGAGAAATAAAGAAGAAATAAACTGAACTGAACTAAAATAAAATAAAATAAAGAAAGGTGTAAGATTTCGCGTTACGCGCGCCTTTTTCTTTCCCCTCGAGCGGAACGGTGAAATCTCATTTGAGACTATACGGATATATATATATATATATATATATATATATATATATATATATATATATATATATATACACACATATATGATACGGTATACGTCTACATGTATATATGGTACGTATGTATTTATGTATGCACGTACGAATAGAAGTGTAGACGTAGAAGTAAAGAAGAAGAAGAAGTAGTAGTAGAAGTAGTAGAAGAAGAAGAAACGTTTCTAGAGAGCAGGCCGTGCATTTCGTGCCACTTGGCATCGTTTCAATACTTTGCTTTTGTGGAAATGGAAGATGTCGTCGCGCGATAGAAGATGTTCTTACGTTTATATAATATTTCTTTCGATAGACGGTATTTTCGATATTCCTACCTAGTCGCATTTTTATTTTCTCTCTCTCTCTCTCTTTCTCGTTCATTCTCCCTCTCTCTCTCTCTCTCTCTCTCTCTCTTATTTTTATTCTTATTTCATTTTTCGCGCCGCTCTCGGCACCGATAATTCGACGAACAACGCTCGGAATAATATCGATCTGTGGAAAACGTTTAGAATCACGTTAGAGGGACTCGACTTTCGTGCCACTTGGCACCGTGACAAAGGTTTGCTACTCTTTTCGCGAGTGTGTGTGTGTGAGAGAGAGAAAGAGAGAGAGAGAGAGAGAGAGAGAGAGAGAGAGAGAGAAGACGTCGAATGTAAAAGTAGAGGATAAAAACAATCCGTAAAATCAGTCTCGTAAAAGTAGAAATTTGGGTTAATGCTTCTCCTCTGCTTTCCTTCGATCATTGATCGTTATTGGAATAAGATCGAGCGTGATCATCGTTATCGTTGTGACATATAGAGTCGCGTCCCTACTCCCTCTCTCCTTATGTAGTTTTTCTTTTTAGCTTTTCCTTTCTTTTCTTTTTCTTTTCTTTTTTTCTCTCTCCTTTTTTTTTTGTTTTTGGACGAATTCTTTGGGCTTTTTTATTTCAAATATATAGATTTGAATCGCACATATAAATTTATCTTCAAGTCGTTTAGCTATTTCGCATCGTATTTTCGTGATTTAACGTGGATACGTTATAAAACGTGAAATGTGTGTGTATGTATATATAATGGTAAATTTGTATCTAACCAGAGTTATTTTTCTTTTTCTTTTCAGCTGACCGAAGTTGTTCCGTCTGATGCCACGAAAACTCTTGGTGAGTATTATTAATATTGTATTATTATTATCATTATCATCATCATCATCATAGTTATCATTGTTATTTTTTGTTTTTGTTTTGTCTTTTAATGAGAGAACGCACAAACGCACGACTGCATGGATCTTGTTTTCCTCTTCCTTTCGTTCTTTTTTTTTTTCTTTTTCTTTGGAATTTTATTCTCTTGCGACTTCTCGACTTTTCGTCCACCCGCGATGCGAATTTTGTCATTATTTCGGTAATATTTTATTCGAAGTATGTTTATACGCGAACGTATACTTTAAAAAAAAGAAAGAAAGAGAAAAAAATTTATCACGTTTCCGACGATGCTTGCATAAAATATGACGAAATTTTTAGAGAGGATTGGTAGCGTGATAAAAAAAATTAAAAATGAAACGACAAAATCAAACGAAAAATAGAAAATAAAAAAATCACATCGATTATCGGGTGAAAAGCTGAATTGGATGATATTTTTTTGGTTCGCACTATTAGGTACGCTCTCGTCCATTTTAAAATCATACCTCGCGTTTTTTCTTGCGTGTTATTTACATCAAATCGATATTATATGTATCTCTCTCTCTCTCTGTTTTCCCTTTCTCTCTCTCTCTCTCTCTCTCTCTCTCTTTCTCTCTCTCGCTCGTTCAATGGTCATCGAAAATTATTATATAAAATCTAAAGGACAAAAAGCAGTGGTCCGCATTGAAAATCTATCGCTCAACGTATTACGGGTTATAAATTTAGTTACCTTTCTCTCTCACTCTCTCTCTCTCTCTCTTTTCCATACGTGAAAGCCTTCGAAGGATTAATTGTGAAAATGAATATCGCTTTCATTAATGTTAATTAGTGTCTGGATTCAACGAGGACTCGATGGGCCGTGTGTTATAGGCTCGATAAAGTTCACTTAATTTTTCATAAAACGCTTCTGAATATCCCGATTTTTTCGTCGATGAAAACGAAATCAATTTTTAATAAAAAATAAAATAATATAAAAGGGAGATATAAAAATAGAGAGGGAGAAAAAGAATAGACGAAAAAAAGAGAGAGAGAGAGAGAGAGAGAGAAAAGGGAATCATTTGCAACGGTACGCGGAAACGTAAGAGATGAGAGAAAAGTAGAAAAATGGAGGGAGCCCGGGGTCGAGTGTGATGATGGGATAAACCGACGCACGATCGTCATCGAAATCGAAGGAGCAATTAAAAGTTGGCACGTTCGCCGCGTAACGTTAGCACGTTGCTCGGCTCGAGTTACTCCGCGAACTTTTCGACTCCCATAACCGGATTTGTTTTCTCACTTGGACGAGAGATCGTTCTATGGTTGTGTCTTCTTCTCTATATGTTAAAGCTAACTGTGTACATACATATTACATGTAAATACACACACACACACACACACACACACATGTATGTATGTATGCGTACATGTCTCAAACTTGAAATTGAATTTCGCGCTCTATCCCCGTTCCCCATTCCCGGTATCCCATTTATCCGCTATCAACCCCTCCCCCTCCTGCCCCTTTCGTTCTCTTCCTCTCCCTTTCGTTTTCCTCTTGTTGGTTCGAACTGTCACGAAATTTGTAAATGGACGTCGATCAATGTCGTCCTCCCGTGGCGGTTAGCCCCGATGAGAAAGATCGACTTTCACCCTTAGAGCCATCTCGTTTTCTCTTTCTCGAACTTCGTGTTAGGATTTTTCTGAAAGAGATAGAAAGAGAGAGTGAGAGAGAGAGAGAGAGAGAGAGAGAGAGAGAGAGAGAAGGGTGGAAGAGATGAAGGGAGAGAAAGAAGGAAAGAAAGATAAAAAGGAAAGAACGTACGTATAGTATAACTTATCCTTGTATATAGAGATATACATATAGGTAGATCCGCGCGAAAAGGCATGATAGCACGTGGATGTGAGCGTGTGAGAGCCGACGTAACAAATAACCTTCCACCTTGGTCGTCCTCCTCCTCCTCCTTCACCTCCTCTTCGTCGTCCTCGTCCTCCTCTTTCTCATCCTCATCCTCATCCTGCACTATCGTCGTCGTAGTCGCCGACTGCGTCCCTCTATTCCTCTTTCTCCGCTTCCTTCTCGGTGAACTGGTTTCGCCACGGTGGCTGCTCTCCATCTCGCTTCGTCTCATACGCTTCCTGCGGCGTTCTCTTCCTCCCGCGATACTACTACGCCGAGATGTAGGAAGAAGAGGAGGTGGCGGGGGAGGAGTAGGAGGAGGAGGAGGAGGAGGAGGAGGAGGATGAGCGAGGGCGATGAGACGAGGAGGTGGTTTCCATGGAAACCAACCAGCCTGTGCCAGCATCCCGGTTCAACCGTCTATTGCCACTTGCAATACCAACTCGGTACCCGATGGTAAAAGCGCCCTTTTTCCTTCCACTCGCTTCTCGACCTTTCCCTCCCTCCCTCCCTCCCTCCCACTCTCTCTCTCTCTCTCTCTATCTCTCTCTCTCTCTTTCTTTTCCTTTTTTTTTTATTTCTTTACTGGAAATCTCTCGAGAAAAGAAAGAAGACAATTTTTGTTCGGCCAGTCCGTGTATCACCGATCACGAAATTCTTCTTATCGGTTACGACATATTTTCTTTTCGATCACCGAAGGGAACAAATTTTCTCTACCTGCGTATCTACTTTTTTTCTTTCTTTCTTTCTTCCTCTCTTCCTCTTTTTTTCTTTCCTTCGCCCAACCCCTCTCCCCCTTTTCGTTCAATCCTTCAATCGCTCGAGGTATCGTATCCTATAATATTTAAGTGGTAAGTTAACGTCCTACCTTCAATCAAAATTTAACGTCCTATCTTCGAAGAATCAAATCACGGTTGTGGAACTTAGAATTCTTTTCAACCGTCCTTAGAACTAATGAAAACGACCTTTCGATGAAACCAAAGAAATATGTCATAAACGGCAATAGGGCGGATAATTATTATAATTATCTACGCGTCTCGATCCTCCTTGGATATCGCGACAGGTAAATCTCGAGTTTGCGGTACGATGGATAGAGTAACCGTCTTCGCTGCTACCCATTACTCCTCTCTCTCTCCTCTCTCTTCTCTCTCTCCTCTCTCTCTCTCTCTCTCTCTCTCTCTCTTACTCGTTCTCCTCCTCCTCCTCCTGCTCCTTCTCATCCTCCACCACTACCGTCCTTGTTCACCGAGCAATTCCCGTGACATTAATTATTGAAATCGCCACCGGCAGCCACCTTCTTACCAACCCCCCCTCCCACCCCCACCTATCTTTACGTTCCATCCCAAACCATCTACTTCTCCACCTCCTTCTCAACCTTCTCGCTTGCTCTCTCTCTCCTCCTCTCTCTCTCTCTCTCTCTCTCTCTCTCTCTCTCTCTCTCTCTCTTTATGTCTCTATCTCTCTCGTGCTTCTCGTTTCGCTGTTCTCCGGAAGTCCCCCGGGCAAAGTTCTCCGAGCGGAGTCTCCGGGCACTTAATATTCAATCGCCGAGTCGTTACGCCGCTCGCGTTCTCCTACCTTGCGATTCATATCTTCGATCGAACCCCTTGCATTTTACACGCCACGACGGTGTCCTCGTTTTCGGCGCTATCGTGACGCTCCGAGAGCCGTCGTCGTTGTCGTCGTCGTCGTCGTAGTCGTCGTTCTTTCCGCTTCGAAACCTACCACATATATACTTATCTACGATTTCTCAACACGCGATTGATTCTATATTACTTTTATATCAACGCTTATAAATCGATGCTTGATCACTTTCCATACGTGTACGTTAATACGATTTATTAAGGAATCGAATTATCATTCATTGGAATTGTTTTTTTTTTTTTTTTTTTATTTTTTGTTTTTCCTCTTTCTTTCTTTCGATTTTCTTTTTCTTCGTCGAAAGATCGGACGAAACTTTGCGAAAGAACAATCCGATAGGATCGCGTTATTGAGTTTGTTTAAGAGTATTATTATTCAGATATTTCCACGTTAAACGAGAATTGAATGAAAATCGATCGTAACAAATCGACGGTCGATCTATCGAGCGTCGCTTTTAAACGAGCTTGTAACGTCGAGTACAACTAACGGCTAAGACGATAGTCGTAGCATATACAAGACCATCGGTGTCTTTGATCCATGGTCGATCTGTATTACGTGCTTTACTTCTCTCTCTCTCTCTCTCTCTCTCTCTCTCTCTCTCTCTCTCTCATTTTTCATGTGTGTCGATGTATGTAAAGCCGATTGAAAAGCAACGAACGGTTATCTACACTTCCGCTTCACGAACAGCTATTTTTCTTTCTATCTTTCTTTTTCTTTCCTTTTTTCCTTTTCCTTCTCTCTTCTCTGCTCCCATGAATAAGTTATGAAACGGTCTCGTTCTTAACGATACATAAGTCATTAAGCGGAGGCGAAAGGATTACGAGGATATTATGAGGTTCCTCACACGAGGAACGGATAAAAGATCACGACGTTAAAGTGGCACCAGTTTTCTCTGTGGCACACTCTGCAAAAGTCAATTTCGCGATTACGACTCTTTGCCATTTAAACCGAGAAATCGATACCTGTTGAATCGTACGTACTGTACGTATCTACGTAAACGCTTCTACTACGCGTAGATATGCGATATGCATTGGCCTTATTAACGCGATATATCTTCGACGAGTCTTTATCTTTTCTTTCATTATCTCTCTCTCTTTCTCTCTCTCTCTCTCTCTCTCTCTCTCTCTCTCTCTCTCTCTCTCTCTATTTCTTTATTTTTTATCTTGTTTCCCTCAATTAGGTGCATTTTGAAAGTTACCAGTTGGATTAATGGCAGTACAACGGAAAACTAGTAGTAATTAAGCGGTCGTAAATTTTTTTTCGCTTTTATGTAATCCAATTTAATAATAATAATAATAATAATAATAATTTTAATAATAATAATAATGATACTTATAATAAAGGCCGGTAATAAATGCTGACGGACAAAGAACATAAACATACTTATCTGTTGGATATAGCAATGCCACCGACGTTTAACCTACAAAAAAGAAAAAATAACGTAGAAAAGTTAAATAAAAAAAAAATATATATATATATCCCTGACAAATGAAATTAGATAATTGTGCGGAGGCTTAGGAGAGAAGAGTCACCATTTTTGTTAATTGTTAACGGAATCTCAAACGAGATTCTATATTTCTCCTTGGAAATGTCGAAAGAAATGCGACTAGATGAAAGCCTCTTTATTGAGATGCTGATAGAAATTTACGGGTTAATATTATATATACATACATACATACATACATACATATATATATATATATATATATATATATATATATATATATATATATATAAAAGTATTAGATAATTAACATAAATACTGTAAATAGATATATTCATATACTTATTACCGATATTCGAATATTTGTATATATGAACGTATCGGAATGATACTTCAAATCGACGAATAAATTTTGTGAAACCCATATTAATAATAATAATATTAATAATAATAATAATGATAATAACAATAATGAATACAATTGTAAGTTGAAATTAATTAAACGTTCAGAGGTATTTTCAGGTTAATATTACAGCGGTCAGGATTATAAATGCATCGTAATTAAATATGATAGAAATTTGTTCATTTGTCAGTGGCAAAGACGATCGTTTCAACGATAGATCATCAACATGATCGTGTTATATGATAATAGTGTAAATTATAGAAGAGCGAGAGAGAGAGAGAGAGAGAGAGAGAGAGAGAGAGAGAGAGAGAACGAGAGAGAACGGAAGAAAGAATGAAGGGGCGGGGGAGATTGAGGGGAAGGGGATTGAGTAGAAGCAGAAGGGTTGTTCGGCCCTCGTTAAATATTGAATCGAAACCCTCTCTCCCCTCGGACGGTTCGACTTGTTATCCTGCCACCGTAGTGACCCACTTACGAAAATCGCGTTTAACATCCTCTCATCCCCCCCCTCCCCTGCTCTAACTCGGTTATTTCTATGAGAGAATGGAAATAGAGAGAGGGAGAGAGAGAGAGAGAGAGAGAGAGAGAAAGAGAGAGAGAGAGAGAACAAAAAAAACGAGATTATACAACCGAAACCTTTTGATTTATTAAATGTTCGATGTATATCTTACGTTAAGCATTAAAAGAAGGGTAGTATTCGTTTCGTATTTACTTTTATTGTTGCTGCATTGAAACAAAACAAGGAAAGAAGAAAAAAAGAATAAAAGGAAAGTTGGAACGATGCACTTCGCGTTAAGAAATAAGAAACGTGCCAAGAAGTGGGAAAAAGGGAGGAACAAGGAAAAAAAAGGGTCGAGGTGATAGAATGCAAGAGAGAAAGAGAAAGGGACAAAAAAGGAGGGAGAAAGAGAGAGAAAAAAGAAGGAGAAAGGAAAAGAGAGAAAAAAGAGAATGGAGAGAAGGGAGAGGATACAGATGTGGTTTATCGCGAGTAGGGTACAAGAAAGATGGCGGTAAAGAGAGAGAGGAAGAGAAAGAGAAAGAGAGAGAGAGAGAGAGAGAGAGAGAGAGAGAGAGACGGAAGTCCATTTTCCTAATAATACTGGGTTTGGCTTTAGAGAGGAGAAGAGGTTAGCCTGTTCTCTCTCTCTCTCTCTCTCTCTCTCTCTCTCTCTCTCTCTCTCTCTTTCTCTCTCGTTCTCTCTATTTCACGTTCTCTCTTTCTCTCGTTCTACCACGGCAACCCGTTTTCGTCTTTTGTTGTACACGCCCTTTTGCAACTCCCGTGACACGAGCAACTACTCTTCTCTCTCAACCAACCAACCCCTTCTCCCCCCTTCCCGATGTCCACCTTCGTGAGAAGGGTAGTTCTCTCTTTCTCCATTTCTCTCTCTCTATCTCTCTCTCACACGCACGCACACATTCACTCACAAACACACAATCACATTCTCTCTCACTCTCTTTCATTTTCTTTCTCTTTTACTCTTTTGAGCGATAAATATCCGGGGAGAACGAGGTGCACGGAAAAAAGGGGATAACAACCACTCCGGATTAAATGGCAAGTCCGCGACTGTGATCTCTCGGCAAATTGCCGCCTTAAGACGGGTTATCAAGATCTTTCTCGATCTACGAGTAACGCTCGTTGCTACCACTCAACGATGCATTTCAGTGCTTACCACTGAACGATCGATAAAATGTGGACGATGTTGTTAGAGTAACGCGGTCATGAAATAAAGTCATTTCTTCGTCTCTTTTTTTTTTTTTTTATTATTTTCACTCTTATTAAATCGATCATCTCCAACGATTTAGCCGTTCTCATTTTATCTACATATTTCCTTTTTCCTTTATTTATATATATATATATATATATATATATATATATATATATATATATATATATATATATATATATATATTTACCTCCCTCGTATTTTCTACGTGCGCACATATGTATTTTTGTAATAAGAAAAAAGGATACGATAGTCAGAAATTATTAGGATTTCATTCGACTTTTCTCTTCAAACATTATCCCCTATATGATACAGAGGGAGAGAGAGAGTGTGTGTGTGTGTGTGTGTGAGAGAGAGAGAAAGAGAGAGAGAGAGAGAGAGAGAGAGAGAGAAAGTAAAAAAAGGATAAAAGAAGGAAAAGTACGTTGGTCGTGCAGGAAAGGGTGCGAATGAAATAGAGAGAGAGAGAGAGAGAGAGAGAGAGACGAAGAGGGTAGCGCAGACTGAAAGAGGTCGATAGCACGTCCGTATTTCCCTCTAGCTTCCCCCAAACCCCTTACTCTTCTCTTTTCTATCTCTCTCACCACCCTAGGCAGGTCGAAGTTACTTAACGTGATTAAATCCTCTCCCCTTTCCATCGACGATCTGCTCCATTCTCCGGCTATCTACGTATCCGTCTAGAGTCTTTTCTCCGTTCTCCTCATAGTCGAACCAATCTGCGTCAGGTTTCTCTCTCTCTCTCTCTCTCTCTCTCTCTCTCTCTCTCTCTTTCGTTCCCTCTCTCTTTTAGCTCTGTTTACGTTTTATCGACTTCGCGGCCTGGGATGTCCTTAATTAACTAACTAACTAACTAACTAACTAACTAACTAACGAACGAACGAACGAACGTACGAACGTACGAACGTACGAACATATCGTCTTCCTCTTTGATTTTCCAACCCCTTTTTTTCCTATACGAAATGATATATCTAACAAAATGGAAAGCGTCTTTACCTTCCTCCTCCTCCCTAATAGATTTTATCGTTAAAGTAGATATTCAATAATACAATATTTTATTGATGGAATATATAAATATTGGTGATATTATATAATCGTAAATTAACGTGAACATATTTATGAGCGCGATAAATAACATATATGTATATATATATATATATATATATATATATATATATATATATAAAACGTTATTGTAAGATATTAATTTATTGATATAACGGACAATATCTTCGTGAATCGATTTACGTATTATTGAATATAACGATCTCAGTAAAACAAGAAGAAGAAGAAGAAGAAGAGGATGGAGGAGGAGATCCCTGAAGTGTCCAAGATAAATCATGATCCACTCTTGAAGTTAGCATCGTCCGTTCGGGCAGGTCCTTAAGAAAGCTCGAAGATCGTTTATATCAATATACATTCGTATGAAAGCGTCGATTACCAAGGAGAAGATACACTTCGACCGAGAGAGTTTCGAGTAGCCAACGTATTTGCAGTGTGTGATTCACACGTTCGAGTAGTCTCTCCTCCTAGGGATTCTCCACAGCGTTTTCCGAGGGGTTCGCGTTGAGGGGTTGGGTAGATGTACGTGAACTGTGAAGAGAGATAGAGCGAGTATAGTTAGAAGGAGGGAGGGAGTTTCGGAAGGAAGAGGTTACCGGGGCGATCCGCTTGGTCGAGGCGTCTCGTCGTGTCCTCTCTCTCTCCCACTCTCTCTCTCTCTCTCTCTCTCTCTCTCTCTCCCTCCCTCCCTCCCTCCCTCCCTCCCTCTAAAACTTTCCTTCCCATCGTATATTAGTATGTGTATGTATATGTGTGTATGCATGTCTCTATGTATATGTGTGTTGCGTCATGGCGAGGAAGTCGATGACCCACCTTTACCTCTTCCTCTTCTTCCTCTTCTTCCTTCTACTCGTCATCTTCCTCTTCTACTCCTCCTCGTCCCTTTTAGTCATCTCTCTCTCTCTCTCTCTCTCTCTCTCTCTCTCTCTCTCACTCTTTCTCTCACTCTCTCATCTTCTCTCATAGCGGTCTCGCTTTCTCCCCTTCCCCCCATCTCTTTCTCTCTCTTTCTCTTTCTCTTTCTCTTACTCTTACTCTTTCTCTCGCTTCTGCCGGCTCGCAATGCGGCACGGAGTGCATCGAGAAGAACGTGCGCGTTCGTTGTGGAAAATACGAGATGCTCTGTCTCTTTGCTCTCACCGTGTTCTCCTATTACGTGCTCCTTCCGCGTATATGTGTATGTGTGTGCATTTATATACACGGCGTTCTCTCTCTCTCTCTCTCTCTCTCTCTCTCTCTATCTCTATCTCTATCTCTCTCTCTCTCTTTCTCGCTTGTTCGCTCTCTCACATTTATACTGCAACCAACGAACGTGCAATATCAAGCGGCGCGAATTAAATGACGTTAACAAATTTCCTTTCGTTTCTTTACAAATTCCCATTAAATTTTAAAACCGTTTCGACAAGTCCCGTTGTTCGAGGATATCCCCGGCGACGAATATATGAAGTTTTTAACATAAATGAATGAACAACGATTTTTCACAATAGTTTTCCGATCACGCCGACAAGTAAAAGAATTGTGAAAGTTTCTCTTGTATAATTATGGGGGATTACTCGATAGGATAAAACTTGAAGAAGAAGGAGAAGAAGAAGAAGAGGACAGAGAGAGAGAGAGAGAGAGAGAGGGAATGATAGGAAAGTTCTTTCTCGTCTCTTGGATTTGTAAGGTTAATTCGGTGTATAAATTTCGATTGTATTTCACATTGTAATACCGTAAATCTTAACGACGAGAGAGAGAGAGAGAGAGAGAGAGAGAGAGAGAGAGAGAGAGAGAGAGAGAGAGAGGTCCCTGACCTTCCGCGATCTACGATCGTCTCATGGAATCCCGAGACACTTGGAAAGTGCGTAGCGTCCACGAATATTTAACATTCCATGAGTTTAAGGCCAACGAACTCTTGAAGTGACCCTTTCGAGCTTAGTAGCTTCGCGTCTGTGTCAACGCGTGACCCAGTTCGATCGAACGTCTCTCCACGACTTCTCTCGCGAACGTGCGCGTCTCTATTCGTAACTCTCTATATATGTATGTTTGTATGTATCTATGCATGCATGTATGTATGTATGTATGCATGCATGCATCTATATACATATGTATCTATCCATCCATCCATCCATCCATCCATCTAGCTATCTATCTATCTATCTATCTATGTATCTATGTATCCGTGTTGTTGGGTGTGTGCATCCGTATACGTTTGTTCAAGAATACAACTCGATTGCTACGTCGTGCTTCGCATCCTGATAAACTTTCGCGTACTCTCCGCTTCCATAGCTTTTTATTTTTTATTTTTTGTTGTTGTTATTTCACCTTTCTTCTCTCTCTCTCTCTCTCTCTCTCTCTCTCTCTCTCTCACTCTCTTAGGTAGATAAAAATTGTTCTCTATTTCGAAGAGGAACAGGAATCTCATTTCTCTCCTTGGTTTGTACGATAAAAGAGGACGGAAATCGTCCTTTCAGATATTAAGCCCTGCTCTTATCAACGTTTTCTTTTTCTTCGTTGTACCTACGTACATATGTATGTATGTACTTACGTATATATACATGTACATTGTACATACATACACTAAATATTACCAGCCGACAACGTTAGAACTACCAGTACGTATCTTCGTACGCGAGCTTGGAAACTCCGAGGGAAGGTTAAAAGTTCCGAATATAAGCGGAGACGCCACGGAGGCGTACGACCTTCGCTCGACTATCGATTAATCGTCGGGGCAAGCTCAATGCCAAACCAAAAGCAATCTACTAATCTAGCCGCAGTATATTGCACGATCAATCTCGAACGGGCGTCGACGTTAGCCGCCATTTATTCATTTTTCTATCTTTTTTTTCCTTTCTCTTCCTCTTTCTTCTCTCTCTCTATCTCTCTCTCTCTCTCTCTCTCTCTCTCTCTTTATCTCACGAGGAAACCGGAATGATCTACTACACGATTTTTCTACGAATCGAGATATCAAAAAATATATGTCACCAACGAAGATTATCAATGAAAGATCGGTATTATTATTATATATATATATATAATTATTATAACGGACGGAAATTTACAGGCGCTCTGATCTAACTTCCGATGATATTCAGTGAAAACAACGAAAGAAATAGATTAAGAAAGTGAGAGGAAAATGTTCTTATGAAAACCAAATGAGGTAGTTTTTAATAATGAGATTCGACAAATACACTTTAAAGCGAAGCTTTTTAGTATGATCGCATTGTAACTATTGCATTGATGTGAAAGAGAGAAATACAAAAAAAAAAAAAAAAAAGAAAAAAAAACAAAAAAAAGAAAGGAAAAGAGAAAAATTGAAGGAATAATAATCAATCGTAGAATGTCGTATTTGATTAAATCGATCAAAATTATTGAAAATCTTTCGACGGACGACGTTATCGGTTTGCGAATTTCTCCAAATAACGTTTTCATGTACTTCTCTCTTTCTCTCTCTCTCTCTCTCTCTCTCTCTCTCTCTCTCTCTCTCTCCTACTCTTTCTTTCTGTTTTATTTTTGTTTTATTATAACAAAGCGTTATGCAGGTGCGACCATTCTGGATATTGCGGATAATACATCATTCGGTCGACCCAATTTCGGGAACACCGAGTCTCCAAGTGGCGGTGGTAGTTCACGGGACAAATGGGATATAGACGCGGACGAGCGGAATAGATAATCTCGGATCGTATAGTATACCTACCTACGTGTATATTCCCGTGTGTGTGTTCTATGCGCGTGTATAAGTATATCTCCAAACGATACACAAAAGCAGTCTCGTCGACGGATTGCGGAAAAAGTCGCCGGAACTTCGCAGGAAGTTGAACGTTTCACTCACTCACGTTGCTGCATCTAGCAAAGTGGGATATATCGATCGTAATCACTTTTCCAATTAGCTGTCCTCATTAATTGTGTATTACGTAAAGCGGACTATAGAATTATTTTCGCGAACAATTTATAAACACCCGATTTAACGGGAAATCGTTAGCCGCTGAAAGAGAGGGAGAGAAATGGAGAGAATAAGAGAAAGAGAGAGAGAGAAAGAGAAAGAGAGAAAAGATGAGGGGGACGGGGAACGGGAAGAGGAAAAGAAAAAAGGAGAAACGTGAGAGCAAAATGGCCGGCGTATGTATGCGATATTTTCGGCTCGAACGGAATATTCTTGGCTAGATTGATTCTTTGGCCCCTTTCTCTCTCTCTCTCTCTCTCTCTCTCTCTATCTCTTTCTCTTTCTCTTTCTCTACTCCTCGTGGGAGTAACACAGTTGTGCGAAATGTAGTTAAACATCGAGTTTCCATCCTCGACTAGCAGGTGGAGACCGTCAAAACACGCTTTGAGAAGCTTGCGAGTTACTCGCAAACCATTCCAGAACTTCTATCTCTCTCTCTCTCTCTCTCTCTCTCTCTCTCTCTCTCTCTCTCTCTCTCTCTCTTTCTCTCTCTCTCTGTCTCTCTCTCTGTCTGTCTTTCTTTCTCTGTCTGTCACTCTTTTTACAAGTATTCTCTTTTGCACTGAAAGAATCTTATACGTGATTCTCTATTCTTTCTTTCCTCTCTTTATCTCTCTCTTTCTCTCTCTCTCTCTCTCTCTTTCCCTCTTACATACACCCTTATTCTGTGATATAATCGATGTAAGAAAAATCGTCTTTGGACGTTAGGAAAAATCACAGGAAAAACATCGTGCCGTGATAGATGTCGACGTGTTCGAGATAAGCTTCGAAGATTTAGCGACGTCTCTTCGTGGTATTCTTTACGCAAGGTGATTTCATATCGGAAGAATATATGTATGTCCGTATGAGTGAGAGCAAAAGAGAAAGAGAAAGAGAGAGAGAGAGAGAGAGAGAGAGAGAGAGAGAGAGAGAGAGAGAGAGAGAGAGAGATGGTAGGCAGGCAAACTGGGTCGTCGCCGTCGGCGGGCGGCACATGTCGATTCGCGGTCTTTTTTTCTCCTCTTTTCTTTCTTTACCTTTACTCGAACCCCTACCTCGACGTATCTCACAACCTCCATTACCAACACTGCTACCACCAGCACCAGCACCACCACCACTACCACCATCACCACTGTCATCATTCCACCCCATCCATCCCACTCCACCCTCTCTCCTCGGCCCTTACCACTCCAGCTCGTTGTCTCTTTGACACAAAGACTCGCGTCGACCGTATGACATTATGCATTCTTTTTTATCCTCTTACCAAACGGAAGAGCTTCCGTTCAACGAATCGTTTGTTGTACCTACTCTAACATAAAAAATATGTAAGCGCATTTTATAGTATATACGTATACACACACACACATATATATACATGCTTACTATAAGAAATGTGTATCTCCGTACGTAGAAAACACGAGCTTTTTGTTTTTCTCCTTCTTCTGCTCCCTTTTTTCTTTCTTTTTCTCTTTTCTCTTTGATTTCTTTTTATTTTATTTTATTTTTTTGTATTATTTTCAAACGCGCTCCTAAGCTACAGAATAATACGCTTGATATACGCGGCCTCTCTCTCTCTCTCTCTCTTTCTCTTTCTCTTTCTCTTTCTCTTTTTTCGACATTGTTATTGCAATATTTATTTCTACGATATATTTATGACAGCGAATGAGTTGCTCTCTCGGGAAGACGACTCGGAGGTGAAATTATAATTGGACAACCTCACGAAACGCGCACTCGCCTCTCTCGTAAGGCCTCGAAACTTGCCGTTTCACCGGATGTATCGAACGATGTTAGAGACAGAGACTAATTTTCGAGAGTAGTCTTGTTCCGAGAGTAACATCGTTAATGCACACATACACACAGATACGTACACAGGCGCATTCTCTCTCTCTCTCTCTCTCTCTCTCTCTCTTCCTCTCTGCGTCTGACACACATATACATACACACACACACATATCTACTATATACCTTCTCGTTCATTGAATTTAATCGTTGAATTTAAATGAAATTTAAAATAAAAGAAGAACGCGATGCAAAGTGTGTACGAGTTTGTTGAAAGAAATAAAGTATATAAGGAGAAAAGAAGAAAAAACGAGACGAGACGAGACAAGATACATAGACAAAGACTATTTTGGTTAGCTTTTATATCGCTAAGTTCTTCGAATGGAAGGAAGGAAGGAAGGGAGAAAGGAAGGAAGGAAGGAAGGATGGATGGAAGGAAAAGGAAAAGGAAGGTGGTCCAACCAGATCGACAAAGTCGGACGGCCGAAACAGGTGCGCGAGACCGGCGTGTTCTCATCGTGGCGTGTGCCGACTAAGTATACTGCCTTAATAACGCGCGCTGACCATCCGTATGGACGAGCAGCACGCACACATTAACATAAAGACAGGCTGTATGGACGATGGTATCGATCAATAGCCGGCTACGTAACTAGTTATCGACGGAACACCATGAAATTTTCGTTCCTTTTTTCTCTTCTCTCAGACACTAGGGACGTGAGTCGATTGTAAAGCAGAGAGAAAGAAAGTATCGAGATATTTTTTTCATCGAGAGATTACAAAAAAAAAAGAAGAACAACAGAGAGAGTGATATATATATATATATATATATATATATATATATATATATATAGAGAGAGAGAGAGAGAGAGAGAGAGAGATAGAGATTGGTGGAAGACGGTATCGCTATGTATGCGTTTGTATGTTCTGCTTTATCAAATATAATTCCATTATATTCAGAGGCAGAAGAGATACATTATTATGATGTAGATATGTTCTTTGATAATTAATCGGCAAAATAAATGGATATTTTAACACGCTTTGTCGTTGAAACGACACAACGCTGAAACAAAACGGGCTGCCTCGATAATTTCATTTCAATTTATGTTGAATTATTAAACTGTAGTATCGTTGTTGAATTACTGAATAAATACTGAATACGATATAATCACTATAACGTCTGGATTACTAAATGTTAACAAACAAAGAGCAATATTCAATAATTGCTAAATATTTGTAAATATTTTATATTTACCACAAAATGAGAGAGAGAGAGAGAAAGAGAGAGATTTCTCATTGGCTTTGAATCGAAATCGTTGACTTCGTAAGCGACTAGAGTTTCGCGAGGGTCCGTTACTACGATCGAGAGGAGAAAAAGAAATAAGAAATAAGAAGAAGAAGAAGAAGAAGAAGAAGAAGAAGTAGAAGAAGAAGAGGAAGAAGAAGAATAAGAAACATACGTACGCGAGCGGTAGCGTAATGGCGGGGTAAAAGAGAGACGGATAGAAAGAAAGGTGATGTTGGTAGTGGGGGTAAGGCCCAACGGCCGAGTCCCGAGCCCGGTGTAGTATATGGAGTGGGGCACGACAAAGGCACGGGTAACGCAGGTGAAACGACCGACCGTCTGTTCCGCAGGCTGCGTTCGCACGGGCCCCTCGTTGTTGCGTCGTCGTCGTCGTCGTCGTCGTCGTCTCTTCGTCGTCGTCGTCGTGGTCCTCATCGTTGTCGTTGTCGTTGTCGTCGTGATCGTCGAACGAAGCCGAACGAACGAACGAAGTTGTATTAGCTGGCGTTAGTAGCTCGCAACGGAAAAGCGAACGATAGTCCGCCACCACCGTCACTGCCGGCTGCTTCTGGTACGATAAAGGAGAGGGAAGGAGAGGGCCCATCGCCGTTCTCGGGCCTCAGTCAAGCGAAGCACGTCACCGTGTGCGTTTCAAGAGAGAGAGAAAAAGAAAGAAAGAGAGAGAGAGGGAGAGAGAAAGAGCGTCTCCCAGTACTCTTTCCGTTCTTCTCGCGTTGCGTTTACTTCCGCCGGAAGTCAGCGGAAATTTGATCACGAAATTCCGCCGTTTTCGTGTGTTTTACTTCTTTACTCTTATCTTTTTGTTTCTCTTGCTGTTTCGTTTTTTTTTTCC
This sequence comes from Dolichovespula saxonica, assembly GCA_911387935.1. NCBI lineage: Eukaryota > Metazoa > Arthropoda > Insecta > Hymenoptera > Vespidae > Dolichovespula > Dolichovespula saxonica. The sequence continues at coordinate 3,915,364 of OU426997.1, forward strand.
ATTATTTTTATCTTTTTTTTTCTTCTTCATCTTCTTTTCCACTTCTCCCGCGGTAATAAGTAAGTATTTCAAAAAAGGAATAGAATAGAAAAATCAGAAGAGTTGCAGAAGACGATTTTTATTAGAGATAGGAGAGGGAATATATATATATGAGAATTTTTTCTTGTAAGACGCGATCTCTTCTTCCTTTACTCGTGCGAGTTATGTGCTTGCGTTTGTGTTCGTGTTTGTGTTTGTGTTTGTGTTCGTGTTTGTGCATATCCGTTAGTCTTTCTGTCCGCGCGTACGCGCGCCCGTAATTGTACGCGTGTGCGTGTGCGTATGCTCGCGCAAGAGAGTGACATGAAGAGTCAACGCAACTATACCAAGCCGCACGATAAGTCATGTTGAGCAGGTTCGAGCTGCTTCAAGGGGCTGTCAGCTACCTTCTGTTATCAGGTGCGCGAAATCGATGCTCGCTCCGTTCACGTTGTGCTTCCTTCTTCGAGAACGTGCGCGAGCTTTTGTACGTTGATATCGAGATAGTCCCGCGAATGTACATACCTACATGCATAGGATAATCATAGTGTATACGTAGATAATAATAACGAGCGTTTATCGACGCTTCATCGTTGTCTCGTTAGGCTCTACTATCTTCAAAGATTATTATTATAATTGATGGCAAACAGAAGAAATATTCTTTCGCCAATAGTTCTCTTTCTTTGTCTCTCTGTCTCCTTCTCCCTCCCTTTCTCCCTCTCTCTCTCTCTCTCTCCCTCTCTCGCCCCTTCTTTCTTTGTAAAAACGATCGATACGTCGATTATAGCAAATCGTAATTTCGAATATTCGAGCTAGCAATATATACATATATATATATATATATATATATATATATATATATATATATATATATACATACACACACGCGCGCGCGCGTACACACACTATATTTCGTAAATTGAACGTTCTCAAAGGCGATGGGGCATCAAAAGCAGTCATCGGATGACGTAGCGACTATCGAACAATGCCACCGCGGTATTCGCATAAATAGGTCACCGAGACGATACGATCTCAAGAATCGTAAACTCTATTGACGCGACGTTACGATGCTTCATCGACGTTTTTACGTCTTCTCCGTAGTAGAACCACCACCACCACCAGCCGAAGCAGCAGAAGCAGCAGCCAACAGCAATAGCAATGGCAGGCATTCCTACGAGAGCATTTATCCGCGAGCACTAGATCCTTCTGTTCCTTTATCTTCCATTGGTTTATTCCAAAGTAAATGGACGGGCCTCTGTTAGTTAGCTCGACCAAGCCCGAGTTTGAATACTTCCGATATCTTTAACTTCATTTCTACATACTTCGACGAAATAATTAAACGAGATTATGTTACGAACCGAAAAATCCATTTTATAACAGTTTCGTTGATCGTCAGTGGTGATTTAAAAAAAAAAAAAAAAAAAACAAAAAACATATTTAATCCCTTTTCTGCCTCCATCGAACGACGGAGAATTTGTTTAGATATTTTCTCGTTGCGTAATCGATTAGACGAAAGTGGCGGGAAAAGTTTTCCTTCCGTATAGTAGGTAGTAATGGTGTTGATGGCGGCAGGAGGGGCGGGAAGGAGAGGGTTCCCTTCTGTAATCCCATTCGACGGCTGTTCCGGTACACCCCTCGTTTTCGATTCTCTTGCTTTCTTTTTCCCCCTCCTTTTCTCTTTCTTTCTTTCTCTCTCTCTTTTTTTTCTTTCAAAATATACTACGTGCGCGCGCGCATGTTTCCGTGTATTGCGCGCGCGCACACGCACACGCACACAGACGCGCGGAGTTTATCGTTTACACCCAAGACGAACCGTTCGCATTTTATTTCTCTTTTCTCTCTCTCTCTTTCTTTCTCTCTCTCTCTCTCTCCTTTCTTTACATTCATCTTCCTTTCTCTTTCTTCATCCCTCTTTTCCTCTACCATTACACACTTCCGTTCGATCGTAAAAGTAACGATAGAGAGTTATCTGCTCGAAGGTCTTTGTAACGAAAGGACCCACCACTCGCTATACCTTCATCGTATCTTTCCTGGCTTTCTTTCATTTTCTTTTTCCTTTTTTTTTTTATCCCTCAAGGTCAAAACATCGTCCCTTTGCAAAAGGGCGACAGACGCTCGGTCGATTCGTAGTTTCCTCATTTAAATTACTTCTATTCTTTCGAAATTCCCGGTACTCTGTCTGAATACAAATGTAGAACATCACTCACAGAACTCGAATACGATAATTTCGATACTACGATTATTGGAAAATTTATGGAACACAGTTCGAAGGACGTGTATCAATCAAATAGATTTACGATGGAAGCAAGGCCCTATTTTTTCAGAGAGAAAGAGAGAGAGAGAGAGAGAGAGAGAGAGAGTGAGTGAGTGAGTGAGTGAGTGAGTGATGTAGAGTCTCCCGTTTCCATTTCGTATAATCAGACACTAATTATTTCCACGGATCGCTAATTGTTTGCTGTTCTCTCTTTGTTTCAGAACGGGACAGACACTCCAGTAGCAGATTGTCTGCGTAAGTATAAACATAATACTTAATATAAAATTTGCATTTTCTTTTTCTTTATCCTTTTTCTTTCTTCTTTTTCTTTTTTTTTTTTTTATTGGTTCTCGTTTGCTCTTTTCATTAATACACGTTCGTAAAAGTGTATACGCTTTACGTTGTAAATTTTTTTTACGTACATCGTTACGTATCACACATGTAGTTATAATGCGTTGTCTTCGGTTTAACTAACTTCAATAAACTCAGTCGACAATTTGATCTTCGTACGACATTGACGTAAAAGTGAATTTTCGATATGTTTCGTCGTTTTCGCGTTACGATTCGATCACAACGTTCAAAAAGGTGTATATCCGTGTCTCTTTCTTTCTCTCTCTCTCTCTCCCCCTCTCTCTCTCTCTTTCTCTTCCTCTTTCTCCTCTTCTCGTTTAACGACGAATTTACGATCGTCCGACGGGATATCCTGTCATATTTCATTCTCAGTTCGAGCGAAAACCGATTAACATCACCATGTGCCTGCCTGGACGGTGTATCTCGAACGTGTGTGTCACTTTATGAATTATTCGCGACGGTCGATCTTTTCTAATTCCATCTTTCTCGCGAATTTTCCCAGACACCGTCGGAAAGTAAAAGCGAATGAAAGCTCTTTTTTTATCTTTTACTTTGGTTTTCTTTTTTGATCGTGGTCTCGTTTCTCTTTTCTTTCATTTTATTTTGAACCTCGACGACGCGCGAAAGGTAAAGTAATTATTGATAATTGGCTTTGAATCTTTTCGTCTGCAAATTATTAAATCCGATAAGAAAAAACTTTTGAAATGATACAAAGTGGGTATTACAAATTATCATTAGTGTTAAATACCTCTCGATATATATGTGTGTGTGTGTGTGTGTCTGTGTATTACGAAATTATGGATTGGTGTTCCAGTTTAAATGTCCCACCTTTTATATAATGACCACTTTCTATTACGATTTCTTTCTACTTTGTAAACTATTTAATCGTTTGAATATCTATCGTTAGTTTTTTCTTTTACTTTAAAATTCATACAATTCAATCATCTCTCTCTCTCTTAACCCTTATAATTTTCATTGTCGGATACTATTTATAAACATTTGTCGTCACGTTTGAATCATATTTCTTCAATGAAGGGCGGATTCGGGTTTCTTTTGTAGATTTAACGCGAAGTATGTAACGTTAATTGGGCCGCGTTTAATATAGTTCCTCTTTTCATCACAATTCCCCTCGTATCACGTTTAACGGAGTTTTCGGTTTCGACCCCTCACTAACTGACTCTAATAATCACGGTACACGCCCTCGAAACAAAAAGTGGGTCATACCGTTTATCGAGGAAGGTTTACGGTCATTGTATAAACTCGTTCTGCAACGAGAGACGATACGTCTCTTTCTTATTATCCGTCTAAGCAATATAAATTATTGGGGGACATTGTATGAGTGTGTATATGTGTGCATGTTTAAATTATACTTTTAAATTGTTAAATACTATCACAAAGAGAGAAAGAGAGAGAGACAGAGAGAGAGAGAGAGAGAGAATAAAATTTACTGTACAATATAAAATCAAGTCCATTACACGTACAAATTAAGTGTAAGAGAAGAAAGGAGAAATAAAAAAAAATTAGTATAATGTTGTATAAAGTAGAGAGAAATAGAGAGAGAGAGAGAGAGAGAGAGAGAGAGAGAGGGAGAGAGAGAGAGAGTGAGAGAGAGAAAGGAACTCGCTAATTATTATCGAGTAAGCAGCACGCGACCTCGTTCGATTGAGATAACGTAGATGCATATATACATGCATACATGTGTACATATATACGTGTATGTACATATATATACACGTACACATATACATGTATAAATATATGCATATATATACGCATACGTAAGTCGATTTGCTTTAAGCTTAATGATAAGGTGTTTAGGTTTCGCCGATTTGTTCGCCACAAGTTACGATAAAATGATGAGGATCTCTCTGAGTTTCTTTTTATTTTTATTTTCTCTCTCTCTCTCTCTCTCTCTCTCTCTCTCTGCCTCTCTCTTTTCCTCTTTTTGCGTTTATTTATCGCGGAGGCGTTATCATTAGTCGGCTACTGTTCAACGAAGCACTTTGTGCGCGACGATAGAACGTTGAGTAGGATTAATTATTGCGCAATTTTTGCCGGTCTTATCTACAACTTTATTTTTATATTTTTTTTTCTTTTTCCTGTAAGTTAACGACGTTACGACCGAGTTAGAACCGAACGATGTAGAATTTTGAACGACGTTCTTTCGATGTATTTCGATTATCGAATCGAGCAAAACTTTCGTGTCTAATTAATTTTCATGAAATTGAATTTTCCTTTCTCGTGAAATGAGAAAAAGGAGAGAGAGAGAGAGAGAGTGAGTGAGTGAGTGAGTAGAAAATGGGATAAAACCGTTAGAGTCTCTCTCGTATGTAATAAGTCTCATCGTGTAAAATTAGTCCGAATTATATACTATCAATTCGTGACCTCTTCAATATTGATACTTAAGTTCTGGTATATATATATATATATATATATATATATATATATATATATATATATATATATATATATATATATATTCGTTACTCTACACTCGATAAAATTAATTCGAATATATATGTATAAATAAAATAACGGACCGACGATTGCCACGTATAATAATCATGGAAATTAATTTTTATAGTTTCTATATTTTTCTTGTTGAAAATATTCCTTTAAACCGCGTGCGCGTACGATCGTGTTCCTCTTTTTTACTATATTTTTTTTTACTCGTTCGAAATCGAGATATTTATCTCATTTCAAATAAATGTCCGATAGTTTTATCCAATATAATCCGAAGTTAAAGAAACAAATCAAAAAAATTTTTCTTTTGATCAAATCATATCTCTCTCTCTCTCTCTCTCTCTCTCTCTCTCTCTCTCTCTTTCTCTATCTATCTATCTCTCGCTTTCTCACTATGTAATACAATTCCGATCCATTTATTTCGTTTCGTTTCTCTCTGTACGTATTCAAATCTCCACGATGTTAATCAAGTCGTTAACCAACCACCGATCATAGACCATTTTTCTTGCTCTTCTCCCTCTTCCTCTTCCGTAACGTAATGCCGTTTACTCGCTCTTAACCCGTTTTTCGCTTCGGTTTAACACAACCGACCTACATCGACTTACCAGTGATTAGTGGAGTCTCGTTACGCGTTCTCATCCGAGGTGTTTCATTTCACAGGCATTTCTCGTTTTTGCAAAGAGATATTTTTTTTATATTCGACGACGAACTTTTTTTCCTCCCTCTCTCTCTCTCCCTTTGTCTCTCTTTTTTCTCTTTCCTTTTTTTTTTTTTTCTTTTATTTCAACCAAACCGTTTATTTCATTTTTCTATTATTTATATATCGGTTACACAGCGAGATAATTTCAATCCCCGTTGGATAATTTTTAATTACTGTTCCAGCCGGTGGCTATCGTATTCTCTCTCTCTCTCTCTCCCCCTCCCGTTTTCTATCTATTTTCCGACGAAACTACATATGGCACGGTCGAAAAGCATTGCCTGCAAAAGCAATAAACGATCGTAAACGATTTGCCGCACGTACATATCTATGAATAGTCGAGAGTGCACGATCCGAGGCGTTTTCGTTACGGATATTGCCAGTTCGTGATTGGTCCAGAGTCGTCTTTTTTAACATCGTTGCGTGACGGTAAGACGCACACACACGCATATATACGTACGCATATACATACGCATACACAAACAAATACACGCGCGCACACGCACACACACACATGTATGTATACAATCACACACGTATAGTGTTTCGATACTAAGAAGAATGAAAGAAGAGGAGGGATTTAGACGTACGATTCGAAGTCGTATCTATTTTGGCACATCTTCGTCGTTCTCTTCGTGGCGGACTAAATTAAGTGTCGCGTCAACGGGCCAATGAAATTCAGCATCTTATATTGAGAAAACGAAACGGTTGATCGTCGACGATAGGACACGAAAGGAACGGAAAAAAATTTATCAGCAAGTCGATTTACGTCGCTTTATCAAAATTCTATCCCTTTTCTCTCTCTCTCTCTCTCTCTCTCTCTCTCTCTCTCTTTTTTTATTTTCTTTTTCTATCTCTATCGCATGTCAAATACCTTGTTGATCAATTAAATTATTTGTAGTACTTTATGATCGTGATATAAGATTTGTTAATTGGATACTCGCACGAGTTATGTAAATAATTCTTTCGTAACGCTAATTTTATTTTCTTATTTCTCTCTTTTCCTCGAAATGTACATGTGTAAAAGGGAGAAAGAGTGACAGAAACTGAGAGATTGAGAGAGAGAGAGGGAGAGAGAGAGAGAGAGAGAGAGAGAGAGAGAGAGAGAGATTATATCGTTTTCATCAAAGAGAACGACCATCTTCTTTCCTTTGACTCGGTACAAGTTCGTTTCGTGTAGTTTTTATTCAGAATGCTTTTTTATACGCTCAAATCTTGATGTTTTATTTTTTTTCGACAAAGAAGAATAAGAACTCTATTCGCATTCGAGGCGGTTAAGTTTGTCGTATTATCGCCACGATTAGTCGCCGATGAGAATTACATTCGTGTAATTAATGCCGTTCGTGAAATAAAATTCCAGGGAAGCTACATGTGAGATGAAAATCTGTGTTTCCTTTTTCTTTTTTTTTTTTCTACCTCTTCTTCCTTTTATCCCGTTCTTTTTTCCAGAGCACACGCTTACCGGATTTTTATTCCTTTTTTTTACCCTTTCAACGATTTCCTTCCTTTCGTCCCGCTTCTTTTTCTCTTTCCACGCGTCCCTCCCCCTCCCCCCCCTTTCACTCTCTTACTCGACGATGAAGAAGCTACTTTTCAACCAATACCACCCTCCTTACGGTGGCTAGTAAAATCTAATTATAAAACAAGCGTGAGTCGTACGAGAGACATTTGAAGAGAAAGAAAGACACAGGGGGGAGGGGGTGAAGGGGGAGGCTAAAAAGAGAGAAAAAGAAAAAAGAAGAAGAAGGAGAGGAATAAGACGAGTAAAAAATTTCTTAACGAGCTTAGAAAATTTGAAGGAAAATTGTCTATCAATCGTGTTAGAAATAATAATTTAAATATGAATGAATGAATGAATGAATGAATGGTTGAATGAACGTGCGAATGAATATTGTTTGACAGGTTTTTGACTGCATGCATAAAAAAAAAAGATCTGTCATCGAAGGAAAAAAGAAAGAGAAAAGAGAAGATTGTCTGTCCTTCTCGAAATTATTATCACGTAACGTGCGGACGCAAATATATTGTTTTCTTTTCTTCTTCCTCTTTTTTTTTGTTTTGTTCTTTTCTTTTTTCCTTCTCCTTCTTTCTCTATCTGTTCTCGCGAAATGGAAGAGAAAGAAGTACACGGCGAGTAGAGTAGGACTTCTCGTAAGAGTTAAGGCGGTAATCGTTGATAATCGTCTTGTTGTTATACGAATTAATAAAAATTCCATACGGTTATCTCTTCATGGATTTAGCGACAACGATAGCTCGTTTCTTCCTGCCGGTTCTGTTTCCAGCCGTTTTCACCCTTTCTACGCGCCGGCATGCATGCAAAATTGTTCTCCCACTCTTTCCCATCCTTCATTCTCTCTCTCTCTCTCTCTCTCTCTCTCTCTCTCTCTCTCTCTCTCTCTCCCTTCCCCTCATCCTCTCTCCCTCCCTCGCTCTCCCTCTCTTTCTCTCGACACGGGCAGAAGTGAAATTATTACGAACGTTCGTAGCTCCGGCGCTTCCTCACACCAACGCAAAACTCTCTTCTCCATGTTTCCCTACGTACTTACATCTTCATGTATTCGTTCGTACGTACGTACGCGTGCTTGTATGTGTGGGCGCGTGTGTATGTGCGTGTGCGCGTGTCGTCGTCGTAGTAGTCGCGTCGTCTACCTTCGTATCATTCCATCGAGACTGCACATTTTCATGCATACGAGCTTCGTCACAGATGGCGAATAAAGCAGAATGGAGGAAACGAGTGGAGAAATAAGGGATAGACGAAATGTAAAGGGTCAAAGAGTAGATAAAAAAAAAAAAAGAAAAAAATTTGGTGAATGGTGGATGAGATAGTATGAAACGAAAACAAAATAAAATGAAATGAGATGAGACGAAATAATGTAAAATAAAATAAATAAATAAATAGGTAGACAGACAGACAGACAGACAGACAGACAGGCAGGCAGATATATAGATAGATAGTTCTATAAATAGTAAGATAAACAGAAGAGATGAAAGCGGGAGGATGGGAGAGGGAGTAGGGGCAAAAGCTAGTACTTACATAGTAACAAAGTTTGATAGTTATTCAGTAGACTGTCTAGTGGAATTTTGCATCTTCCATCTCTCTTTCTCTCGCGCCACTTACTCCCATTCTGCCATCAAGCCCCTCTTACCTTGGCACCCTCTCTCCCTTATTTCCTCCTCCTCTTCCTCCTTACCATACTCTCCTTCGTATCTCTATTTAATGACTAAGAGAACTTGCTTTCGTCCGTTAAATAGAAAGGGACCAAGAAAGTGAAGAAACTTTTGCCCTTTCTACTAGGTACAAATAGTTTAGTCCTTAACCCTAAGCTGTTAGGCAAGTGGAGTTCAGGATTTTGTTGATTTTTAGAGAAAGAAAATAAAAAAAAAGAAGAAAAAAAGAAGAAAAACAGGAAGAAAGCAAAAAGGAAAGGAAAAAAAATGTTTCTTATTGTTAATTCTCAATTCGATTTTCTCGATACCTATCATATGTATCCAATAGCGTCGGATACGATTGCATGTTACAATCTAGTAGATTTTTTGATTGTCTATCACAAACTTCTGCTCTTTTTTCATCACGATCGTTCGTTAACACGCTTGCGTTAATTCGTTCGTTTCATTAACGAAAACATAGTAAAATTTATGAACGCTCGCTCATAGTTTCTACTTTCAACGCGATTTGATATCTTTCTCTCTCTTTCTCGCTTTCTCTCTCGTTTTCTCCGGGGAAATAGCGCGTCTTCTTTTTTTTACGGACTGTAAAAAAGAAAAAATGAAAAAAAATGAGAGAGGACCGAAGGGTCGCCTCCAAGCAGAAGGGCCTCGAACGTGCTCGATGAAATGGAGTTTCGAGCGGAAATGGATTCGACGATGGA
>OU426997.1:3927512-3935012 GCA_911387935.1 Dolichovespula saxonica
CTCGAGGACGCAGGACAGAACGTTTAGGGTCGATGGCCTCACACGGTTTATCTCCGTGTTCGGTGCTCTACGTATATTTCGTCTCTCTCTCTCTCTCTCTCTCTCTCTCTCTCTCTCTCTCTCTCTCTCTCTCTCTCTCTCTCATTCTTACTCTTTCCCTTCCTCTTTTACCTTTCTATATCCTCTCTAACTTTCTACACGTCTCTTTCTCTCTCTCTCTCTCCTTCCTTACCTCCCTTTTTCTCTCTCTCTCTCTCTTTCTTTTTCTCTCTTTCTCTCACACAAACACATACACAAATACGCATCTACTCACTCGGCATACTTCGTACTCGCGATACGTTTTCCAACGCGATCAAGGGTGAAAGGAACCATCTCAATTATTTCTTTTTTTATCTTTCCAAACTCTTTGAACTCTTTCTGTTCGAAGTCCATTCGACGTTTATTTTTATCTCGTAGCATCGTGTATCGTTGATCCCGCTAGAGAAGTAGAAATGTGTTGTCTCCTCTCTTTGAAGGTGCCAACTCTCAAGATTTCTCACACATTCGAGAGGAGCCGTTTAGTCGAAAGACTAACGTGTATAGGGTGGTAATAGAGATAAAGAGAGATAGAGAGAGAGAGAGAGAGAAAGAGAGAGAGAAAGGAGGGAAGAAACATCGATGGTGTGCTATGAGAAGAGACAAAGTAGTTGAGAAGAATGCGTAAAACAGGCACTTAAAGAAACAATGAACGATCGACTAGCTCGAGTCTTCTCTCTTTCTCACTCACTCACTCACTCTCTCTCTCTCTCTCTCTCTCTCTCTCTCTCTCTCTCTCTCTCTCTCTCTCTCTCACTCTCTCTCACTCAGTCACTGACTCTCTTTCTCTCCTCGTTGTGTTCGTGCCGTATTTGATCGTGTCTACAGCAGCGTCATCGTTTTAACGTGCCTCCAGTCTTCGATTTTTCCGATCAAATATAGTACCCTTTACAATATCTCTTTTCTCTCTTTCTCTCCCACTCTCCTTCCCCCTCTCTCTCTCTCTCTCTCTATCTCTCCCATCTTTCTTCTTCTCGTTCGAACGAAAGATCGATCGGCAAATAAAACAATGTCGTTACAATAGAAATACATCTGTGTGAACTTTTAAATATGATTGATTTAATTTATTTAATTCCTTTGTTTTTCTTTATGATTTCAGTGATCTGGAAAGAGATTTAAGCCTATCAGAGGATAGCGAGGATGAAACAAATAAGGTAAATGATCAATTCAGTTATATTTACGATTTTATTTTGTCCGCTGAATCATAGCATGAATCAAACGAGAAAGTAAGGAGGGAGTTAGGGAGAGGGGATAGAACTAACACGGATTTATAAGAATCAATGTACAACAGCAAGTGGTGGTGGTGGTGGTGGTCGTAGTAGTAGTAGTAGTAGTAGTAGTAATAGTAGTAGCTTTCCGGGTTTCAAAAAATCACGTTAGAATTTTAGTTTCCTTTCTCCTTTCTCATCGTAATATTTCTTTCTCGCGATTCACTTCTACCATTTTGTCGTTTCCCCAAGAATACTTCCGCAGGTTGGTATCACCGCTTGCTTTCAATCGATGATACTACTGCGAGTTACGTTCATCTTATATCGACACACATTCGAATCACGATAATACTAATGTCTATTTTCGTTCAAGTTATAACATTCGATTAATTTGTTTTTACAGAACTCTTTACCTAGACCCATTAGAGGTAACAGAAGTCCAAACGTATCTGTTAGGTAAGTTATATCACATTCGTTTAATATATATATATATATATATATATATATATATATATATGTGTGTGTGTGTGTGTGTGTGTGTGTGTGTGTGTGTGACTTTTAAATATGACTAAACAAAAGTATTCACTGTTAAGTTTTATAAACATACTATAACTCGTGTTTCCGTTTAGTAATAAAGTAATTACTGTTATGATGAATCCTAAATAGTTATATGATAAAGAATTTTGCAAATGAGTTTTGCCGCTAGCAATTTAGTAACGCATTAATGGAGCTCCGACGGGAGTTAACGAGTTAAAAATGTTAATAATTCAAACATCGATTGATTCGGAACATCGTTAACATTTAAATTATTCTTATTACAGTCTACCGACCCCATTAATGTCGACCATGGTCCCGGGATCTGCAACTATTGCACCTATGTCCCCGATGCCAATATCACCGGTGGGATCGTTATCACCTTCGAGGCCTTTGAGTTTACCTCGACCATCCCCGCCATTAAAACAATTAACACCAGAAAAAGTTACTTCGCCATCTTTGGTTAGTCCATTGCGAACTAAAGATTCACCTAATACGTCAACTCATCATCGGCCACCAAGTCCTCCCGGGCAAGCCCCACAAAGTTCCGGAAGTGCGAGTTCTAGCTCAGATTCCGGTTCAGATTCCGGGAGTGATAGCAGTGACGATTCCGACGATGAGAACGTTCAACCGATCGGGAAAGGACCTTCAACGCCTCCATCCGTCTCTCCTAGAGTCGTTGAGGAACCACCGCCCGAGATTGAAGAATCTAAACCAAGATGGAATTTAAGTTCCTTCTTTAGCAAGTCTTCCGTGCCACCGGGTGACCAAAATTCAGAAACGAAGACTATGGCTCAGGTATTGTAACCATTTTTTATCGTTAACTCGCAATACTTCGTGTTTCGTTGAGAGAATTCTTTCGAAGACCGACACGATCCTTACCAAGTTGCGTGTTCCTTGGACACGATCCGTTTAGACTTTGAACCCTCCCCGGACGCATTGACATGATCGTTTGAGAAAACTTTCGTCGAATGAAATGTAAAGTCACGTAGGATTTCTCTACCTTCGTTAGGACAATCGTTTCGATGAGTCCTTTTTTTTTTTTTTTTTTGATAATTTCCGATGAAATAAGTTACCCCGAAAAGGACGATTTTTTTATCATACATTTTTTTTCTTTATTCATTTTTCAGGATGAAATCAGAACGGAAGGTAGATCGGAAGAACCGTCGGAGATAAGGGTGCACAGAGATAAGTCTCACGATTGGCATTTAGACGATGCTTTAAAGAGAACGCATAATCCGACTATGATGAGTTTATTGAGTGACAGTAGCCATCATTCGGATCAAGAGAAAGGCCAGGCTACCGAGGAAAGTCATTTAGAGACAGAAAAGCCGAAAGTAATGGATACGAGGAAACGTGGCCGACCGAGAAAACCGGCGAAAAGTCCAAAGCGCGATCGTAGAACGTCGGATGAAAATACGAAAAGTACTAAATCGCGTAGTCGGACACGGCCGCCAATTAGTAAAAAGAAGAGATCGATATCGAAAGCGATTGTGCCAACCAGCGATGATGCAAGCGACATAAGGTCGCGGGATGCATCGTCCGACTCGGACAGTGATACACCGTCCACGGCGGTTACACCGGCTATAACAGGTATAACTGAGAAAAGAAAATCTAGATTGAGTATATCATCCAGCGAGGACGAAAGTCCATTAAATGGAAAGAACAGCGGGTCCGAGGGCGAGGCAAGCCGTTGGAGAAGAACTTCTGTGAAACAGCGTAGCAAACTTGCGGATTCCCCCAAGAAGCAAGATAAAAAGAAGAGTCCAGCCAAGGCGAAGCCGAGAAGGCCAAGATCTAGGGTTACCAACATCAATGGCGGTTCCGATTCCGACAGCGAATCTGAAGTTGCTACGAGGAATCGCATTCAAGTGGCTAGGTAAGGATAATTTTTTTTAGTTCTACAAATAAAGATTTTTCCATTTAGACTTTGGAAACTGAGTAAAAAATTTATCTTGTTCTTTCGCTTATTCTTAATTCTTAATATTATCACGTTTGTGTCGTATCGCTTTTCTTTTTCCTTTTTCTTTTTTTTTTTTTTTTTTTTTTTTCTTTTTTAACAGTAACTTTCGCTTTAGATGTTGTCTAAATACTCAGTTGGTCGGGTTATTGTCGGATACAGTATTGTAATATTGAATATATTTTACTTGATGCTAGTTAATTATATTGTCGTCTGTACAAACGAGCGTTCACATGTATAGAGTTCCACCTAGACCGCGAATACCACCAACGAGGACGACCTCACCGGACAATTCCGACAGCGACAATAGTCCAACCCCGAAACTGCAAGAAGACGATGCCGGCAATGTCCAGGATAAGAAGAAGAGCGACACCTTGAGAAAATTGTTTTCTATATCCAAAGGTGGTGCGAAAGGTGGCGGTAAGGGTGGGAAGGGTGGCAAGGGTGGTGGAAAGTGCGGTATTTACGTTCAAGAGTATACATCCTCGGCCAATACACCGAACGGTAGTGAAAGTCCTTACAAGAGACCGCTATCGCAATCTTCGAACAGTCAAACAATACCTCCGTTAACCTATAAGAACGGTGTGCCCAGTCTAATGTGCAAGATAGACCTTAGTAGAATAGCCCATTTATCGCAAATGTCGAGAGGACAGGAACTGAGGCAACGGACAGAACTTCCGGATACCAGGCCGTCCTCAAGGCAATCTTCGAGCATACACGCTCAAGTACCAAGACCACCAACTCCGGAGGAAGGTGAGATAATCGACGCATTGCCGGTTCAGCAACGTTCATCCTCAGACGGTAGGACTCACGGCGATAATAATACGTTGGACCAAAGTGAAAAGAAGAGCCGTTCTAACCTCGTAAAAAATGACGCACGCTCGTCGGACTCAAAAAACTGCAATCCTAGTGGCATTCACAGTGCTGGTGGTGGTGGTAGTGCCGGTGCTGGTGGTTCTAGTGCCACGAGTTCTAACGTAACAAAAAGGAAACGGAATACCAGCTGCAGTTCAGTTTCTAGTTTAAGTACTGTGTGTTCTACGGATTTAAAGTCGAAAGGCGGCAGTGCCGAGCACAAAGAGAAAAGGAGGAAAAGGAAGCACGCCGAATCCGAAACTACCACGACGACTAGGCCATCCTCGGCTCAGGTAAAACCTCTTTACTCTGGATAATTTGAAATTTATTTGTTGTATGTCGCTATAACAAAAAAGAAAAAAAAGAAAAGAAATTGTAAATAAATAACCGTTTTTTTTTTTATCAATTTTTTTTTTATCGATCAGCAAAATGACGTACAACCTACAAATCACGAGCGGGAGGAAAAAACAGATACAAATTTGTTGCCACCGCCACCTCCGCCACAACGTATCTACTATTCGTATTTTCACGCGCAAAACGAAGTGTTGGAAGACCAGGACAGGTAAATAATTATTGCGCTCCTACAAGAGGTATCAATTTTTTTTCTTTTTTTTCTCTTTCTCTCTCTCTCTCTCTTTCTCTTTCTCTCTCTCTCTCTCTCTCTCTCTCTCTCTCTCTCTCTCTCTCTCTTCAAATCACTTTATCTTATCTTTCTTCCCATTGAAAATATAACGTGTCAACTGTATATATTCGTGCTTAACGAGTAAAAATATTTTATTTTACATTGTGCAGGGACCAGAATCAGTACCTGACAGAAGCAAAACGGCTGAAACATAGCGCCGACGAGGAGTGCGAACTCACGGCACAAGGTATGTTGTACTTGGAGGCTGTTTTGTATTTCTTGCTCACTGGCAACGCCATGGAGTCTGACCCTGTTACGGAACGGGCGTCGTTCACGATGTACAGGGACACTCTAAGTCTTATAAAGTGAGTAGATCTTTAATTAACTACGAACTCCTATTACGTAGGGTAGTGAGTACTTGCTAATTAAAGCAATATCTACGATTTTCTCTATCTTCATTCCAGATATATCTCATCAAAGTTCAAGAGCCAACAAAATAACTCCCCAGAGAGCAGTATAAATAACAAGTTGGCTATCCTGAGGTGAGTACCATTTCACTTCAGACTCTAACATTCGCCTGCCGTCGATGATCATTATTACGTAGTCGCTTAGTTATTGCGCCATGAAATATTTTCAAATTCAAAATTTTCTTTCATTTTCAGCCTCTGGTGCCAGTCTCTTTTATACTTAAAAATGTTTAAAATGCTCAAACACGAAGTGAAAGAATATCAAAAAATTCTTAATGAATATCACCAAAAGGTATGTGAATTTTATCCGATGGCCAATTGAAATCTTCATATTGATTGTATTGGGAGAAGAAAAACATATTATATTTATATCTACGATTTTAGCCTGCTCAAGCTACGCCGGTACAACCGGAAGGTCAAGGTACACCATCCTTGTCCCCGACACCGTCTCCTGCCGGTTCGGTTGGTTCCGTTGGTAGTCAAAGTTCCGGTTACAGTAGTGGTGAATTAGCTAATAGAGGAGTTGCTTCGGGTCAGTCTCAGGCAGCACCTTACGTCAGTGTTCCACTCCACGTTCATAATGCAATGGCAAAACAAAATTATTACTTTAGTTTGCTGTTAACCTGTCACGATCTTTGGGATCAAGCGAACGCTTTGGTAACAGATAAACATAAAGGTTCGTCTCCAAATTCGATATTCTATTATTATGATTATTATTATTATTATTATTATTATTATTATTGTATATATAATTATTATCGATTGATTAACGTAATTAAATGGATGATAAGCCTACAAAATAATCTTCTTCTTTATCAATAGATTTTTTCATCGAGCTGGACGAGAAGATGGGACCTCTAACACTGAAGAGCTCGCTGTGCGATCTCGTGCGTTACGTAAAAGCTGGAATAAAAAAGCTTCGAGCTCTCTGACCACAATGGCACAGCCCCCGGCCACCTACTCCCACCTACATTACCTCGCTTCCGCAAAACATCGCAACGTATCCAACGATGTTCACGTGAATCCAACGTGACACAACATATCGTCGTCCTGGATAATCGTCGTAACATCGATACGAGAAAAAGAATTACTTTTTCTGGCGATGAGAAGAATAGAATCTACGTTTTCTAAAACGGGACGGGAGGGTAGAATAGGCGGAGGGAGGGAGGTAGGTGGTGATATGACAAAGGAACAAAAATTGGTCACGGGGTGCGACGAATAGACAGAATACGCGAAAGGGGAGAACAAAAAATTAAAAGTAGGAAGAAAAATAAACAAAAAGAAAAGAAAAGGACGAAGAAATAAACGAACGTATTTAAAGAAGGAAACAAAATCCTCGGCCTGCGATGACGTAATGTAATAAAATCTTGACTGTCATCGTGCGAAAACGTTTTTCATTATAGTCGCGCGTTCATGACCTCGCAACGATCATTACAATTGTTAATGAACGATGATCGTTGTAAGGAAATAAGTGCGCGAGTTTCGTATATATATACATATATATATATATATATATATAAAAAAAAAGAAAAATATAAAAAAAAATATACCAAGAAAGAAATGGTTTAGCAGGATGTTAGTCAATTTTTTCGCGAATCATTGAGTAGGGGGGAGGTGGGGGAGGGAGGGGCTACACACAGCAAAATATATCGATGATTTTCAAAAGTCGTGTGTTTGCCCAAATCTAGGAAAACGAGTTATAACTTATATATATTTTTTCGAAATGTCCGCTTTTGTAAGTTATCGCATGTAGATACCAGAATACCGAAGAGGAGGCGG
>OU426997.1:3942512-3987512 GCA_911387935.1 Dolichovespula saxonica
ATTATTATTATTATTATTATTATTATTATTATTATTATTATTATTGTGTATATGGTATGAATTGTAAAAAGGAATATAAATTACTACAATAATTCATTTTACGGAGATCGATAAGGTCCTCTCTGAATAAAGAAAACATTGTTTAAAAGCGAAGGATTAAATAAAATATTGACCAAATCAATAGTCGCACATATCCTTGAGTTAGAACGAGAGGTATCGTTCTCTCATTCGATCTACACACGTTTAATCGAAAACATTGTATCGGGTTTGTTTATCGGTTTTCCTCGTCCTTCTCCCCTCCCCCCTCGCCGTTTTTAAAATTTTCCAGGAAATTTTTTTTTTCTTTTCCATCCGGACAAAGCCGTACGAGGAAAAATTACGATGATCGCGGGAGGCCGCGAAACCAGAAGGGAAGAGTGTAAAGAAGAGAATTCAAGATCGGCAACGTTCATCCATCGATCGATAATTGTTCGATTTGATCAACCTTCTCTGGCTCAGCCATTCATTCTGGTTTGTAAGACCAAGCTGTTCCGGTGGTGGTCCAGTACTTGGACAATCCACATTGCCACATACGTTGTAAGAGATTACTGACCCTAGTCCGTTCAACGGCCAATCCGGACGAACAACGTAGTCCGAGTACCACAAGGTTGTCGGTCTGTGCTCTCCCCGAGACGTATAAATTATGTTCGAAGCAGATCTTATTTAATCTCAAATGTTCCGCCGCACAGGTCGTTTCCTCTTGCACGATTACGTACTTACTCCAATTCCCGATGATCTATAAGTTTTCAAGCGAGAACGAAGAGATCGTCGTCCAATGTGAATGTTCTTTTAATGGCCGAGCATATAAATTTTCTAGTCGAAATATTTCAAATCGTTTATACCATCGACGTTTGCTTTTTTTTTATTGGCGACGAGGGTTGCAAGGGACGAAAGACCACTCTGTAAACTGTAATTAAAGATATAAGGATCTCAAGGTTATCGGATAGATCCTTAACGGAGTTTTCTACGGCATTTGTACTACGGACGCGATTATTACTATTCGTAATATTTCGAGAGATTCAAAGATCATTCTTCCTTCATTCTCTTAGAGGATACCAAGGATCAATAAAGTAGCTAGGAACATCGGGATGGTACTTACGATCGACTTTGGATTCATTAAATTGATGATCTACGATGGACCAATTTCTAAAGAAATTCATTGTGGACGTCAGCGTTTTAGGAAAGTTTGAGTGTGAAGACGTCGTTTCTTATAGTAAAAAGATTTTTTTATTTTGGTTTTTGTGAATATTACAACGGAGTTGAAATAATCCTAGGAATAAGTAGAGAAAACGTATTAACCGTTGATGCAATGTCCGGTTTACGATTTGTGTAAAATTTGTTTATTGCTATCGTTGAAAAATAAGAGGAAAAAATGGAACTTTTTATTTGTAATATTGTAAAAATGTTGAAAAGTTTCGAAGAGAAACGTATTGATCACTCGGTTTTTTACTCAACAGGATAACAAAGTGTGATCTTTTCTAAATCGTGCAATTT
Source organism: Dolichovespula saxonica (assembly GCA_911387935.1). Lineage (NCBI taxonomy): Eukaryota > Metazoa > Arthropoda > Insecta > Hymenoptera > Vespidae > Dolichovespula > Dolichovespula saxonica. The sequence continues at coordinate 3,944,046 of OU426997.1, forward strand.
TGGTAACACTCTCATCTATGAACAATTGATTATATTAAAATTGGTATTAATTAAATATTGAATTCGAGCGAAGTACCACTTGCTTCGTAACAATATCGAGCCGATTTGAATGAGAAAAAAATCGTGTCTCCGACGTGCAAGGCAAAGGTATAACAACGTAATGGAATATTATTATTTTTATAAACATGGTCATTCTCGATTAACTTTACAACTCGAGTACGAAAAGAATACTACCTTGCTTTTTCTTTTTTTCGAAAATTTCCGACATATCTTCTCATGATTGTATGTACGTAGTTTCAAGAGAAACGATTTTATTCAATGGCTAATCCAATGGCCAATTTTACAAGTACGTATTACACTTGGGGATTTGTATGACGTTGGCATTCCAATTATTTTACTTAAGGAAATTGATCAAATCGTAGCATGATTATGGTTATAGTATTATTACGATTATAGTTTCGTGGAAAAAACTTTTATTCAATGGATAATTTCACAGGTAAGTATTACATTTAGATCTTCGGAGATATATGCCGAAAGCTTAACGATAACGTCGCAATTATTTCACGGAAGGAGATCGATAAAATTGTAGCGGGATTATTGTTTTGTAGAAAAAAAAAAAAAAATAATGACTATTCAATCGATGATTTCACTGATAGAATGTACATGTATTGTATTTACGTTATCATAGATGGATATTTTACGATAAATAATGGATAAAACTTTACATGACATTGCTGTTACTATTTTGTTTGTATAGATCGTCAAAAAAAAAAAAAGAAAAAATAATTAATTCGAAACATTAAGATACAGATTAAAATTAAATATGTAAAATTTTAATATTTATATCGACGGAATTTAAACTTGTTTGAAACAGTTGGTACAATTCAATCTCAACAAACGATTCTTTTTAATTATCTTATTGATATTGTCACGATATCGATGGACCATCAATTCCACGAAGAAAACCAAAATGGCACAAGCATTGCCTATCGCAAGTATGTAAAAACTAAAATCAAGATGTTTGAACTTAAGAACTTTGAATCCAGTCATGCTCATTATTTTCAATTGAATTTGCCGTTTCAAATACGCGATAGTGTGTTTCTTCCACATAGCGACAAGACCACTTTCAACTAATCTTCCTAAATTCTTATTGAATATCCTGAAGATCGGCCAATTTTCTCTCGCAATGTACGAAGCCACGAATTCCCTTATTTTAGATTTCGAAACGTACAAATTCGTTTCATTTATTAATCTGTAATGTATATTAAGGCACTCCGATATCCATACCGTATTGCTCGTATTTTTAACTATCTCAAAGCTATCAAAGTAAGATGATTCATGATAACGAGATTCCAATTCTTCACCAACCAAACCTTTGAAACTTATAGTTCCGTATATATCATATCCAGAATCCTATATAAAAAAAAGACAGATACATTTATCGATTATAATTTAATATAACGCTCGAAGGAGTTTGAAATAATTAAAATTAAAAAAAAAAAAAAAAAGTATATACCTTAAGATCATCGTAAGTGTCAATGTTCGAATAAAATTGAGGCACTGTTAATAAAGAATACCAATGACTTTGAAAAACGGCGTTTGCGGTTAACAAGAGTATAAATATCATACAGATATAAATTCTATAAGAATTAATTTTGGGTGGATTCAATATGGCGACGCATATTATCAAACGCTCTACGTTTAATAGGGCTTCAAAGAATCCATCGATTTTCGTCATGATAAAAAGAGTAATCGTGCAGAATATCATCATGCCTATCATGAAGGGTGTCGTCAAAAGGATCATAAATTTTCTTAACTCCGTAACTTCTATACTGGCTTGAGACATAACGCATAAACCGGATTCGGCGTGTGGATAGGTGTAACTATTGGGATTATTAAGTTATATCGTTACCTTAACTTCACGACGATTATAATAAAAGATGGACCAAAAAGGTGAACGAGAGAGATTAATCTTTTAAACACTTTGAAATAGATCTTAAAAATGATAATGAAATACCTCAGATGCCACATCATGGTGAAGCTTCTAGAATTCATTCCTATATCGCACATACCATTCGCAACTTCTCCCAGCAAGCCTGTCATACTTCCATATTCATCGATACCACCCAACATAAGATTCTTTGCTATTATTTTTGTAGTAGTGTTAAGCTTATTAAGAATGGTTTGTACTATTATGCTATCGTCACCCGTAAATCTGTCTAATCCGTTAAGATTTTTCTGTATGTATAGCAACGGCGGTGTATTTATTGCGCACAATCTTACTTCGTAACCATGAAAATTATTGATTTTGTTAAATTCTTCGAATGGACAAGTTGTTGATTCTAGATAGATTATATAATATAGGTCGTAATAATATAGATTTCATGATATCAGAGAAAATAATAGAAGGTGTCTCCGAGGAGGGACTCACCATTATCATATCTCTTTTGAAGTAAATGCCAAGGATGTCCATTACGTCCAGATATTCGTCCGACCTCCTTCCAATTTTGCGACTGTTCGTATCTGTAAGGATCGTAAGAATAAAGTAGAACGCCTTCAATTGGATCGACGCAGATAAAGATCGAGTGTATAAGATCGAATTGCCAAGCTGTCCAAAGATACGATTCAGCGTTATCGCAACCACGTTCCGCGGTTTTCCTATCTATTAGAATATAATATCCATTGTTATTAGCCCACGTAGTGTCCTTTATTCTTCTCAAGGTCAATTTAAGAATCGGTTGGGAGGAAGCAATCACGACGAAGGTATGAAGTTTGTAAAGGAATCGCACGAACTTATGATACATTTGTTTGTAAATAAAAAACGAGTACTGGGTCAAAGTGAAAGGATCGAAAGTCGAATTTTTGGATTCTCCCACGAGAGCTACTGTGGCCTGTCCGAAGAATTGGCGATTATTAATTAAGACGTCGGTGTATTCGCCGGCTAATAGAAATTTATGTTCAGTCATTGGCGTGCATGACACTAAGATGTTTAACTGTAAATTAAGGATAACGGGATTGCATTAGAAATTTCATTATCTTCGATGAAGTATATTTGTATCGTATTTGGATAATTACCGTAGCGTCGAACGTATTCTTGTAACTCGAAATTCCATCGGGCGTAACGACATTGCCGGCAACACTCAAGAGAAGAGAATGCAATAATAAATTCGTCATATTCGAGGATAAACGTAAACACACACGACGATCCGACAATGACAATTAAAGAAGAGTACGTGTCCGATTTACAACTAAAAACTAAGAACTTTAATGTTTCGGAACGAAAAAGATCGAGGGATTTCTTTTCATCGTCCATAACGTCACGACGTCGCCCTGGAAGTGACAGTTTTTGTTAGTCACGAAAGTACTTACCACCTTTTCACTTAGCTATCTAATTTATTATTGCACCCTGTCTACTGCTGTCAGAACATCTATCGTTACTTTACGATTAAACGCTTTAAGCGGATCGATAGACTAAAGAAATAGTATAGCTGTTATCTTTTGTGGAGTCACCTGTCGGTGGTCTAGATCCGAGATCGGTGGCATCGTGTGCTTTTATTTCATGAATGAGCGTGCTCTTTCTTGTCCTTTTTCTGTTTTATTTTTTTTTTTTTTCGTTCTTTTCCTTTTGCTCTTTTTTTATGAACTAGATCTATCAACATCGGTGACGTCCTTTATTGTTTCAGGTTACGTGAACCCGTTGGTGCAGATAAAAAAAAGACAAAAACCATGACGAGGTAAACTTGGAGGAAAGTGTTACTCGGTTGTCTTATAGAATATATATATTTCTTTATAAAAATATTGCGTTATTTATTTGCTCTTTTATATTCTTTCTCCCTCTGTTTTTGTCTTTTCTCTCTCTCTCTCTGTCTCTCTCTCTCTCTCTCTCTCTCTCTCTCTATCTATCTATCTCTCACTATCCCTTTCTCTTTTTCCTACTTGTAAACGTCTGTGAGATTTATATGAGTATCAAACAGAAATATTTATTGACGATAATAAGGCAACATAGTAAATTAATTTATTTATTTTTTAGTCCGTGAGTGTTATCTCATTATTTCCTTCTGTGACGTTCGTGATAAATTCATTGACCTCAGTTCTTTTAAACAAAGGTTAAGAGCTGATAATAGAGATTAATTCGATGTGCGAGAGTTGCGAACTGGCAACGAGTACAACATTTCTAATAGTATTACGTTGTGTACGAAGAATGATGTGCCTAATAGTAATGACCGATTAGAAAAATTACAATTTATTATGGAACAGTTTACAAATGGATGACGAGTGTCAGATATTTTTCATTTATATTTTTGATTAAGAAATTTTTTCAAACGTTTACGCAATAAACTGTATACGTCGTATATGTATATATATATATAATTTTTTTTAAACGTTTACATGGCAAACAGTTCGTTTTATTTATTTTATATACATACGTTGAAAAATAATCTTAAATAAAGTGTAACAAATTTAAAAATTTCATTCGTTACTCGAAGCTAATAAACAAATAAATTAGCGACTAACCTGTTTGTAGACGGACGAATGATTTTAAAAAGCGACGAACGCGAGTGAACGTGTTCGGTATAAAAGTGACGTGACGTTTAATTTGTCAGACAAACGACGTCGATCAAATGGTCTTTTTCTGTCGGCTACGAAATTGTATCATTATTTTTTTTTATTATGTTTTTTTCTTTTTTTTTTATTATTTCGATCGCGTAAAAGATAAATATCAGGTTCTAAACGCATTTACGCTCGCTTTTACGCTACTATCCATTATGATGAAGAGATAATGTAATAATGTAATACTCTATTATGAAATATAAAAATACCTAACTATTAATCGTAATTGATGGTAATTTTCATTTAAGAAATTTCGGTCTTATCTTAAATTACATTATTATTATTATTATTACTACTACTATTATTATTATCATTATTATTATTATTATTGTTGTTATTAGTATTACATATTATTATATTAGTTTAATAACGAACGTTATAGATAGTAAAAAGCATTCTGAAATCAATAATTCGATTCTTTACTTCTCCAAGATAACAAGAAATCATTGTCGATAAGTAAATAAAATAGAATTTAATTAAGAAGTAGAGTAATAATATTTATATTGTACCCGTTGAATATGAATAATTATGGAGATGTGATAGTAGTAGTAATAGTAGTAGTACTTGTAATGACATGATAGTAATGGAGAATTAGTAGTAGTAGTATTGTAGTAGAAGTAGTAGTAGTAATGATATAATAGTAATTGAGAATTAGAAGTAGTAGTAGTAGCAGTAATAAAATAATAGTAATAAAGAAGCAGCGGTAGTAGTAGAAGTAGTAGTAGTAGTATCAGTAACAGTACGTTGAAGAGGTGGGAGAGTTTAGTATGTTCACGTCCAGAAAAAGCTTGTCCGAAGCAAGACAGTTCAGAATCGACGCTCGATCCGAGGACCAGTCTTTCGTTCGTAATCCTATCTAGCTTAACCAGGAGCTCCTGAAATCGCATATTCTTTGAGTTAGAAACCGGTTCTCTGCATTTCTTATATGACAACGAGTAGGCAACGAGTAGACGTCAATGAAGATGACTCGTTTAAGAGTAATCGCACAGTGTTTCTCATTCATTTTTCTGATAATCGCGAGTCACGTGACTTCGACAAAGAGGCCGAACATAATTTTTATTTTAGCCGACGATCTGGTGAGCCTAAAGCTTGTCCAAATATTTTTTGTTTTCGATTTCTTTTTTTTTTTTCTTTCTTTACCAACGAAATATTATTGTCCCATTTCTTTCTCAGGGATGGAACGACGTTGGATTTCACGGGTCAGGGCAAATACCAACGCCAAATATCGATGCTCTTGCTTATTCGGGATTATTACTAGATAAATATTACGTTACTCCGATTTGTACGCCTTCCAGAAGTGCTTTGATGACTGGAAAATATCCAATTCATATTGGAATGCAACATGGTGTTTGTATTAATCGTATTTACTCGTTATTCGACCTACTTGATTAATTCGTTGTCGTTTGAAATTTAGGTTCTTAAAGGAGCCGAACCAAGAGGACTTCCTCTCAACGAGAAAATCCTACCGGAGTATCTTCAAGATCTCGGTTATAGTACACATATCGTTGGTAAATGGCATCTAGGATTTTACAAGAAAGAATATACACCAACTTATCGTGGTTTTAATAGTCACATTGGATACTGGTCGGGCCATCACGATTACTTCGACCATACTGCCGTTGAGAAGGTGAGTAATATAATCGTAAAGTATGTGTACACGGTCGAATTAAATCAACGGAGGAAGAATATGTTCATTGTGCTTTACGCAGCCATACTGGGGTCTCGACATGAGACGTGATCTGAAGACAGCGTGGGAGTTACATGGTCAATATTCAACTGATGTCTTCACGCATGAGGCCGTGAAACTGATTGAGAATCACAATTCTACTCAACCATTGTTCCTATATTTAGCTCATGCAGCTGTTCATTCCGGGAATCCTTACAACCCTTTGCCCGCACCTGATTTTGAGGTGGCAAGACATTCCTCGATTACCAACTACAATCGCAGACGATTCGCTGGTATTCAAAGTTCTAATATATATATATTCAACTTCGATTTTGTGAATAGATCGAGTTTAAATACTCGACCAATTCCTTTTTTTTATAGGTATGTTAAGTAAACTCGATCAGTCGGTAGGACAAGTAGTAACAGCTCTATACGAAAAGGACTTGTTGAAAAACAGTGTGATTATATTTTCAACGGACAACGGAGGTCCGGCTGCTGGATTTAATTTGAATGCAGCTTCGAACTGGCCCTTGAGAGGCGTTAAAAACACACTTTGGGAAGGTTACATGTTCATTTTGTTTGCGATTTTGTTAAAACTGTTGGTTAGTACGTTCATTGTGTTTCTCACCATGATAGGAGGTGTTAGAGGTGCTGGTTTGTTATGGTCATCTGATTTAAATCGTCCTGGTCGCGTTAGCAAACAAATGATACACATTTCCGATTGGTTACCGACTATTTTATCGATCGCTGGAAGTGATACCTCCAATCTGACTAACATAGACGGCATAAATTTATGGGAAGCACTGCGCGACGACAAAGAATCACCACGTAGAACGATTTTACATAACATCGATGACATTTTCGGAGTATCGGCTATCACCGTTGGTGATTGGAAACTGATACAAGGTAAAATTGTTAAAACTGGAGTTTATAGCGTAACGAGTGTTTTGTAAATGTAAAATTTATCAGAGCGATAAGTTCGTGTAAAAGTCCCGTAACTCGTTTATATATATATATATATATATATATATATATATATATATATATATACATATACATATAAATATATACATAAAGTTCATAGTCGTTAGCAAGTAATTTTACGAATCAAGTATAATGAAATAAGGAAACATGTACAATTTAAAGTCATTGAATCATCTGTTTTTTGGTCTATAATCTTTCGCAATTATTATTTCGACCTTGAGCAAGATAAAACATTTTTTTATGGAATGAAATCGTAAGGAAAGTTTTTCGTTTAAAAGGTTCTACCTATAACGGGGCATGGGATGGATGGTATGGTCCATCCGGAAGAGAGTGGGTATATAACGTTGGCGCAGTAATTGGTGGCATGGCAGGTCGAGCGATAACCAATTTAGGTCTATCTCTAACGCCAGAGAAAATCCATGAACTTCGAGATAGTTCACTTGTCAAGTGCCCAACTAAAAACGACTCTTTACCCGCATGCAAACCTTCAGAAGCGGCATGCCTTTTCAACGTTCAGCAGGATCCTTGCGAGGATAATAATCTGGCTAACGAGTTAGTAGACCTTATCAAAATAATTATTCGACAATAATTTACTCTTTTGATCGTTGTTTAATTAACACCTGAGTTTTCGCAGGCTACCCACGATAGTGAAGAAGTTACAGGAAGAGGTGAAAAAATTTAACGCTACGGCAATCCCTCCAGGCAATTTGCCATGGGATAAAAGAGCTGATCCAAAATTATGGGACCACACTTGGACTAATTTCGGGGATTATATCGATAAGATGACTACTGCAGCGGCATGAGAAATAAAACTCTTTTCTTTTACTTTTTTCACTCTTTTTATTTCTTTTGTTTTTGTAATTCCTAGTTCCTTGATCAATGTAAGTATCATTCATATATATTATCTCTATTCAATTGGAACTTTTATTGGATGTTAGATTCAAGGTAGGTCATATTGATTATCAGGTTATCGTAGTTGTTTTCGTATATTAGGACTCGACTGCAACTATAAAAATATCGAAATTACATTATTACGATGTATGAGATATTCAGTTTTCTATTTTAATAAGAATAATCGCGAAGTATTTACGCGCGATAATCGTAAATCGATTTCGCAGGTCGACAGGACGCGTCTCTTCCTTTTCATTGCACATATGTTTGCAATTTTCAGGCTCTCAAAACATATTAGACTTCTTCATATATTCCTCTTCTTCATCGATATTAATCACTTACACTGTGAATTTATCCTTAACGTATCTCTATTTGCAATTGCAATGATGACTCGTAACTTTGCAAGTATATCTAAACGGAAATTTTGCGGTTTGTATTCGTATATATATATTTTTCCTTTTTTCCTTATGGTAGTTTCGAAGAATAGATCGACAGTTAAGCGACAAAAAATTTTCTCAAATTTCCGAGAAAATTATAACTTTATTACCTTGTTAAACTTAGAACAACGTGTAAAGAACGAGTTAATACATGTACATGCAAAAAATTAAAAAAAAAGTCTATCAATTTCATTGGATAATAATTAATTTGTCGACAACTTACTTATTCTGGGTGTGTTCCGCGACCTTGACTGTGACCACAGTATATATTCGACGAAAATATTATATATGAGAACGTTGTAGGGTAACAGTTGTCATTCGTTTCGCGACCGGTAAACAAGATGATGGTAATGATCGTTAGATCTTTTTTCAATAGTGTCAAGTCAGTATAATAAGTCTATTCAGTGTCCAGGACGAGTTTCATTGAAGTCGTTGTGAGTATACACTTAACACCCTTCATTACTTTATAAATATTAGTTTTTACATGTCTGCCACCTATCGCGATGAGTATTTATTTTTGTTACATTTTTTCTTCACTTTCCGTATTTTGTTTTTCTCTTAATAATTACAATCATAAATCGACGAATTTATAATCGAAAAAGTATATCTATTCTTCATTTGTCTACTATCTTTTCTCGCTCACCGTTATAGGATACCATGTAATTAGATTTTCCATTGACGAGCCAAAAAAAAATTGGCGATCAACGTTTGAACACTGCCAACTTTTAAAATTAGTACGAAGAAAATACACTTTCAAGTACTGCAGTTTTAATAAAATATTAAATTTAGAATTTAGAATTTTTTTTATACTACGGATGATTTCGAAAACCTGCGGTTTAGGAAAGAATTTATCGAAATCCCAACAGAAACCGGAAAAAACATGAAATCATCATATATTTATCATAGTCAATTCGTATAAATAGAAAAAAGAGAAGATAGCGAGAGAGAGAGAGAGAGAGAGAGAGAGAGAGAGAGAGAGAGAGAGAGAGAGAGAAATAGATAAAGAAAGAGATTGTAAATTGTAATTCGTTTATTTCTTTATAATTTATACATTTTCTCGATCTCATTCTGGAGAGTGTCAATTTCGTGGGAACACGTAGAAAGTAAAAAAAAAAGAAATCAATATTCATCAAGGAACGGCAAACGCACTGTTTTTTTCGTCTATTTTTTTTTCTTATCTTTTTTTTAGAATGTTAGGATGGGTCCTTATCGATGGTCCACTATATCTGATAGAAGAATGGAATAAGCATGAGTACGCAAACACACACACACACACCAAAGCTTATACACGAACTTTAAAAAAGCGACGAAGGAGAGTGGACGTACGGTATAAAAGTGACGTGACATTTAATTTATCAGACAAACTACGCCGATCAAATGGTCTTTTTCTGTTAGCTACGAAATTGTATCGTTATTTTTTTTTTCTTTTTTTCTTACTATTATTTCTCTCGCGTAAAAGATAATGATCAACTTCTAAACGCATTTTCGCTCGCTTTTACGCTACTATCCATTATGATGAAGAGATAATATATGTAAGAGATAGTGTGTAATAAACTATTATGAAATAAAGAAATGCCTGACTATTCATAGTAATTGATGGTAATTTTCATTTTAAATATTTCGGTCTTATCTTTCTTCATATTATTATTATCATTCATATTAGATATTATGATATTAGTTTAATAACGAACGTCGTAAATAGTGGAAAAATTTCTGGAATCGATAATTCGATTTTTTACTTCTCCAAAACAACAAGAAATCATTGTGGATAAGTAAATAAAATAGAATTTCTTTAGGAAGTAGAATAGTGATATTTATATTGTCCCCGTTGAATATAAACAATTTAGTACCATACATGCATATAAATAATAAGAGAAATTAAATACAATATTACTTATACTGTTTTTCGTAAAATTAAAAGTAGAAAATAACAGGTAGATGTAATGGAATAGTAATAGTAATACTATTACTGTAATAGTAATAGAGAGGTAGTAGTAGTAGTAGTAGAAGTAGTAGTAGTAGTAGTAGTAGTAATGAGGTAATAGTAATAGAGTAGTAGTAGTAGTAATAGGAATAGTACGTTGAAGAGGTGAGAGAGTTTAGTATGTTCAAGTCCAGAAAAAGCTTATATGAAGCAAGACAGTTTAGAATCAATGCTCGATCCGAGGGCTATTCTTCCGTTCGTATTCCTTTCTAACTTAACCAGGAGCTTCTAAAATCGCATATCTTTGAAGTTCGAAACCGGTTTTCTGTATTTCTTATGACAACGAGTAGGCAACAAGTAGACGTCAATGAAGATGACTCGTTCAAGAGTAATCGCACAGTGTTTCTCATTCATTATTCTGATAATCGCAAGTCTCCTTAGTCACGTGACTTTGACAAACAGGCCGAACATTATTTTTATTCTAACCGACGATCTGGTGAGACTAAAGTTTGTCCAAATATTTTTCGTTTTTCTTTACCGACGAAATATTATTGTCCCATTTCTTTCTCAAGGATGGAACGACGTTGGATTTCATGTCTCAAGACAAATATCAACGCCAAACATCGACGCTCTTGCTTATTCGGGATTATTACCAGATAAATATTACTTAACTCCGGTTTGTACGTCTTCCAGAAGTGCTTTGATGACTTGCAAATATCCAATTCATATTGGAAAGCAACGTGGTATGAGTATTAATCGTATTTACTAGTTATTGGAACTACTTGATTACTTCGTTGTCGTTTGATATATAGGTTTTTAAAGGAGTCGAATCAAGAAGACTTACTCCCAATGAGAAAATCCTACCAGATTATCTTCCAGATCTCGGTTATAGTACACATATCGATAGTAAATGGCATTTAGGATTATAAAAGAAAAAATATACACTGTCCTATCGTAGGTTTAATGGTAACGTTGGATACTGGTTGGGCCATTACGATTACTTCAACCATACTGCCGTCGAGGAGGTGAGTAGTATAATCGTAAAGTATGTGAACACCGTCGAATAAAATCAACGAAGGAAGAATATGTTCAGAATATGTTCACTGTACTTTACTTAGCCTGAGGTCTAGACATGAGGCGTGATCTGAAGACTGCGAAAGATTAACATGTCAATATTCAACTGATGTCTTCACGCAGGAGACCGTGAACGAGAATCACAATTCTACTCAACCGTTGTTCCTATATTTAGCTCATGCTGCTGTTCATTCCGGGAATCCTTACAATCCTTTGCCCGCATCTGATTTGAGGTGGCAAGACATTCCTCGATTACCAACTACAATCGCAGACGATTCGCTGGTATTCAAAGTTCTAATATATATATATTCAACTTCGATTTTGTGAATAGATCGAGTTTAAATACTCGACCAATTCCTTTTTTTTATAGGTATGTTAAGTAAACTCGATCAGTCGGTAGGACAAGTAGTAACAGCTCTATACGAAAAGGACTTGTTGAAAAACTGTGTGATTATATTTTCAACGGACAACGGAGGTCCGGCTGCTGGATTTAATTTGAATGCAGCTTCGAACTGGCCCTTGAGAGGCGTTAAAAACACACTTTGGGAAGGTTACATGTTCATTTTGTTTGCGATTTTGTTAAAACTGTTGGTTAGTACGTTCATTGTGTTTCTCACCATGATAGGAGGTGTTAGAGGTGCTGGTTTGTTATGGTCATCTGATTTAAATCGTCCTGGTCGCATTGGCATACAAATTATTCACATTACCGATTGATTATCGACCATTTTATCGATCGCTGGAATTGATACCTACAATCTGACGAACATAAACGGCATAAATTTGTGGGAAGTACTACGCGATGACAAGGAATTACCGCTTATAACAATTTTACATAATAACGATGATATTTTTGGAATATTCGCAAGCACCGTTGGCAATTGGTTATTGATACAAGGTAGAATTGTTAAAAATGGTCGGTAGTACACGCCTCCTTCACTTTATTGCACATACATTCGCTATTTTCTGACTTGATGAATTTGAATTTTGCAATAATCTAACTTGCAGCTTTCGAAAACCTGCGGTTTAGGAAAGAATTTATCAAAATTCCAACAGTAACCGGAAAAAACATGAAACAATCATGTATTTATCTTAGTCAATTCGTATAAATAGAGGAAAGGGAGGAGAGCGAGAGAGAGAGAGAGAGAGAGAGAGAGAGAGAGAGAGAGAGAGAGAGAGAAATAAATAGAGAAAGAGATTGTAAATTGTAATTCGTTTATTTCTTTATAATTTATACATCTTCCCAATCTCATTCTGGAAAGTGTCAATTTCGTCAGGACACGTAGAAAGTAAAAAAAAATCAATATCCATCGAGGCACGGAAAACGTACTGTTCTTTCCGTTTATTTTTCTTTTTTCTTTCTCCTTCTTATCTTTCTTTTAGAATGTCAGAATGGGTCCTTCTCGATGGTCCAGTATATCTGATAAAAAAAAAAAAAGAATAAGCATGAATACACATACACACATACGAATTTTAACAAGATCATGCCTTTGTAATTTCGCATGTAAAAATAGTATAGCAAGTACCTTTTGCTATGCTCCACCAGGGTAACGTGATATAGGTGAGAAACGCATTGAGAGGCACGGATTGGGCTCTTTTGGTCTCCTTCCAAAAATGAAAGGTCTGGGTGAATCCTCGCATCGTCCAAAGGGGATTATACGCGCCGTCGTCCAATTCTGTTATCAGAAAAATACTCGTCATTCGATGCGAGCTAATGATAGTCTTTCTGTTTTTTTTTTCACTTTTTTCTTTCCCGTCTTTCTTTTTTCGTTTTATTTTTACGAGTGAGTTGTGTCGATGAGTGGTCGGTCATTCGGTGATGTTTGTCGCGTATGAATGCGTGTGTACGTTTCTTTTTTTTTCGTTTCTCATTATATATTTATTTATTTGTTTGTTTTTGTTCTGTCTTTCTTTTTTATATGCGCAATTATTTCGATCGAAAGGGACGATTATGGGGGGGGGGGGGAACAGTGCGATAAGAAAGGGTCGAAATCGAATTGTACGAGTGTACGAGAAATAAAGGGGGATTTGAGTTGAACCTATGATATATGAAATGAGACAGATATAAAGAGATAAAGAAAAGAAAGAGAGAGAGAGAGAGAGAGAGAGAGAGAGAGAAAGATAAAGAGAAAAAGATATAGAAAAAAGGATAAGGAAGAACGATTACGTTATACGCTAAATTTAAATTTCTTTTATCGCTCGTTTGATAAAATCGTAACTATAGCAACGGCATCGCGTTGCACCTAATCGAAGGATCCCATCACCAACATCATTTCGCGTCAATCACGATATCGGGGACGACGCATTTGAAGTTCACGGTCTTATGGAACTACTCCAAATCTTCTTTGGTCAGTTTTATGCGAGCCACGTACGATGATGATGAGGAAGCGGAAGATAATAGAAGTGAAAAATGTATAAGAAATAAAAAAAGAAAAGAATAATAATAATAATAATAATAATAATAATAATAATAATAAGATAAAGAAGAGGAATGAATGGTATGATCGATCGAAAGAGAGAGATAGAGATAGAAATAGATATAAAGAGAAAGAGAGAATCATGTAAATGTTCCGTGGGTGATGTGGTTGGAAGAGAATGGTTATGGAATAGGGGGGTGGGGGTCAAAAAGGTTTAGGTTACGGGGTGGAAGAAGAATTTACCCTGTGAGCCGGGGCGGCGTGGGAGCTCGCACCAGTAGTAGATGGCCGTGCCGTCGGGCGTGACGCGATGTGGAGGCAGAGGATTGCCAGCAAAGCTTCCGGATAGGGCTCGTCTTCTACGTCTTCTTGGTAGGGTAGCGCTCTGCTTGTTGTGAGGGTTGACGTTACCGCGCGCGTTCGCGTTTTTGTCTTTCCCGGTTTCATCGTCCTCCTCCTCCTGGTAATCCTCGTGTCGTTGGCATCGTTGTCTCGAGGCACGTCGGTTGTCCTCGTCATTGCTCGAATCGAATTCGTTGTTCCTATTTCTCGTCGAGTAGTCCTCGTGATCGGAGCCGGCCGATCTCAAACGCCGACGGCCTTGAACCCGTCGAACTCGTAAAAGTTCGTCGTCGCTGAGCATGCGACGTTCGTCCTCGGTATCAAGACCGTTGAGTTTCTCGTGACCGAGCTGACCGGTGCTATACGGTCGTCTCTTTTTGCCTTTATCGTCTTTGTCGTAGGTCATAGGTAACTCTTCCTTTCCGTGTACCAATATAGCGCCGGAATCTAGCTTCTGTCGGACGTTGTCGTCCGTAAGTCGATCTCCGCTCGGCACGAGGATCTCGCTACCGACCTCGATGTGATGATGGTGGTGATGATGATGATGATTCAGCTGATGGCTCTGATGATGGGGATGATGGTTCTGCAGGCCTAGCGCGATATAGCGCGGTGTTATTCAAACGGATAGAGAGAAATTAAAAGATAAATAGAGAAAGAAAGAGAGAATAAATAAAATAAAAAGATAGACAGATAGATAGATAAAGAGAGAGAGAGAGAGAGAGAGAGAGAGAGAGAAAGAGAATTATCGTACGACGATCGGACGTCTCGTCCGTTTTTTTTTTTTTTTTTTTTCTTTTTTTCCCCTCCATTTGTCGCACGCTCGAAGCGAAATAAGAAACGAGAAAAGAAATAATAAAAAAAGATATAAATTAAGGTGGTCAGATAGATAGATAGGCAAAAAGAAAAAATAGATATAGAGAGGCGTCGCCGAGGTTATAAACGAACGGACGAGACGCGACGATCGGATCAAACGCGAATGAACCGAACGCCCGCTCACCGTGTTGCTCGCGATAGTTGTTGGTATCTTTGCGACTCGGCGGCGAATTCTTCTCCTTATCGGAAGACTTCCGTTCGCGCGAGTTTCGTTGCTTTTGCGCGGCACGCTGCCGTTGCTGGCGAGCAGGAATCCGCAACGGTGATCTACGCCGGTGACTACGGGAACGAGAACTTCGGCGAACTCCTGGCGAGCCCCCGCACCCACCCCAGACGCATTCCTCGCCATCGGCTACAAAGCAAACAGCCAGACGGCATACATCGGCGACTGGCCAAATATTAGACAACGCACACAACCAACCACGCACTCATACGCACTCAAAAAAACACAAGACACACAGAGATTATTTTTTTTTTCACTTCCCCACGCTTACATCTCCTATTCTCTCTCTTATTTTGCTGTCTATTCGTTGATTTTATTTCATTTAAAATTTTTTTTCTTTTTTTTTTCTTTTTTCTTTTTTCTTTAATCTATTCGTGCGCTTTCTTTTTATTCATTTGTTCGTTCTTTTTAGCGTCCTCTTTTCGTATCTTTTTTTTTTTTTTGTTTTGGTTGATATTTCATTTCGATAAGAATATCGTCTAATTCTTTTCTTTTTTTTTTTTAATTTTTTGTTCGAATTTACATTTCTCCCGTTCGTCGAGCGAGATGGTGTTGGTGGTGATAGACCTTCTGTTTCCTATATCCTTGATCATCTTTCCACGTCTCTCTTGGTTTTCTTTTCTTTTTCTCTTTTTTTTTTTTGTTTCTTTCCTTTTATTCTATATTAACATTAGAGCTAATCTACCACTTATATTTATACTATTCCACGTCACGTGGAATTCAATATTGATGGAACTTTTTTTAACGACTCGATACGAGCGTTAAAAAAGAAAAAAAAATTACTTAGGAATTAGGCCGGAAAAGGGAAAGATAGAGATTGACAGCAAGCAGTGAAAAGAGTGCAACAAATTTGACAAGAATCTCCGAACCTTTGCGATCGACATATCCGACGTACCTACTTTGTATAGTATTTTCGATAAATATAAGAGCCCGTTTACTATCGTAGACATCGCAGAGACAGAGATTCTATGAGGACTGGCACTGTAAAGAAACATGCTTCATTCGTTTCGATTAAAATATAATTACGAATTATTTAACTAATTTTGTTCTAATACCGTCATATAATAAAGGAATAAAGGAAGATCATGCATTAAATGTGCATTAATTATATTGAAACGGGTATATTCGTGATTTTTATTTAAAAAAAAAAAAAAAAAAAAAAATATATTCCAAAACGTAAACACGAGAATAACAGACACGGAAGGATATTATAGTAAGAGAAAGAGAGAGAGAGAGAGAGAGAGAAAAGAGGATAATTAACATCGTTAATTACCGTCTCGAACGTCTCCAGCCTCGATCTCGCTTAGGCCATTTGCCATGGAATCCAATCCTTCGTTCTCCGATCTAGCTTTCATTGCAACGGTGTCCGGTTTTGTTCTCCAACCGCCACGAACGAAATTATTTAGATTCGCACTCGGATCTGATAGTCTACGTTGATGACGATACATGAATAAATCTTCCGCGTCATCCCAATCTGCGTCCCATAAAGCATCGGTTGCACAATATCCTGGCTCAGAAGTTGGCGTCTCGGCTCCTGACCCTTTTGGCTTTGTAACTGCCATCTCAGCGTGTCCTTTTCCTACGAATCGTTCTACCGTTGCTCATTCCGATGCCTCGTAATAATATTTGTGCGATATTAAAGTTGCTTCGAAAAGATAGAAAAATAAAAAATTATAAAGAAAATTAAATTCGAAGGAGCTTTTCTTTTTGCCCATAATAATTTCTTTCTTTTTTCCCGCCTGGTTTTCTTCGTCGGAACGAATATATAATTTATCATCGTAGAGTGATAATAACAGATCACACGGTTTCTCGTTTTATCGTTTGCTAACGATAACGTTGCGACGATATTGCCTATCGATAATAACGTACATACTCGTTAAATGTCGGTTTACAATTTTTTTTTTTTTTTTTTTTTTTTTTTTTTTACGAAACTCCAATTTGCCGATCGTAAAGTTAAACGAGCCCGGTCGTCGCGATTGGTTTCCCCTGCGGTACTCGACGCGTTAATAATAGTACGCAAAAGAGCATGTCCGAAAAAAAGGACAATATTCTGCGTTTGCTCGTTTACATACCACGTGGTCCCTTCATACGAACGAATTCTATTCGTTGGGAGGTTGCGCCCGAGAAAAGGCCGAAGGTCATACGCTGCGCCATTTTTGTGCTGAGACTCGACTGAAATTCATAATGGTACTGTCATCGTCTGTAAAATATTATTAAATACCTTCGAATAATCATTATTGATTTTTATTTCTCAACGTATCGTTGTTTACCCTGGCGTCGTAAACCTTCTTCAAGGCGTCGTATCTGATCGAACCCAAAAAGATGACACCCTGGACGGCACCGTCCCTATCGGAAGCTACCAATTCAACGCAGACCATTTCCCCGTCTCTTACTAATATATCACAGAAGACCTCGTCGAAATTGTCTACCATGAAGCAAATATGAGGATACGTCATCTCCTCGAGATCACCTTTGGCGTCCATTCGTCGACGGCTCGGACTCGCGTATACCTTTTGCGAATGTCTTCGTAATACCTTTATACATGAAATAAAAAGTAAGAGAGATACACGGAGATGGATATTTAGATAGACGGGAGGAGATGGGCGGAGCGAGAGGAAAAGAAAATAGAGATTCGTAATTGTTCTTTTTTCATACTGAAAATCTCTTACTTGCAATTCCTTCGGACTTGTCCTTGTGCATATTGCTAAAGTTAGAGTGTAATCGAATTGATGCACGACTAGATTCAGGTACACGGTTTCTTCCCAATCGATATCAGGATCACCGATCGGCAGTTTCTTGCTGTCCTTGCGAAAGACATCGACCTCGGTTTCGAACTTCGGCAAATATCTCGAAGAGGTTTTAACGTGCTTCTTACGAACGAAGAATAGCAAGTCGTCACCGTCTATCGTGTGTTCCGCTTGGAATAGGAAATGGCGAACAAAAAGATCGGTCCAGTAGGTCATACCTTGAAGTACGACAAAACCGGAGTCTAAACATAAAAAAGAATAAAAAAAAAAAAAAAAGTAGAGAAAATCGAACGAAGAAACGGAGTATTTATTCCTTTAGTACTATGTATCTTTTAGGACTTGTATTTTTACGCAAATTCACGTAGGGGTTTTTCGTCCGTTTTTTTTCTTTTTTTTTTTTTTTCTTTTCTTTTATCTATAATAAGAATTTTTATAAGATATTCAAAAGAGATGGAAGACGGAGAATGGACGTAAGTACAATACATTAAGCAACGATCGATACAAGGGATTAGCGCGTTTCTTTATTCTCGTCGTTCAAGCACACGTGCCATGCGAGTCCTTTAAAGGGTTCGAGCTTGGTCCTCCCCTTTCGCTTAAAGGAATAGTTGTATATGTACGTGAATACGAGGAGGGAAAAGACGAGAGTAGAAAATAATCGATTTAACTGTATTTTACCATAGAAACGTGAAACATATAAACATATATTTGTGTTCTATATAAAAAAAAAAATAATAATAATCATAATAAATAAACAAATAAATAAATGAATAAATAAATATTCGATATGTTTCCTCTTGCAAGGAGGATGAAAAATGTTACGAAAAATAAAAAAATAAAAAGACTGAAATTCAATGGGAGAAAAAAAATAATGATTCATGTTGACCAATGAATTAAACAAGCGAAGTAGTCGCGATTATTATAATTCTAGATTAGCCAGCAGATAGCGTGCATTTATCTAATAAATAGAAAAGACAGACACGTAATAATACAAAGTCATAGTTGTATCTACCAATGATCTTTTTAAACATAGCCTCGATCCTGATAAGATTAAAACACAATCTATGTAAAGCCGGCTCGATCGTGACGGATTAATGAATATTCACCAGGAAATCAGTAATTAATCGTGAAAATTCATGGATAATTAAACGACGAATAATTCTGATTTCAGGTACTTTTCTTTTTTTTTTTTGCATTTGTCGAGTTACAAAATTGAGTAATAATGATATTGAGTTGAAGTTGCGATAAACGTTTTATGAACGAACAAGAGAATTTTATCGAGAACGTCAATTTAAAAAGTGAAAGAGGGAGAGAGAGACAGAGAGAGAGAGAGAGAGAGAGAGAGACAGAGAGAGAGGGAGAGAGAGAGAGAGAGAGAGAGAGAGACAGAGAGAGAGGGAGAGAGACATAAAAGGTCTACATTATTATTAAAGGTTGGAAGAATAAAAAATTAATAGACGTAAACTTATATTTGCACTTATTATATATAATATTTATATAAATATATATGTATATATGGGTGATATACATACATACATTTATAATATCGTTAATATACATATGCATATACGTATATATATATATATATATACACACATTATACATTATATTGTGTGTGTGTATATATATATACACATTATACATAGATATATACGTGTGTAGATAATATACTAACCGTCTTTGAGCATTTGCCGGAGCTCTTTTGTCCTCTGGAAATTGATTTCCTCGAGGAGCTGCTCCAGCATCGTCGGCGGTCTGGCCAGGCCGGATGACGAGCTGCCCGCCAAACTCGCCATGGCCTTCTACGTTCTCCTTCTCCTCGTATTTTGTCGTCGTCGTTTCTTCTTCTTCTTTTTCTTCCCGATCTTTATTTTCTCACTAGCCGTACTAGCACCTTCGTTGTTGTTGATTGCCGTCCCACGATTCTTTCCACCACGTTAATTTTCCCCTTCTATTACCTGTCAACAACGATGACTCTTTGCGCTGACTCCCTTCTCTCTCTCTCTCTCTCTCTCTCTCTTTCTTTCTCTGTCTGTCTCTCTGTCTTTATATTCTCCTGTATCTTTGCCTAGGGGAAAACGGACGACGCGATACGTCGAGCATCTGCCGTTTAACCAATCGTAGCGTTTTGCTTCCTATCGTCGAGTTAAAACACCAGCCAAAGAACATATCCACTTCTTTCAGTTTGTCATAAAAAGAATGTTGACATCTTTCTCTCTTTCTGTCTGCCTGTCTGTCTCTCTCTCTCTCTCTCTCTCTCTCTTTCTCTCTCTTTCTTCTTTTTCTTATTTTAATAATGCACGATCAATTTGTACGTGCATGTGTATGCGCGTGCATGCGTGCGAGCTTGTTGTGTGTGTGTTTTTTCCCTCCTTATATTTCACACGATTCGTCGAAAACATGTCACTATTGTTCCAGAAATATTTCAGAATTATAAAGAGCGATCGTAAAGGAAGCGCGATGCGACTTCTACGTTGAGTGAGAATTTGATGAGCGACGTACTTCGGCCGACACTCGAACGCGCCGGTCGTCGATAATCTCGCGTCTGCGTTACGGCGCTCTCGCTTGAACGCGGCGCGAAATTTTAAACGATACCGAGCGTTACTAAGCGATAAAAATTCTCATCGTTTCAATCGAATTTGAAATATGTCAATATCCTTACGTTTACCGTATTATATTTGAGAAAAGATTTTATTATAACAACTTCGAAATGTTTCTCCTTTCTGATTTCTTTTCCATTTTTTTTTCTTTCCTTTTTTATTTGTTTATTTATTTTTTTTTTTCAATTGTAAAATTTCGTATGAACATTTTCAATTGTTGACGCATATTCGTTACGATATGTGTTCATAGCGAATTGATAAATTGTCGAGTGATCTATACGATAATTAACGGATCGTCAATTATTTGTATCTATCGGTTATAACCCAATGTATTCTGTGAATTTCAAAATATTCAACGAAACATGATGTTAAAAGACAGTTTATAAAAACATACTCGTGAATATGATATATCACATATCAATTTCGTATTATCTACGTCATGATTCCGGTACGGTTAAGATATCGCGACCTAAAACTGACCCCAAGAACCGATAATGCTGTTAGATCGCGCCATAAGAAAAATCTCTTGTTTATACGTTAGTTATAATCCAATGTAATCGATGAATTCAAGATTTTCTATCTCGAAAAACAAAATATAATTTTCGCATTCATTTTATTCCTCTTCTTTTGTCCCATTCGAAAGGAAAATATCTCATTAAACTTTCATCGGTATGATATGAGTACAATTTTGTCAAATATTTCTTATACGTAAAAATATAATGAGCGTAAAAGAAAAATTTTTTTCTCTTACAATCGTTATCGTCATATCATTTTTTACTCTCGTAGAATCGCAATTACGTTGACCGTAATTAACCGTATGGAATAAAAAAAAAAAAAAAAAGAAAAATAACAAAAATAAATTATCGACTATCTTGTTGATGATTTTTAAACGCGGTAAAGTATCGGAAGACGGAGATTTTTTGAACCGAGAGCGCTGACTTTCCAGATCTGCGATAGCCCTGTATCCAGTTAGAGTCATTCCGTTTAGTCGTGAACCATCCTTCTCTCGTTTCGCTTAAACGAACTCGTCTGGTAGTGTACTCGTCGCGAGTTCAGTCTCTGAAAGGTACGTACACGTACGCGTATACAGTATGTCTCTTACAAGAAATCATAGCTGCGATCGATCAGTGAGTCTCCCGTTTCGCAGTGGCGTAGGATTTACGAAGATTCATACGTTTTAAACAATTCCTATCGGCATTAGTAATTATTTCGGCAATTATTTTCAACTCTTTTCGTTTGCGTTTGTCGGCCCGAAGATGATGACAATAACAATAATAATAAAAAAAAATACATAAAAGAAGAATAAATAAAAGAAGTAAACGAATGGACGAATAAAATTCGAGCGTGGGGGTACTTATATTTTTTATCTTTCTTTACTTTTTTTTTCTCGCCAAAAAAAAAAAAAAGAAAAAAAGAAAAGAAAAAGCAAATGTTTCGACCGACATTGTTTTGCGTTTCCACGCCAACCTGAGATACATAACTACTTGCGTAATCGTTTTGGTCGGACCGTTACCCGTTTTAAAGTTGGCCGGGGGGCGAACACCCCGAAGCTATAGAAGTGTTAAACTCGTGAAAGGACGAGTACCATAAAAGAACTCGCGTTTCCAGAAATACCGTTGATTCGAGCTCGACACCGTTGATACCTACTTACGCACTACGCACATTGTCAGAGTACTAATTGTCTTTAAGTAAGTTTATCTCGATGTTTGTTAATTTACAATAAAAACAGTATATCTATATGGTTTACGATATCTTTTATATGATAAAACGTCGTACCAACGTGGTATTACTTTATCACGTTTCTCATAATCGTGATAATCAACGGATTATATTTGAACGACCGGTAGGTATCTCACGATCTCCGTGAAATTCAAAGAATTTTCATTTTCACGAGAGATGGAAAAGCCATTGAAGTGAAATAGAATAAGAAGATGAAGAAGAAGAAGAAAGAAGAAGAAGAAGAAGAAGAAGAAAAAGAAGAAGAAGAAGAAAAAGAAGAAGAAGAAGAAGAAGAAGAAGAAGAAGAAGAAGAAGAAAGAAGTAGAAAGAAGAAGAAAGCGAACTTACAATTTCGTTTACTTACAAGACGTAGATATAAAAAGTCGAGGAAACGAGGGTGAGATAACTAGACACGCTTACGAGTTCTTCTTTTTACGGATATAATTAACCAGATATGTCGCGCCTCAGGCTAGCGCGCCCGGGAAAAGGAGACGTATATAGCTGTCTAAAGTTTTTCCCCTCGTGGATCGTGGAAATTATTTTCTCGATAACATTTATTTGCACGAAACTATTACGTGCAAATACGGATAAACCCATAAGGAACGTAGTAATGTCGATATTTTATATATTACATCATTTGTAATAAATTTATTTAACGAAAAAGTTCGAAGGAATTTTTACTCGTTCGTACTCGTCCTTCAACGATCAATGTGATAACCAATTCATTTCTATCATAGTATCTCGTTGGTTAATTAATTTACACGGTACGTTTAATTCATTATGAATTCTTCGTTGATTCCGTAAGATCACTCGCATAAACCGTAAAAAGCATTCATGGGCAACACGAGTGAAATACTGCAATTTCCGGATCACGATGACGGTATCGTGTCTTATCTCTTTTTCCTTCTCTCTCTCTCTCTCTCTCTCTCTCTCTCTCTCTCTCATCTCTCTTTCTTTCTATTCTCTTTCTATCTTCCCCTTTCTATCGGTCTATCCGTCTGGAAATATCTCTCTCTTTCTCTCTCTCTCTTTCTCTCTTTCTCTTCGTCCGTATCTCGCCTTACTGTGTTCTAGAAACCTACACCTACGTGTGTTGAGAGTAGCCGATCTCGAAAGTCTCTCTGACAAGACAGACTCTTGGAATCCCGACCTAGTTCCCATATGCACGCATAATCGGATGAGTCGAGTCGGAGCGCATCTTATTATAAGCCACGAAGTGAAAAAAGGAAAAAAAAAAAAAAAAAAAGAAACACTCGCCTCCGCTAATCGTAAAATTCTTCCGCAAGTTCTTGCCCTCGAGTACGATACGTACACACACGCACACATACTCTTAAATAGACGTAGTTACGTACATATAGAAGATGTACTCATAATCTTTCATATATTATGGAAGATGTAATCACGATCTTTCTCATAAACTTTATTACAGGATACATTGTAATTTTCAGTTGATCTCGAGTCATCAAGAAGATACGAAAATGTTATTCTTAATATTGGTGGCGTGTTACGCTGCCACAACACTGGCAGGATGTCCAATGAGACCATCAGCGGGACAAACTTCCGCTGGAAGAACACCCGGAGATGGCGGATACAGAATACTTATCAGTGGGACTTCTGATAAGTATATACCAGATGCCATTTATACGATTAGTCTACAAGGTATACGATTAGTTCTCTGATTTTTTATTAATTATTTATTTTTTCTGTCTTTTTTTTTTTTTTTCCTTACATAAAAATAATTTTTTCATGTCGAAACCGTGCTCGTTTTTCTATTATGTATTTCAGGGTCTAGAACGCACGAACGCCTTCAACAATTCACGCGTTTCACACTTTCCGTACATTCTCAGCACGCACCGAACAATCCAACCATTCGCGTTGGTTACTTTCAATTATTCCCAGATTCCTTGACTACCTTCAACGAGGACTGCATTAACACTATTTCCGAAGCTACGGATTATCCGAAATCCGAGGTTATTAAGATTAAATCTTGAGTTTTTTTTTATATGAAACCTTTTTTTTCTTCTTTTTTTAATCCCTAAACCGAAGAAGATCGGAAAGATGGGTCGTTAAACTTATATTGGCTTATTGCCAATCGTTCTTCAGTCTCTCTCTCTCTCTCTCTCTCTTTCTCTTTCTCTCTCTCTCTCTCTGTCTCTCTAGATAAGACAGTTAAAATTTTTCTCCCTTGGAACAGATCCAAGTTATGTGGAAAGCACCACCGACTGGATCAGGCTGTGTCGTCTTTACTTCTATGATCTTGGAGAATAACGTGAGATGGTACGCCGAAGATGAAGGTCTGACAAAGACCTTCTGCGAGATGAATCCCACGGAAGTCGAACAATTAAGCGAGGATAGATGTTGTGCCTGCGACGAAGCTAAATACTCGGTGAGTTAATAAAATTACATGCGAAGTAACGTTTTCGATTTCGTTCGGATCTAATGAGATAAATAAAATATTTCTTTATTGACCAAATATATGTTACATGTCTTTGTTAACACAAATATATTTTTACTCTCTCTCTCTCTCTCTCTCTCTCTCTCTCTCTTTATATATATATATATATATATATATATATATATATATATATATTTATTTATATTCGAAGCTGACCTTTGAAGGCATCTGGTCCAACAAGACACATCCTAAAGATTTTCCGTTTTCGGCGTGGTTGACGCACTTCAGCGATTTAATTGGAGCATCACACGAACCAGAATTTTCTTTCTGGGGCAGAGATCATATCGCTACAGATGGTTTTCGGCAACTCGCCGAATGGGGATCAGCGTCCGGCGTAGAAGCTGAACTCAGAACTCAAGCTACTAAATTGAGAACTCTTATCAAGGCCGCTGGTCTTTGGCATCCTAATGTAAATACTAACACCAGTGCTAATTTCAGGCAAGCGTATTATTATATTCGATATATTTTATTCGTACATTTTATCGAGTTACATTTATAGAAATATTTTTCTTCTTTTTTTTTTTTTGTATTTATTATCAACAGGGTAGATAGGAAACATCCTCTTCTCTCAATAGCTTCTATGTTTGGTCCATCGCCCGATTGGGTGGTGGGTGTTAGTAAATTAAATCTTTGCCAGAAGGATTGTACTTGGGCAAAGAGTATGATCGTCGATCTTTATCCTTGGGATGCTGGAACGGATAATGGTATCACTTACATGTCACCAAATTCAGAAACAAATCCAAGAGAAAAGATGAAGCCGATCACGACCTCCTATCCGGAAGATCCTAGATCACCGTTCTACGATCCAACCGGTAGGCCTATGCTTCCGTTGGCTAGATTGTATCTCGAGAGGGAGAAAATTATTCAGCGTGGTTGCGACGAGGAAATACTTCAACGACAAGTACAAGAATTGGAGGTCGCTGAGAACACCGAGGACACTTCAAAACGTACGGGATATTAATATGATTTCCCCATTTGTATTTATTTTTTAATGGCGATTAATTTTCTCCTATGTAATAATGGCAATTATTTTTTATTTTTATTCTTAACGAAGCCGAGTGTCAAACGACGGATTACTCACCATGGTCCTCCTGTTCCGTTAGCTGTGGCAAAGGACTGAGAATGCGTACGAGAGAATACAGAATGCCAGAAAAGGCAAGGATGTTTAACTGCAACAGACAACTCGTTTTCAAGGAGATGTGTGTTGCCGATATACCGGAATGTCCGTAAGTAGTTTATGCTCTTCAAGAAATACCTCTCTCTTATAGATAAGATTCGCCTAATCATTGATTTATAACAACTTCCCTGTAATTTTAACGCTTTCGTAGAGGCGAGGAAGACGACGATAACGATACCTTGTTGGTACCTAATGACACTATCTGCGAGATGACCGATTGGAGCGAATGGTCAGAATGTTCGTCGACATGTGGCATTGGCCTCAAAATGAGAACCAGACGGTTCAAGGATCAAATGGGTCGTAAGAGGTGCCCTCTCGCTTCCTTAGTGGAAAAGGAAAAATGTATGGAACCACCGTGTCTTGTCACGGAAATCGTCGATCCTATTTGCAAAGTTCGTATCTCTTATTTTTGATATTTTTCATAATATTTTATTTGATTAAATACGTACGATCGTTTCTAGGTTACCGAATGGTCGGATTGGTCACCTTGCAGTGCTTCATGCGGGAAAGGCGTAAAATTAAGAACGAGATTGTTATTAGTGGATCCAACGATGCAAGAAAAGTGTTCTTCGCGTGTCGAGTTGCTTCAACAAAGGCATTGTCTTATACAATCTGATTGTACCTTCGACATGGCTACGGCAAAAGGTAAAGAAATTCTGATGGTTTAAACAAAAGAATGAACATTAATGATGTAAGGATCGTAATCATATAATAATTCCTAAGTGGTATGTATGGAGGAGGTCGACGTTGGTCCTTGTAGAGGATATTTCCAAAGATGGGCATTCGATCCTCGGAAATTAATGTGTGTACCGTTCGGTTATGGCGGTTGCCGGGGCAATAGAAATAATTTTCTCACCTCCGAAGAATGCAATCTCACTTGCAACGTCGTAAGTAGATATTTTTGGAACAAAAATTTAAGATTACTAATGGATATATATATATATATATATACAACAGAGTAATCAATGTGCTCGTTCTTATTTTAGGTACGATCTATCCTAGCTGGCGAAAATCCAATTCAAGCCGCGGCACAAATTCAAATACCTGCCAATTCAACGAATTTAACACCTGTCAATTGTGAGGTTTCCAATTGGTCACCTTGGTCACAGTGCAGTGTCACTTGTGGCACAGGACGGGTCGTTAGCTATCGTACCATCAAGGTACAGTAGTGCATATAGTACGATAGTATCGAATAATTAATACAAAAACATTGCTCTCTATTTTTCTTTTATCTTTAACAGAACGAGCCTCAAAACGGTGGTCGACCCTGTCCGAAGAAATTGCAACGACGTTCTAAATGTCAATTGGCACCTTGCAATTAAACGAGATGTTTTTTTTTTTTTATCAAAATGAATTTAAAGTTAGCATTTTTTTTAACCAAGGAAGTTATACGCTTCCAAGGTCTAAATCACAATTATTTTCTTTACAAATGTTATTATTCGCAACCGAAAAAAAGAGAAGATCGTCCTGTCTTTTTTTTTTATTTTTAACAACATGACAGGTATATAAGACTCGGATGTATCAGAATAAATGATATTTTATTAGTGGTCGTATTCGTACTGGTTAATCCTTCTTCTTCTTTCCCTTCGAAGTTCATACGGAAATGCAACGATACATTTTATAATTTATATTTGTTCACATCAGATGCTGTTATATCCTTTCTATTGTTATTAAAATATATATAGAATGAATTAAAACGGAAATACATACGTTTTTATCGTACGATGAAATCTTAATTATGTTTACGACGAAACTTATACGGTACTCGTAAACGAACGCGTGTATTATTATTAATTTTACAATTCCAAACAGTAACATGACTTTTAATGAGTTAAAAATAACGAACGTTGTACGTACGTAAAATCTGATCTATTGATATTCAATGGTCGAAAAAAAAGAAGACTTGATATAAAAACTATTATGTTCCTTGAACATGAATATTGATGTGGTATCCGAGGTACAACTTCGAAAATCCTTTTATTTGCATACTCAGTCCGATGAGACGCCTTTTAAGACATTGAATCGATATTTCGGTACAGTGAATTTGCATATGTGTAAAAGTAATAATAAATAATGTGAATTATGTAAAAAATGCACGAAGCGGATAAGTCTTAAACCTATCCGATCATTGTTAATGCAGTTTTTTTTTCTATAATTGCATTAATCATGAATAGAGACGAGGAAATATTTCCATAATTATTTATGTACATCCTATAAAATGTAAAATTTCAATAAAACCCGCTTCTAAAAGACGCCCCATCCGACGTACCATCCTATCGATAATAATAATCGTTACAAAATCGGACTATGCATTTCGCTGGACTAGTTTCTGAAAATGATTTCTTTGAATTCTGTTCTTGTATATGTCTCCTGTACTCCCTAAGTAAATCTAATAAAACGTTGGTTCCATTTTTATAACTTTTTGTTTTCTTTGCGTATTATTTACGATCGCACCAAAGTGCTTAAGTTATTTTGCTTATAGCCTTTTGAACTAACAACGTTCATTATAGTTTTTGCCATGTCGAATATCTACGTTTCACATTTACTATAATAATCTCATATATATATATATATATATATATATATATATATATATATATATATATATATATACACATATATATATAATACAATTAGATGATATAATTCTATTTTTAGATCTGTCCAGACCAGAAAGGAAGTGAAAATAGAAAGAAAAAAGAAAATAATAATAACAATAAGACGAAGAAGAAGAAAAAACTAATAAAATATACAATTTTGTTTTTAACGTCCAGTTTTCTTTTTGTCACGTTTGCAAATTGCACTCATTTCGTGGTCTTGACAGTTCCGATTAATTATTAATACTTATCATATTTATGTAGATACACATAATATCTAAGGTATGGTAAGAGAATTATTCATTTTAGGCCACTACTAGTCTCTTACTACGCTGTAATGAACTATTTGGTCGTAACATCTCGTCTTCCCTTCCGCTCGATTACTAAACAAAATTAAACGACCCAAAATCTTAATTAAATATTAATAAGTAATAATTATGCAAATTACCTTTTTCTAAGATCATAATCTCCTAAATTTTTCAACGTTTCAGTCAATAATCAATCAATTTGTGATAATTTACCGACGTTTACAACCTTTTCTACCGATGGTAAATTACATACGTTTACATCCTTTTTAAACGAAACAAAGAAAAACAAAAAATAAAACATACGTAAAGTATTGAAGTTAAAAATTATCATGCTATACGTTAACATCAAGAGTATGCTGCATTCCATAATAAAAATTTTACTAAATCGTTTTGTTTTTATTTTTATATCGATGGATAAAAGCTGATCATCGATTTTTCTATTATACACGATATAACGTACGACGCATTAGGAGAATATGATGTCAGAGTTATTAACTAAATTTTCGTATTCTTCCTGTGTTACATAGAGAAACTGAAATTTAATTAACTTTATCCATTTTTTTGAGTATTCATCGTATGTATAAATGACACGCCTGCATTTAAAAAAAAAAAGAAAACAAACAAATAAAAACAAGAATTTCGCGTAGTTTACATTATTAATAATAGCAATCATCGGTTGTTATAAATCATGATTGATCATTCTCTTTATTGATATATTTCACACACACACACACACACACACACGTGTCAGCATTTATAATGATGTAAAATATCAAAATTGTAGAATCGATTGGACGATTTTTAGAATTTGGACATGTAATATATATATATATATATATATATATATATATATATATATATATATACACACGTATATAAGAAACAAAAATCTGACGAAATAAAAATTTTCCTATCAACGAGACCGTAATAGTTGCAATCGTGTTGTCTATATGTTAGAAATGAAAAAACAAACAAATGTACCTTTAGAAGCTAGAATTATTACTAGATTGCACACACGTTTACAGACATCTTGCACCTACTACACGTTCTTAATAACAACTTGGGTTATAGTTTAACGCGATCCAATCTTAATGATACGTATAATAAAAGAAATTCTATGGAATTTCTTTATTTCTTTTATCTTTTATTTTATATTATTTTATTTTTTCTTCGGAATATCAAAAAGTCTGTACCATTTGAATGTTTGTTCTCTTGGATAATAGTACATCCAATAGTATGGACTAAATCGTAATTTATAGTTATAGAGTTTTATCTCATATTAATTACAGTTTTCTTTTTCTTTCTTCTTTCTTTTTCTTTTGTTTTGTATCACCTTAAGTATATAACGTTAAAATATGATATTAAAACGAAATACATTCTTTCAATATATTTCCCCCGTTTTTGTCTTCCCACTTAGTATTTTCGTTTAATCAGCATTGCTATTGAATTAATCTTATAGATTTAGGCGCATTCGAGATAGGATCCAGAGGTGTTATAAAATTTCGAATATCTTTAAAGTAATCGTTATAAATCCGTGGTACACGTATAGTACATTATGGAGACTCAGAGATGTTATTATTCAACATATCTAACTTAACGACTCTCATTTATCTCTCTCAGCTACGCTTAATGCAATATAATCAGTAATTAACGTATTACATCTTCCGTGTCTGACTAGTTTTGACTAGGCTAATTCGCGCCGACCCACGTGCCACTTCCCTTCTGGCAGTAGTAGTAGTAGTAGTAATAGTAGTAGTAATAGTAGTAGTAGTAGTAGTATTAATAGTAATAGTAGTAGTAGTAGTAGTAATAGTAATAGTAGTAGTAATAGTAGTAGTACTAATAATAATAATAATAATAATAATAATAATAATAATAATAATAATAATAATAATAATAATAATAATAATAATAGTAATAGTAATAGTAATAGTAATAGTAATAGTAATAGTAATAGTAATAGTAATAGTAATAGTAATAGTAATAATAATAATAGTAATAATAGTAATAGTAATAATAATAGTAGTTGTAATAGTAGTAGTAGTAGTAGTAGTGGTAAGTTTTACTTTTATATTTCGTACTTCTAGAAGACGAATGATTTTAACAAATCGATCCCGAACATATCCGACGATTGAATTGTACCTATGACTACTCGGGGAAAAAAAAAAAAAAGAAAAAACCATTCTTTGGTAATTCGGTCGGTCTTCTAAGGACACCGATGATCGATCTATTTGATTATCACCTACGTGACTCGAGAATTTGTACAGGACACAACGTCCTAAAACTTTCTAAGATCTTTTCGATATGGTATTTCTCAAAGAAAGAAGAAGAAAAAAGAAGATGTGGCGGGAGGAGAGGGGGGGGGGTAAAGGACAAAGAAAGAAAGAGAAAATAAATAAATAAAGGAGAAAAGGGAAGAGGAAATTAGAAGATAAATGAGATAATATTCGTAAGGGAGGAGGGGGGAGATTATTCGTGCAAAATGATTAATACGATAAGAGTTCGTAGAGAATTGACGACGTGTATCGTGATAAAATAGAGAGAGAGAGAGAGAGAGAGAGAGAGAGAGAGAGAGAGAGAGAGAGAGATAAAAAAAAAAGTGATATCACATGATTTTTGGTCGATGCGTTCAGGCACGGGTTAACTTTGGTTTTAACAACGCTATCGCGCTATCGCGTTATCATCTCACACGTATTTCCGCGCGTACACTTCGAAAGAGAGCTCGCGGACGTATGAAATTCACGAGTCGTCATTGGTACAGGATCGATTCGATAGTCGAAAGTCCGTAACGTATTTAAACGGAAGTCGTACTCGTTCATAGGGAAGAGTATTTTTTCGGAGGGTCGACGACGGTACTTTTAATCTTCTTATCCCCATTTTTTTTATCTTACTTCTTCGTCGTTCTTCTCCCTTAATTTCTTTCTTTCTTTTTTTTTTTTTTATTATTTCTTTTTTTTTTTTCTTTTTGTTTCATCGAGTTTCGCGTTCTCGACGGCACGTAAATATAATTTGCGAGACGCGTCGTCGTGAAAAAAAGGCATCATTGTGCGTCCGCCGAAGGCGACGAGATTTTTTTCTTCTTCGGCTTTCTTTTTTTTCTTTATTTCTTTCTTTATTTCTTCTTCTTCTCATTATCGAACCTCGGAATCGCGAATTATCGTTGACTCTCATCGCCGCCATCTTCGTCGTACGAATTATCGCGCTCGTACTCGTAATATTCCTCAAGGGATATTTGGGATATTCGTGATCGTGTAATCGCCGAGGCTCGTCATCGAACCGATCGATGACGGGGCCGTGCTCAGAGCCAACCAGCTGATACGTCGTGCCCGGAGATCGGCTCTATGCCAGGAAGTCGTTGAAGTTGTGTTGCCGAACCATTTGTCTTAACCGTCATTGAAATCGCTCCGCCAGCAATAACGCTCTCCTCCGTGGTCGATGGTGTCAATGGAACAGCACTAACGACTCCTAACAAAAGGGGAATCTATCGTTAAAAGAACGGAATTCTCTTCGATAATTTCCAAAGAAGAATGGTGCTCGTGATTATATACATTTCTTCAGTTTTTAATAAATATTGACGAAAAAAAAAATGAAAAAAATAAAACAGTGTCACTCGATAAAAATCATTCGAATATCAAACATTATCTAACGATATTATTTACTTTTCCGATATAATTGTCCTCTTTAAATTCTTTGCCGTTCTTTTCCTTTTTTCTTTTCTTTTCTTTTTTTTACCCTACGTATATCTACACTAGTTGCGTTGCAAACAATTCTAATATATAAGGATTTACGTGCGATATATATGTGCGAAAAAAATATGAGCGATCGTTAAAAAATCGAAATTTTCTTCCATAATATCCAAAGAGGAATGGTGCTCGTGATTATATACATTTCTTTAGTTTTTGATAAATATTGACGAAAAAAAAATGAAAAAAATAAAACAAAGTGTCACTCGATAAAAATCATTCGAATATCAAACATTATCTAACGATATTATTTACTTTTCCGATATAATTGTCCTCCTTAAAATTCTTTGCCGTTCTTTTTCTTTTTTCTTTTCTTTCCTTTACTTCTCTTTTCTTCTTTTTCACCCTACGTATATCTACACTAGTTACGTTGCAAACAATTCTAATACATAAATATTTACGTGCGAAATATACGCGCGAAAAAAGAAAGATACGAGTGATTTTACGCAATGAGAATGTGAAAGTACTAACTTTGTTGCTCGCTAACGCTGGCGATCTCGGCTGTATCCAAACTCGGCTGTTGACTCTGTGTTACTTCGTGCCGACGAGGCGTTATCGTTTGCGAATCGAGTTCCGGACCTCTTGTAGGCACACTGCTGGCCCGATACAACTGTTTCTTCGAGACCTTAGATAAAAGTATCGAAGCTATTGGCTGCGTCGTACTTTCCATTGGATTGGAATTGGTGCTCGTCATCGCTGGGGTCGAGGCTCTCGATGCCGAGAACTTCTTTCGTTTTCTCGTCAAAGCAGACACTAGACCGAGACGTCCGAAGGAGTGATGACTCTCTGTATGATGGGAATGATGGCCGTGATGAGATTGATGGCCCTGAGCGTCGTGACCGCCGTGTATATCCAAAGATGATTTTGAATCCGTCGAACCGTCCGATCTCGAGCCACCATCTTCGGATGCCGGTGAATAAACCGAATCCTCGGAACGAGATCTACCTGATGAGCATAAAACATTCGACGTTTGACAATCGATAAAAAAAAAAAAAAATGGACGCGTCTCATTAATATTTGCTAGTTAAATCGATCGATCTCAAGGATCTTACTGATGAATTTCTTCGAAACTTTGTGCGCCTTGGCAGCTTCGATCAGTGTGTCCCAACGTTTCTTCTTCGAGCTACTTCTAGGACCACGGCTTTGTCTGCACGCGTTACTATGATGCAAGCTCTTCTTCGACATCGTACCTAAACCAAATATCTCGCTTCGCGTCGAACCAAAGATCTCGTGATGAGAAACCTCGCGTTGTACCTCCTTCCATGAGGCAATTAGCTCAGCTACCGGCTCTAACAGAGTAGAGCTACTACCAGGTTGAGGGGCTATATTAAATCCCTTCATCAAGCGCCGTTCCTTCTGCCGGTTCTTCTTACCTCCCGCACCTATGGACAGCTCTTTAAGGCTACCGTCTATCGGGCAAACAGAAAAGCAAAAGTGGACTGTGCTCAAGAGGAAATAATCGTGAAAATAATCGAACACAACGATGGAAATTATTTGAAAAAGGGATATGTTAACAACTTAAAAACTAAATGTACCAATTATGATATAGGATTTAAAAGAAAATACAAGCTAAGGAATTCGTAAGATGTGTCTATCTCTATCCTCTCTAAATGTCTCACCGGTTCCGGAACCACTAGCCGTCGACGTGTTCATCCCAGAATTTTTAAGAATCTCGATGATCTCACAGCGAAACGCGCTAATATCCTGTTTTATCTCGTTCACGTCGTCCTCGGTTACACCCTCGTTCTCGGCTTTCCTTTGTTCAACGGTGACGTATCGCCTAACCAAATTTCTCATTATACTCTGATAACGAAAATCACGCTGAGAGGCTTGCTTAGCTTTTCTCTGAAATAAAAGTGTTTCACGTCGATGAAGGATCGTCCCGATCATCCGTTTTTTTTACCTCGATAATGCGAACCGACGACTCCCTTTGAAGAGATCCTACGTCGTTATGGTATATAGTACAAATTTTTACCCTGATAGTTCGCATGTGTTCCTTTTTGGCGGCTCTGCTATGACCACAGAGTTTCCGATATATCCACAACCCGACGTACCAAGCGCTCTTTGGTGTAGGAATGATATTGAACGGCGGTGGAACGGTCCCACCTTCCTCAAAATAGCTGATCCAAAGTTTGCTTCTGGCGAATTTCCATTCGACATCGGCCCGTTCCTGATACGATTTTTATTCATTTGTAAACGATAGTTAAATAATGAATTTAAGAAAATTAATTGCATCATTCGTTTTAACCGTAACTCGGTCGTATTAATGGTCAGATCGAATAAATACGTCGATCCGTACAATAATTATATCAATCGGGATAAAACGTTACAAAGCATGATACTATTTATGATCTAACTTTAAACGTATGAAATCTGAAAGATCCGAAATCGAATCGACGAGTTGCGTAAAATCTAAGATTAAAAAGCGAAACATTTTGCGACCACGATAAGGAAGAGAAAAAAAGAAAAAAAAAAAAGGAAGAAGGAAAAAAATATATGTCCGTACTTACGGAAATTAACTGATAGGAATGATTCATCATGGCGATTAGAAGATTGAGAAGGACGACGATATTGATTACCGAGTATGTGCCGAACATTAACATACCCCAAAATCTTGTAAACACTTTAATACCATCCAATTCGAAGCTCTCGAGATCTACCAATCCGAAAACGGCCCAGAAAAGCGTTTGAGTAGTCTCGAATAAACTGCCAGCATTTTCAAAGTTCTTAATTAATGAAATAACTCTTTAAATCTTTCATTTAAATGAATTTCTTGTGAATACGTACTTGGCGAATCGTCGCCAAACGATGCAAGCGTTTGAATCTGTCGTAATGTTGGCGTTTCCCGTAGATGACATTGCTGTCGGGCATCTCTTTTTTTCCATATCAGCGTAATACCATAAAAGTTGATTCAAACCTAACGATAGATCGAATAGAACGAGAGATCTTGGAAAAATTTAACGAAACGAATATATACGTATGATTTATATTTATATAAAAAAAAAAGAGGTGTGTATATATATATGTATATAAATCATAACCGATAACTTTCGACGTTTCTTCTATAAGACCGGCCATATGTTTCATACTCACCGCAAGAAAAAGCAAACAATACTAGGACGTAGAGAAAGAAGAATTTCATGATATCCATAACCATCCTCGATAAAGAAACCTGAAGGGGGCCGAGATGGGGATTCACGGAAAATATGTAGACGAGTTTTAAAGAGCTGTAACGGAAGATAAATACGAAAACATTTACACATATTGTTCAATACATATATGTACACACACATACACACACACACCTTATATAGTACTCAACAATTATTACCAACACTAATAATCGTTAGAGTTAATGAAAAAATTTTATTATAAACGATAGATAAAGAAAAAAAAATATATTAAATAAATATATTAAATAAATAAATAAATAAATAAATAAATATATATATATATATATATAAAGATTCGTTTCTCGAAAGAATTCACCTAAATATGTTGGCGGCTGAGAATAGGCCTTCCGATATAAGCATAGGGTCCCAGGTGTCCCATTGCTCACGGTGCAGTTCCACTTGAGCACCTGGCCCCTGGCTTTCATTTTCCTTTTGTACCCTGTAATAAGCTACGACCCTGAGGGCTACCGTGGCGACGTACAAAGAGTTCGTCACAAAATCGATCACGTTCCACATATCGTTCACGTATTCCTTCAAACCAACATCCCAAAGTTGTTTTACCTCCGACCATATCAATCCGGAGACCCAAGCCAGTATGAACCTGCGATAAGTCGAACGAAGACAAGATTTCTATCGAGATTTGTTCTTGTCTAGTTTGTTGGTCGAACAGGATACTCTCATCCTGGTTCTCGATTCTTTCTCTCCCTCTCTCTCTTTCTCTGCCTATCTGACTATCTCTCTTTAACGCCATAATAAAATCCCTTTCGAAAACGTACGATAGAAAATAGAAAATCAACGAGACTCCTCCGTTTCGAACGTTCTACAACGTGGATTCACTTCGACAAGGATAAAAAGTAATTTTAAAAAATTACCACCGTCCCAAATCGTACGACACTACATTGAAACTACATTATTTGAAACCTTAATAATTAAAGCTAAATTTATGATCCCTTTATATATATATTAATAATACATATCGATCGATATTATTGTAAACGCATTATAACAGTTATAAGCGTGAATTTTGATTATAATCGTATATACGATTTCCATCGTATATACGATGGAATTTGTTAAGTATTACGAATGATATATAAACGTTACGATTGTTACACTTTATGGTATCAAATTCGTTCGCGTGAATAAATTAATTTAATTGATTTCATTCGATATTTAGCCGCTTATATTACTATGATACATATCGAATCGACGAGAAGTCGGACAAAATTTTCACGAACGAATGTGATTTTTGAGAGAGAGAGAGAGAGAGAGAGAGAGAGAGAGAGAGAGAGAGAGAGAGCAAGGGAAATGAGAAAAAAGGAAAAAGAAAAGTTTACCACTCTACGATAGTCGGTGCAGCACCCCTTTTCGTTGGTGGATCGTGCTCAACAACGTTGTGCCCCATCCAATTACCGATCACGCTCTCTATCCTCTGACTTGCTAGAATTAACATAACTGCGAACAAAGAAGTACAGAATTTCCTGTTTACAAAATACATTTACGAGAACGTCGCGACCTGGCAAAATTCGTCGGAAAAGTTTATCGCGGCCGGTCGTTCGCACGTTCCCCGATCTTAACCGCAAACTCGTATTTTACTTTCGGAGCACGTCGTTAGATCAAACATTCTCCCTTTTTTTCCTCGTCTTCTTCTTCTTCTTCTTCTTCTTCCTCGATCTTTTTTCAACGACTTATGAAGCTTATACGTCGACATACGACGATAATAGGACGTCAGTAACACTCGATAACTCTCGAAACACGTGTGAATATTATTAGTGAGTTATAATAAACGGTGAGATTGATGAGAGAGGAAAGGAAGGTTTAAATAAAAAAAAAAAAAAAAAGAGGAAGAAGAAGAAAAAAGAAGGAAAAGAAAAACAAAGAGAGAAAAAGAAGAGAGAGAAAGAGAGAGAGGGGGGAGATCGGACGAACAATGAATCTTCGACCTTTATCAAAACCGGACGTTAGGGAATATCTGTTTGGACTATACGATAAATCTTTGGGGGCCCATGTAAAAATTCAAAAACGACACGTTATTATATCCGACGTTGTTGGCCCTCCATATATACTTTCCCATTTTCGAGACAAGGTTTCTTTCGTATATATTATGGTAATAGAGAACAGGGGAGAGGGGTCGGCGGGAAGAGAGGGTGGAAGGTAAAGGGAAAGAGAGAGAGAGAGAGAGAGAGAGAGAGAGAGAGAGAGAGAGAGAGAGAGAGGGAGTGTATTGACGTGGAGGTGGAATTTGAAGAGGAGACGTTACGTTTAAACGGAGCAAAAACTTCGTTATACATACATAAAAAAGTGAAGTATGATGCCGAGTGACAGATGAACTTGATGAATGGTTTCCTCATAGTCTGACCGATGGTGCTGTGTGGTGCTATGATGTATGCCACGCTGAATAGCGGGAAGAGTAAGCCGATCCTGACGATTTCCATAGCTTGAAGGAGCATATTCTTTCTACGAAAACCGGGAAGACCCTCGTACCAAATCGATGCTAGTAGCTGCTGCACGTTTGGATGCGCCACGAACTGGAAAGTTCCGAAGCAAAGAGAATTTGTACGAACGTTATAGAATTTTCCATTTTCCTTTCCGGACACGTAACATCAAAATAACAATTAGAATAATTATATAATGGCTTAGTTGTTATTCCGATGGAATAACTTTCCTCGTCGATCGAAGGTATGTACCTTTTCTCATATAATGAAACGACGAAGAAAAGAGAGAGAGAGAGAGAGAAAGAGAAAGAGAAAGAGAGAGAGAGAAGAGAGAAAGAGAGAGAGAGAGGAAATGTGTCGATTAAAAGAAAACAGAGCGAGATAATGAAAAAATTACCTTCTTTTGTCTAAGCTTTATAGCCAATTTCAAACGATTCAAATGCATTCTCTCGCCGTGCTCGAAAGCGGGCCCTTTTGGATCATGATTGAGTAGGACCTCGAGCTCGTAGGAACTTCTTGTATGGTCGAGCAAGGCCGTAGCGAAGTCCTGACACTGCCTCCTGAGCTCCTGCCAAAAATTCACGCTAACTTTACAATTTCTACAAGTGGTTAAGTTGTTAGACGCGTAGACACATCATATGTTTCCGTATACACTACCCACACGTGCAGGTACCTAAATACGCTTCGCTTTTGTACTTTCCATTCGGAGAGCCAGTCTAGGAAACGTAGGAACTTTCAAGCTCGTCCCGCAATATCCTCAAGAATTTAGGATAAGCTTCCCTTCCCCCGTCCCCCTAATCGTTTTACCGTTGGACGATCGAATTTCGATCACGTGCTTTAGAATATAACACAACTGCATGATTGTCGACGTGTCTCTCTGAGAAAATAGTCGGGATAAAACGTTGGTAATTCGAGCAGAAATTTTCTGAATCCTTCGACCAAGATCTTTTGTGTGTGTGTGCGCGCGCGCGCGCGCGCGTGTGTGTGTATTGATAGACGACAGTTCATATAATCTATTCACACTAATCGTTGGCAGGTCAACTGAAAGATTCACTCGAGCATTCATCTTCATGATTTACTTTTCCTTTTACCATTTGTTATGATTACGTTTCATCTCGTGTACGTATATGTAAATAAGTTCATATACGTATTTATATTGTATACACGCGTCGAGAAGAGAAATTTTACAGGACGTTGCTACGTTGTCGATCTTAAATACATACATTTATATATTATACATAGGTGCATACGTACATGCATACATACATGTACACGTGGTATAATCTATCTACATTTTCCGCCGCTTGGAAATTTCAGAATACGGGGAGTTATTATAAAAATACTTGAAAACGCAAAACGCGTCGGAAGTACCGCGTCTAATTCTCCGATCTAAGCAATAAAATTCATGCTACTAGATAGACGAGGGCATATGCTCGTACTAGCTCATGATATCTCTCTTTCTCTCTCTCTCTCTCTCTCTCTCTCTCTCTCTCTCCTACCTTCGTGCATATATTGTGGCAGCGTGCCAATGCTAACGTTTACAACATCAAAGCGATATTTCGAACGTGCCCAAATATTTGCCAACGCGTGTAAGAAAGAAAAAAAGAGAGATAGAGATCGAGATAGAGATACGCACGAATACGATCTCAGTGATTAGAACTTTTAACGAGGTATTAACATCCAACCATGACGGTATGCGGCATGCTGTAAATGGTACCTCCTATCTCGGTACCTTACTGCGTTGAACACGTGGTCGTTATTAATTTCTTAGGAAAGTAAACCCTGAAGTTTGAGATTCGCGTGCATTCCCTTATCGAAAAATGTTGAACTCTCTTTAGAATGTAAGTCGTCGAACCACTTAAATGTTTATCGATTTATCGATATACTAACACCACCATGTTGCAAGGACAATTTTTTATCGTTAAAACCGTGCGATATTAAATGTCGAAAACGTGTCTCCTGGAGGGTAAGTCGAAAGTATGCTTATATATATATATATATATATATATATATATATATATATATATATATATATATATATATATATAATATAATATAATATAAAAGAAGTTGGAGCAGTAAACGAGGTATTGGAGAACAGAATATTACTTATTTTATTTCTATTTTTCTACTTATCGAAGCAACGAATAAAAAAGGAAAGGATCTCGAGGCGAAGCCAGATAGAATGCAAATAGAACGGCGAGAGCTCAATAAAATTAAAAGCACACGAATGAATGTGCCTTTGGGTCTTCTCAGCTATTTCACGAAAAGGGAGTAGTAGTAGGATTATATAGATAGGTATACATCGACGTGGTCCCTCAACGTCGTCTTCTTTATTTCAACCCTCCCACGCTAACCTATCGTACCCAATTTCGAGCTAAGAATTTATTCGCGTCGTTAGAAATTACTCCTTCTACTTGAGAAAGAATTCGACTGCCCGGGCCAATTCCATTCTTGTAGGTCGCCAAAACCATCTTGCCGTTAAATAATTAAACTTGGCTAAGTGAATTGAAGTATCCGTCTTGCCCAAAAGATCGCGTATTTTTTTTCCATCCTTCCTTTTTTAACTTTTCCTTCTCACTTCTTTTTTCTTCTTCTTTTTCTTTTCTTTTCTTTTCTTTTCTTTTTTAGAAGCAAATGAATCTCGTTAAGAAGTTTTTCGTGAAAGTGTAACGGGAGAGAAGGGAAACAAGAACTTTATTACCGTGTTAAGAAAGTTCACGGATAATATAAGTTACACGGTATTGCCTATCGAAATAAGTAAACAAAGTATAATTATAAAGATAATTTCTCTATCGCAATACTCCTCAAAGAAGAAAAATGTGGATAGGAAGAGAGATAGATGGATAGATGGATAGAGAGAGAAAGAGAGAGAGAGAGAGAGAGAGAGAGAGAGAGGATTCGCAGTTGTTAATAATAAACTTGCAAGAAATATCTGTAAAATTTATCGCCTTTGATGAAGGCGAAGTCAAAGGTGATACTGACACATACAGGCGAATATGTACGTGTATCGAAGCGTTGATTTGAGTGGAAATAAGAAAGGGAGAGAGGGAGAGAGAGAGAGAGAAACTTTGATGTGCGAAACATAGAGAAAGAGAAAGAAAATAGGTGTATCGGAAAAGTCTACGTTTATACGATGTGCCGTTGCTCGACTCTCGATTTGCTGCT
The DNA here is from genome assembly GCA_911387935.1 of Dolichovespula saxonica. Lineage (NCBI taxonomy): Eukaryota > Metazoa > Arthropoda > Insecta > Hymenoptera > Vespidae > Dolichovespula > Dolichovespula saxonica. Next base: position 3,985,604 of record OU426997.1, read on the forward strand.
CCAGTAAACATGTCCTTTCTCTTCGTCATTGTGTCGCGAGCGCATTTACACGTTTGTTCTTTCCCCCATCGCGGCTTTATAGGTCAGCTCGTACTTTTTTTAATCAGTCCGCGTACTTCCCATTTGTTTTTCTTTTATTTTCTTTTTTTACTTAATTTTTGGGCGTGACTCTCGTCACATTGGATACATTAAACACACATATTCCATTCTTTCCCGTATACTGGAAAGTATTAGGGAATAATAATGATAATAAATCGAAGGTGTATGCAGAAAAGTTGAACGATCGATGGACGGACGATGTATGCGTTTATGGACGAAAAGAACGGTAAAGTATGAAAACTATAAAGCATTTAACTCTGCTAAGGCAGCCTCCTGATATTCTACCCGTTGGTACTTGATTTATGCTTCTATAAATCAAAAGTTGCCGGAGCGTTGCGAGCTCTTAAACTTCCGCCACTTAAAAATAAGAGAGAAAGAGAGATAGATGGATAGAGAGAGAGAGAGAGAGAGAGAGAGAGAGAGAGAGGGAGAGAGAGAGAGAGAGAGAGTGATGCAACTTCGTAGCACGTGCGGTGACGCTTGACCTCTACGAGAAAGCTTCAATGTAGAAGTAAGGAAGATGATTTTAAAACTACCAACTTTTTTTCTCTCTATTACTCTTTGCCACGTGTCGTTTATCGATAGAAAAACAGGTGTCAGGGATATACGTACATTGAAATAAATGTTGAAATTCAATCTAATCGGTAAATTAAAGCGAATTAAAATAATGAGACAAGAAGAGAGAGAGAGAGATGGTGAAAGGATGAAAGGGTGAGAGGGTTCGTTTACATACTTACACGTACATATCAAAAGAAAATAGAAAAAGGAAAAAAAGATGGGGAAATTGATCTGTTATTGTTTTCCATTCTTATATCCCCCATCTTAATCCTTTCTCTTTCTTTCTTTCGAACCACTTCCCTTATCTCACCTGATACTCGCACTTGAACTCGTGCTCGAGAAAGGAAAGTCGACGGAGTTCCCAAGAGAGTTCAAAGGCCGTCAGAATGGGATCCTTTGAGGACAGTGCTATAAGAGATGGCGATGCCAGGGCACGGTAAGCGTTTATTCGGCTTCTCGAATGCCTCAGGGAATCCTCCATCCTGGACGTCACACATTCGTCGCATCTAAATCAACGACATTTTGTTTTGTCCATCCTTTATAATCTTTCCTGAGTTTTACATTTTTAATTTAATTTAATTTAATTTAATTTAATTTAATTTAATTTAATATTTTATTTTTATTTTTAAATCGGAGGAAATAAATCCATTTGTTTTTCTTTCTCTCTTTGTTAATGATCGGTTGGTTGATATCGATCGATCGATCGATAATAATCGTTAATGATCGTTCGGTTGGTCGGTTGGTCGGTTGGTTGGTTGGTTGATTGCTATCGAGGCATAAAAAAAAAAAAAAACTGGACTCACCCACAACGAACATCGTGCGGCATTGGTAGGGTCGAGCCACGATCCAGGAGGATTTTGATGATCTCGTAGTTGTCCCTATGAGCCGAGAGGATCAACGGCGTGATATCCGGCGTGAACGTTGCGGTATCCGGCGGTAAAGCTTCCCAGCTCTGCCAGACATATTATAATGTTATTTTCGTCGTAATAAAAACCCTCCGTTCGTGATCGGAATTAAATGCTCCTTTTAAGGATGACAAAAAAATTTTTTTACGACGGCACGTATGTACTCCATCATACGCATTTAACGGAGTTCATTCTGAAATAACACCTCTGACAAAATACGTTGGTAAATGAGATAAATACAAAAAGGAAACGTCCATTCGCGTCTCGTATTGCTCTTAGTTCGTAGTAAAGAAAAAGGAAAAAAGAAAAAAGAAAAGAAAGAAAGGAAAGGCTTCATAAAATCGGCC
>OU426997.1:3990012-4277512 GCA_911387935.1 Dolichovespula saxonica
CATGTGCGCGCGTCCACGCGTGGTCACAAATAGAAATAACGAGAGAACAATCGAATCCTTAATTTCACATGGTGAAATACGCAGGCAACATTTATGTATGTGTCTCGTATAACACGTACACTGACTCACCGAGCAAAGCGTATATATGAGAGAAGAGGAACTGTAAAGGAATGGCTGATCATTTGCTGAACTTTCACCTTGTATGAGATAAAGAAATAAAACAAAAAAAAAAAAAGAGAAATAGAAAACAACAAAAAATAGACACTCCGCATGCAAAGAAATCTATGAATATTATGATAAAAACAAAAAAAAAATTGAATCCGTAAAAAAGTGAGATCGTAAAATTCCTTTGACATTCGATATCCTTGGATAGAAAATTCAATGACTTGTTTTAACTTAGTTCGTTTTTCTTTATTTTTGTTTTCTTTTCTTTTCTTTCTTTATTTCTTCATTACAAGATTATTTTATCATCAAGCGATTCGGGAACGTGCAATTGGAAAACGTATTTCATTGGTAAATGATGAGAGATAGACCAAAAGCGGTGTATGTAAATCCCCGAAATCCCTAGGGACGATGTTACGTGGCGGAATAATTTACCCGAAAGTGGTAAATTATAATCAGCAGTCCTAGCGCGTATATGATATATTATGTGGGTACATAGATATATATATATATGTATCTAAATATATACGAGATTTTCGTAGGGCGTGCTTGTAACTGTAATTACGCACGAGAACAGAGACGACTGGACTTGAAGGGGTTTAAAAAAAAATCCTTTCAGAGAGAGAATACTCCATGAAACAAACAAACAAACAAACAAACAAACAACTACAACAAACAAAAAGAAAAGATAAGGGAAAAGGTAGAGGTGTAATAAAAAAAAGAGTAAATAAAGAGAGAAGAACGATAAAAAACGAAAAGAAAAGGGAGGGAATAAAAGGAAACAAATTCGACAAAACGATCGCTCGTTTTTTCGTACATACCTTCTTACCGATGCCACATCGCCTCGTTCGACTGCAAGCAAATATTTTTTCTCTTGCATAGAAAGGCTCGTCATTTCCTGGTGTGGTCTCACCACGTTTTCCTCTTCCATCATTCCATGGATACTGTGCCTCTGAAATGAACACAAGACCGACAATTCATATAGACACGAAAGAGCGACATACTTTTATATTCCGCAGAGACGTCCTTTCCCTATATTTTTTTCTCTATTTTTTCTCTATTTCTTTTTTTTTTTTTTTTTTGAGAAAGTCACGTATTTCGTAATAAGATTAAAGAACGATGCCGTCTTGTCGCGAGATTTTTTTTCTCTTCTTTTTTTTTCCTTCTTTTTTTTTTTTTTTCTTTTGCTTTCTATCTTGCTTCCTTCCTTTCTTCCTTACCTTCTTTCTATCCTCTCTTTTACACTATTCCTCCTATTAACACTCTTAAAAATACAGTTACTCCTTGCTAACGACGAACTTCATTCTGTGTTTTCTTCTTGTCGGAGTACTGAATGCCTGCAATTACTCTTGGGAATATTCAAAGGTTCGTATCTTATATACGTACGTATTGTTGTTTCTACGAAAACACTTCACGTATCGTAACCGAAACGTCTCTGTGGATAATAGAGAGAGCGGATAGGGTATGCTCAGGCTCAGTTCTCGTCCTTACGAATTAATTCATTGCGGTATCTATATCCGGCAATGTTAGAATACCCGAACTGAGTTCATCTCACGTTTCTCATACTTAGATGCGACGTAATAGCAAACATTCTTTCTTTTACTCCTTTGATAGTATTCGAGAAAAAAAAAATATTAAATACGAAAGAATATATATTTCATTGATATTACCCGTTTACAATATTCTCCATGTTTATATTGTTTTGCTTGTAACAATAGAGAGAAATGATTTTTCAACGTAATTAAAAAAAAAAAAGAAAAAGAAACAAAGAATTCACTCGAGCATGCTCGAAACTTTCCGTTTTGCTTGTTTGAATTAGAGAAACTTTTTTGTTCTCTCTCTCTCTCTCTCTCTCTCTCTCTCTCTCTCTCTCTTTCTCTCTCACTGTTTCTCTCTCGCTCGCACACACTTTTTTATTTTCCATTATTACCGCAATTAAATTATATCTCCCTAGATTTTTCTTTCCCTAGCCCAGGTTATTATGTGTTTTCGTTAACAAGTAAAAAAAAAAAATGATTACGAAAGTATATGATATGCCAGGCAACACCCAAACGTACCACGCAAACTTGAAGCAAATGGAAGGATTGTACGAACGGAGGGGACGTTTACATTAAGGCTTTTGATTTAAATCGTATTTATTAAAGCTCTCGAGAGCTTTGCCCAGGTCAAGACGGCTGAGGAATCTAAATATTTGTCTTTACTGGCACTCGAATGAGCATAAATATATCTATATGAGTTTAACATCATTTTTATCGGGCCATAATCTTGATTTTTTATTCGATTTTAAAGCATTTCGAAAGTTAGACGTGCGGCGAATGTTATTGATCGGCGACTACTACCTCGATAATGGGAACGACAGAGAGAGAAAGAGAGAGAGAGAGAGAGAGAGAGAGAGAGAGAGAGAGAGAGAGAGAGAGAGGAAGAGAGAGAGGAAGGGAAGGAAGCAGAGATTGGAGGAGAGGGAAGGAGGTTTTCGGAGATGATGAATGCACTTCGAGACTTCATGCAAGCGAGAGACGGCAGGGTGCACAACTTCCGGTTCGGACGAAAGCGTTCGCACGTATCATGTTAGGGTTCTCGAGAACATTGTATATACGGGCCGACACTTTTGCCGAAGTGTTTGAACATTACGATGCTATCGTGTCGATACGAGCAACTCGAAAAAGCGAGAAAACGTGTTCGAGGGTATATATGCTCTCGTTCTCTCTCTCTCTCTCTCTCTCTCTCTCTCTCTCTTTCTCTTTTTATCTCTTTCTCTCTTTCTCTTCTATAACATATTCTTCGTCGTTTCTTTTGGTCTTCACAAATCGAATACACGTAATGGTTTCATTCATGTTTTCTCTATCTCTCTCTCTATCTCTCTCTCTCTCTCTCTCTCTCTCTCTCTCTCTCTCTCTCTCTTTCTTTCTTTTCATCAAACAAACTCGATCAATCTTCATCGGATAGTACAATGATTGATACCCATGAATTCTTTTTTTTTCTTTTCAATCGTCCTTTTTAAAATATCCGCATGGATTATATCGGACTCGGAATTTATTGAAATAAATTTTGATTGGTAATTATTAGGGGCATTTATAAAAATGAAACTATTCGATATTATCATGATGCAGCTGCATCTTGAGAATCGAACTCGATCAGAATCACGGAATTCGAGAAATGCAGTTCGGCTTTATGTCTCTCTTTATCTCTCTCTCTCTCTCTCTTGTTATATTCTTGGTAGTGCAGGTGGCCGCGATGAGGGATGAAAATGGAGGATGAAAATCCACGTGCTTGAGAGATAGATAGATAGATAGATAGATAGATAGATAGATAGATAGAGAATCTGTGAGAGAGAGAGAGAGAGAGAGAGAGAGAGAGAGAGAGGGAAATAAAGCAAGGCCAGCAATAGTGGGACGTAGGAATTAATAGGTGGAATAGCTCTCCATTGTTTGATCGGTCGACCTCTCGTTACCTTCTCCCCAAAGCCTTCCCCCCTCCCCGCCCCATCATCAAAACCTTCCTCCCCTTTCCATTTTGTGAATCGTGAAATGAAAAGAATCCGAATTCAGCGTGGACTCCTTTTCTAAGAGCCGACAATCATGCCTTTGCTTCCATCGGCCATTTCTTTCAGAAAAAGAAACCGTCGTTCGAGCGTTAAGAAAGATAGTTCTTCTTCGACCATAAGGAATAAAACCGTCGAGTAACGTTTGACCCCCCTCGAGAATGGAGGAGGAGTGTTTTATCTCATTCGTGTTTGAAATATGATCATTCGAAGTCCGGAAAAACATGGTCTCGAAATTATAATCGATGAATCTTCGACGATTAAAAGCATGTAACAATCTTTCTTCCTATTTTTTTTCCTTCCCTTTTTCTTTGGAATTGATAACAATAACTAAATCTGATACTAGAGATGAAATTTGAACGATGCGAGAAGTTGCATCGTAACTCGGAACATGAAACTAAAGTCAATGAATTTCAATGAGAGTTCAATAAATGAATATATGTATATATATATATATATATATATATATATATATATATATATATAGTTGTCGTTTCGAATGACTCTCTCTCTCTCTCTCTCTCTCTCTCTCTCTCTCTCTCTCTTTCTCCCTCGTTCTTTCTTTATGAAACGAAGGAAAGGAGAGACCTGCGAAGAATGATAGACAGTGTTTGTTAAGGGCGTGCCATTCGACAATTAGGGAGCGCCCAAGCAAACACTCGTTGTCAGTGTCGGCCTTCGACATAGTACGCCATCTTCTTAAAACCAAGAGGGCTAATCGTGTCCTCACACACATATATATGTACATATATCCTACTCAACCACCCCGTCAACTTTGAGGTACTCGTAATCTTCCTTCCTTCTTTCTTACCTCCTGCCAATCTCTTGCCAATACTTGCTTGCTACATCTATTTTCCCTTTTCTCACATTGAAACCTTTGTTGATCTCACGGAATCGTACTTTTATTATTTTTCTTCTTTTCTTTTCTTCTTCTTCTGTTTCTTCTTCTCCTTTTTTCTCTTCTCCTAGAAAACATCCCCTTGAACATATCTAATTGCAGACGTTATTATGCGAAACCGACACGGTTTATCAATGTTATTGTTGATCGATGAGAGAAAATGGAATATTCATAAGAATCCGAAATAATTGCTTTTCGAAATAAAAGTACTCCGTGAAATGGGAAATCCTTTATAATTGTTAGCATCGATATCGTGCTATTTTCGAAAAGTTTCAATTCGAGGAAAGCACGAAAGCTCCATCGAACCTTCTCTTTACAATGCTTCTTTTCGAGAAAGAGAAAGAGAGAAAGAGAGAGAGACAGAACACGACGACCTCTTTGAAGGATTTCTGCACTATCACGGAAAGTGAGCTACCTCTTCTCTCTTTCTTTTCAAAAAGATAAAGAGAAGGATAGAGAGATAGAAAGATAAAAGATTCTCCTAGAACACTCAACCAATAACGTACACGAAGACAAAGACTTAGTAATCACGCGAGGTAAAACTTATGCAAAATAATAATAAGAGTTCTCGCGAGAAAGTTAGGGAAGAATTTAAAAGGTTCCCATTGTATACAACTGCTAAGTCGTATGTCCGTTCGTATAATATATTAGAGGTGTAAGGTATGTTTTCTTCCCTATTTTTTTTTTCCTTTTTATCACTCTTCCCTTTATCTCTCTCTCTCTCTCTCTCTCTCTCTCTTCTCTCTTCTCTCTTATTCCACAAGTAACGCCATCCTCCTACCTTTTTCATTACGTCCTTTTAACCGCATACGAATTTATTCATTGCCTTTGATAACGACGCCACTACGTTTCTCCTTTTTCACTCGTCTTAACAAGAATTCGTACGATCTCCCTTCGACGCTTTATTTCGATTCTAGAGAGCGTCGTTAATAAAAAAGAAAAAATAAAAAATAATAAAGAAGGAGTCAATATTCGATAATTACAAAAAATTCCCTATTTCGGGTTGCGTTATATAAACCATTAGAATTGAACGAGCCTCTCCCATCCCATGCTCGACGACATTTACGACGCAATAAAAGATGAAACGTTCGCACGATATACGAAAATTTTCAACCTTAAATAGATTTTACGTGTTCTCCTTCGAATACGTACCTACATACATAAGTTCGTATATTAAGACGCACGAATGTATATCCATATTTTCATATAGAAAAGAAAAAACAGAAACAGAAAACAGAAAAAGCATTGGTTCGACGATTACGATAACGTTGAAAGAATCTGAACAGAAAATCTTACCAAAAGGGAGGAAAGTTCTAGAAAAATAAAAAAAAATAAAATCTGCCGCTCCATCATTCTTAAGATTATCTCCATGTAACATCATTCTTCCTTCAAGAGTAGCAACCTCGACTGACATTTTACGACGTAATAAAAGTTGAGGCTTTGTCAGCTAACGTTTATACAAACACACATACATAGAAACACACATACATAGAAACATATACATATATATATATATATATATATATATATATATATATATATATATACCTTGCAACATAGGTATATAAAAGAAAAAAGCTTTTCGAATCTCTTTTACTACCATTTGTTCACGTTCCTTTTTCCTTTTCGATTTCTCATCGGATATATTTTGATGTACAAAAAGAATAAAAAAAAAAAAAATCGTCAATCGATCATAAAACATAAACGATGATAATGGAATTCGCAACGATGAAAGCGAAGAATTTGCTAATTAAAATGTAACGAATGTCCGATAGTTTCGTTATTATCGACAATAAATTAATTATATATACCGATCGGATTTACCTATCGTAATAACGTTTCGATTAGATCATGTTATATGGATAATATAAATGAGAAGCGCGAAGTTAGCGACCTACAAATACAAAATAATTAATTAATTTCGTACAAACGTATCGTGGTAATTAATAGGATGCCGACAGTATTTCGATTGTCGTGAGTCCTACCATTATATCGATTATACGTGATACGTACTTATACATACGAATCGTTAAGCTGATAAGGTTAATACGGAGAAACGTTATTCTCTTGTGATGTCCGATCCAATGAAATCGATTAGCGGAACTAATGTTAGGTATTATTCTTTACCACAGGATTTTATACGTGTTTTGCGGTTCAATGAATTCGAGGAAAACTACAAAGAGATAGATAGATACAAAGATAGAGAGAGAGAGAGAGAGAGAGAGAGAGGGACGAAGAGAGAAAAAGAAAGTTGTAGTGATAAAGGAAATGATAAAATGAACGGAGCTTCTCAATTTATTCCCGAGTTTCACAAATTGGATCGACGTCGTAACGTCGTTATCGTGATTACCCCTCTTGCGATTACCCCTTTCGTTACATCGACAAGCATCGAAAGCTGTTTGTTCGGTGCTTGCATTTAAACGAATCAAAAGCATTTAACCACCCTCTCTCTTTCTCTCTCTCTCTCTCTCTCTCCTTCTCCTCCCTTACCTCCATCTCCTCCTCCTCCTCCTCCTCCTCCTTCTCCTGCAACTTCTCCTTTCCCCCTCCCCCTTTAACCATCCGTTTCTACTATTTCTTTTGTGACCAACTCAGAGAGTTGAAATAATTCTTCCGAATGATAATCAACGGTTCGTAAGACCTAATTCGAACAATTAGTTGAAGGATTGTAAATCTAAATTAAATCGTTCATCCATATCCAAGAAGAAAATGTTTGTCCTTTTCCCTTCTTTCCTCTTTTGTTCCTTTTTCATTTTCTTTTTCATTTTTTTTCCTTTTTTCATTTTCTTCTTTTCCTTTTTTCTTTTTTCATTTTCTCTTTCTTTTTTATCCTCGCAAGAAAACAGGAATAATCGACGCATCCTACTTTTTCTTCTTTAAACAAAACGTTTCATATGAGATATTCATATTACACGCTTAAAAGTGACCGTTTGTGTCGGGTTTGAGGAAAAAAAATATATATATATATATATCGAATTAGTTTTAAGTACGATCTCGTAAAAGTTTCAACGTCATGCAACTTCCCGCAATGCTATTAACTATCGCTACTAACGAACTTGTTAAAATGTTTTTCATCAAATATACGAATTAATTAACAATTTTATCTGAGATCTTTTGAATAAATCAAAGTCAAAGAGTAAACGAGATTATAACGCGTAACCCTTTGACATGTTTCACAATCATTTATTTATACGCGTGTACGTTGTATTATTTTCTTTTCTTTTCTTTTTTTTTTTTTGTTTTTCAAACATATACGCAATCCTACATATTCCATAATCTTTTGCTCTTTTCCTTTTCTCCTCGAGTCGAGAGATTGAAAGGAAAAGAGAATAAAAAAATTATAAAAAAAAAAAAAAAGAAAAAGAAAGAACGATAACGTTATAGGTACAACCCATTTTGACCCTTTAAAGAGGTTTAAAGAAAAAATTGAAAAGAAGGATATACCTTAACTTTCTTATCGGCATCGGGTCTCTCGAGCAGGCTCGTAGTCTGTTGGGTAGTATCTAGGGGTGGCAACGGGGGTGCCTCTGGATCGAAGTTGACGTGTTGTTGCCTGGCACCACTAAGGAAGCCTCCTCCCGCGCCGGATAGTTGAGCCCTTGACGTGTTCGTCGCCATTCTTAGATAGAACGTCGTACCAGTGCCTATTCCATCCCCAGCTTCCTCGTCGAAATCGTTTTCACCAGGGGTCCTTCCGCCCCTGGCGATATGCTCCTCATCTTCGCACGCGCTTTCTACGACAAAAAGAGAGAGAAAAAAGTAAATAAAAAAAAAGAAAAATAAGGGGGAAGATAAAAGATAAATCGATCGTTATTCGTCGCTTAAACTCTTCTCCTTAAGAACTTATCATTTATCGTGAAGATAGATAAAGTAAGGTTTTTTTTTTGTTCCTATAAGGGACAATAAATAACGATCTCATATATTATTTTATCGAAAATATTTGCATCAATTATTTTTATTTATTTATTTTTTTTTTTGTAATAAAAAAAAAGAAAACAATCCAACGGATAGAATTCGACGTTGTTTTCGATATTATCCGATAATACAATATGCAATACGAATGAGATAACGTGACAAAGATTTTCATGAAATATTATAGAACGTATTATATTATTTCGAAGGAATGATATTTAAATGGGAAGGTTCACTTCGTAGAATCAATAAATGTATTTTCAATACATTTCGCGAATTTTCCTGGTATAGATCGATGATATATACTTACTTTCGAGAAAATACTATTTCTCCTTTTTCCCCCAACCAGAAAAAGGAAATAGAAGAGAAGGAAAAGGATAAAAATCGTGTTCTCCTTTTATCGGCTTGCCGATACATATCACCATGCTTATATACGTATGTATCTATGTATGTATCTCGGTATGTATGTATATAAGTGCCTATATGTGTATATGCAAATAAAGATTAGACGCAAGAGAAGTATATCATAGAAAGCAGGAAAAGCAGGGGTGGGTGGTTCGATTTCTCGGTGGAATGGAACGACCCACCCCCCACGTGTGTAATCCAAACGTGGATGATGGATCGGATGATACACTTTTCTTTATTGGTTTTACACAAACAGAGCGCAATAAAAACGCTGACGAGGATGGCTTCGATTTTTCTTCCTTTTTTTTTTCTTCTCCTTCTAATTTTTTTTTCTTTCTTGTTTCTTTTTTTTACGTTACTTGGCCGTAGTAAGTCTATTTCACCATTTTTCGAGCTTCTTACATGAGATTCGAGTCTTTCGATACACTTTGGAACGAACCACGGATTCGATTTGGCACACATACAAACAAATTCACTTCGATTTAATCGTACTCCTCGCTCCACGTTTACTTTTTTCCCTCCCTCTCTCTCTTTCTCTCTCTCTCTCTCTCTCTCTCTCTCTCTCTCTCTCTTTCGTTCCTTTCGATTGACTCCCGAATTCGTAATGCAGTAAAAATTTCTTATATCTACGTAAAACGCATAAAAATAACCGGTAACGGAATGATATGTATATTGAAAATGTCTGTTAGTGACATTTCACAAAGTTTCCCCTATTGTTCACGATCGCGTGCCTCAATAATTCATTCCTACGAGCTATGCATTTGAAGATGCAGCGGACAGGTTGAAAATTATCGTTCAACTTCTAACAACGTCCCCGCGAATCCGGTATTTTATATTGCAACGACATTACAACGATATTTTTTATTTTGTTTAATTCGTTTTTTTGTTCTTTTTTTTATCCTTAATTATTCGTTTGAAACAATTTATCTCAAGTACATTCAAACGCGTGACAAAACCCGTTTCTTACAAATATTTCCATTGCAACCTAATAAGATTTAGTATCTGAAACGTGTAAATATATAGATTTTCTCGTTTGTACCTTTATTATTTCACAATATCGTCGAGCAATATAAACGTGACGTTACTCGTTAAACTATGTCCATAGAATACTTTTTGAAATTCTAGTTCGACGAAAAAAGCTGAAGTTTTTCGTAGCGATTATAATAAAATGCAACGAAGATCTCTGTATATACCTGTCTACTTGGCTATTTTCTCCGTATTTGAAAATCCTTCGCTTTGTCTCGCTTCTTTACCGTCTACAGCTCGATTTCTAGGATCCACGGATCCACCCTTCTTACTCTTTTGTCTTTTAAAAACATCGAGATAAAATTTTACTCTCCCCCTCTCTCTCTCTCTCTCCCTCTCTCGATATTCTCAAGATTTCCTTTTCCTTGAGAAAGAATCTTCTATCCGAGAAAAAGCTCCTTCGTCACGTAACGCGAGTTTCAGTTCTCGTTAGTTTAGGCCGGTACGAGATATTTTCCTAGAAATGTCAGACAATGATAGAAGAAAGAAAGAATAATAATAATAATAATAATAATAATAATAATAATAATAATAATAATAATAGTAATAATGATAAAAAATAAATAAATAAAAATGCAACGAATAAAGAAAACAAAGGAGAGCTTTCGAGATCAACGTGACTGTCGAGTTAGCAATAGCTATCATGAAATTCCATACGACGATGCGTGTGAATTTTCACGTAGAATGCGACAAACACATTCAAAAATTCATTCGTATAAAGCCACGAAGATAGATTGAAGTGGAATAAAAATTTAATAACGTTCCCAGATGAACGTTAAAGAGAAAAGAGAGGAAGAAAGAAAGAGATACGGCACAAATATAATATACGTATGTGTGTGTGTGTGTGTGTGTGTGTGTGTGTGTATCATAGAGATACGGAAATGAACGTTTTTCTCCCATTTGAATGACTTTTATTTCAGGTATTACGAGAAATCAACCGAAGCCAGTGTATTGCCAACAAAAACCGTATATCGTTATCCTATTATTCACTTTCGTGTTGATTTTCGTCGTTCAAAACTTATTTGCAGACCCCGACAACGCTGTTAGAATTTCGGATAACACGAGTCTCGAAGCAAGTCGTGCCCGTCTTTTACACCATTATGCATATACATACATATTAAACATATATATATATATATATATATATATATATATATATATATATATATATATATATACATATATATATACATATATATATGTATGTATGTATGTATGTGTGTATGTATGTATGTATGTATGTATGTATGTATGTATGTATATCTTCTAGTAATTGCATGAAAACTTTACGAGACTTTGCCTGGAGGCCGCTCGTTATAATAATGACGGCTTATATTGAAGATGGAACAATTTAAAGTAGGTATAAATTCGAATTTTAAAACGATTATGTGATACAATATAATAATAAGGGGAAGAAACTTGAACAAAGAAAAATTGAGAGAAGATCGCTCCTCTCTCTTTCTCTCTCTCTCTCTCTCTCTCTCTCTTTCTCTCTCTCTCTCTCTCTCTCTCTCTCTCTCTCTGTCTCTGTCTCTGTCTCTGTCTCTGTCTCTCTCGAGTTCTCTCTCCTTCTCGAGTTTTTTAACGTAACGTAAATAAAAAAGCGACTAGTTTTATTACGTAGTTTAAATAATCCGATAATACAAAAGAATGGAGGAAAGAAAAAAATTATTTTATTAAAGAAAACTCAATTCCCGCTATCTATAGGATTTATTATTATCTGTAAGGTCCCGCAGTAAACAACGTCAAAGATATATTTTCTTTACTACAGTAGAAATCTTTTGGGACGAATCTCTTTCGTACATACACACATACATACGTACGTACATAAAAACATATGTACGTACATACATACATATGTAGTAATGTCGATTTGTTGGAAAATCGAAAGAGGAGAAGCACTTTCTCGAAACTGAATTCTTTACGTGGCTTTTCTCTTCGAGAAAAAGGACACCGGAATCGTTTTCTTCTTGTAAGGAAAAAAAAAGAGAATATAAGAAAGATTTCTTCGTAAGGTTTGAAAGAGAATATATATTCGGATCTTACCATCCTGAAAAATCCAATAAATTGTTTCTCTCCTTTCCTTTAAATATTAATAAGAAAAATATTTGACAGGTATACACAGACATGGACGATGATAAATTATATTTCGACGACTTCATTTTACGTACTCTGGTATGTCAAAACAATCAATTGACGAACAAAATTTTCTTCTTCAGAAGGTAAAATCCTTCTTCTCTCTCTCTTTCTCTCTCTCCTTTGCCGTTACAAAATCTCGCGACCTCTTTCGGGTCATTGAGCTTAACGCGAATCGCGTGTTTACATGCGAGCTTAGATCGATAAAAACATGACTGTATATGTACGTGTGAATATAGATATACCAATACAACTCGATATATTGCACCTGCATCTAACACACAAATTCGATTCCTTCTGGGTATATCGGATATTTCTTGCGTGCTTTCGTCTCGGAAATTCGATGTCGATCGATGTTCCATCTTGGCGGAACCCCGCTCCTTTCCTCTATAACTTTACTCGTTAAAAGACAAAGATCGATGGCTGTGCCCTGATTGCAACGAAAGACCGAAAGCACGAGAGAAAGAAAGAAAAATAGGGGAAGATAGATAGAGAGAGAGAGAGAGAGAGAGAGAGAAAGAGAGAAAGAGAGAGAGGAGAATTTCCGTTTAATCACGTCCCAACCTTTAAACGAAGTTTGCTAGATCGATTTAACCCTTTAACCGACATTTTCTTTTTTTTTTTTTTTTCATCGACGAACAAGAGAAAAAAGAGTGAAGAAGGAGAATAAGAAAAAGAAGAGGAAAAAAAAAGAATTGTGATAATATAAAAAAAAAAAAAAACGAAACAAAAGATCGAAACTCTGCGGCTGCTGCTACTGCTACTACTACTGCATAACTAGCTATACATATAACTGGTGTCCGATATAAGCCACATTTAAAATGAGCGACAAGAACGATAAAAGGTACGCCTAGCGAAGTCATTGGACTATAAAAAATAGGAATCGTTAACGCGAACCATACCTTCCTTACTTGGTTGATTAGACGATCGGCGACCTCCTGCAGAGTTAAAATCGGATAAGGAGCCTCGGAACTTGGAAGTACCAACTTCTCGAGCACGTTAACGGAATTAATATCCCGAGTTTCGAAATCTGCTAGCTAATCGGCGATCAGGAGAGAACGAGAAGGAGAATCAGAGAGAGAGAAAGAGAGAGAGAGAGAGAGAGAGTTAGTACACTGCAAGGAGGCCGATGCGGTAGTCGACCCTTGTGCTATACTACACCTGTTGCTCACCTTCCCGTAACTATGTGTACGTTGAAAATAACTTAGCAAGCCTTCGCGCGTATGTATGTATGTATGTATGCATTTATCTATGTATTTATGTATCTATAGAAATACACTAATATCGGGCTTAAGAAAGACTTGCACGAACGAATTCGTAGGTAGATGCTTATGCAGCGTGAACGTTGCGAACGCACGCGAACGAACAATTGGCACGAATGCCTCGTGTCCGTAACGTTCTTACTGATAAGGAATGTTGTTAATTACGTCGGTAACAGTACGGACCAATTTTATTTCACCCCTTTTATTTTTTCTCTCTCTCTCTCTTTTTCATTCTTTCTTTTTTTCTTTACCGTATAACGAGAAAAGATATTTCATGGGAATAGTATTTTCGAAATCGCGAAATAATAAAGTCGAGTTTGTTCCAGTGATTGGTTCGAGTGTAATACGAGAATACATCTGAACGTATAAACTTTGGGATAAGTTAAACGAAAAAAGAAAAGAAAAAAAAAAGGAAAAGAAAGAAAAGGTAGAAGAAAAAAAGAAAGCAAGTCGTAATAATAGTTCAAAGAAAGCCACGAACGAGGTAAACGTAGACGAAAGATTTATCGAACTTTTGTCTTTTTAAAGTCGACGAGAGTCTTTACGAGGAAATAGGGAGATTGAGCTGCGGTATGCGGTTTTTGCATGATCGACGTTTGTTCCGTGGAAAAAAAGTTAAGAAGAAAATGAGTGAAATAGAATAAAGAGGAATGATGAAATGAAGTTATTACTTCGGAGAGATCAAATGCGCAAAGATAAAGAGAAAATGAGAGAAGGGTAAAGTTGAAAAAAATAAGCTTCGACAAAGGCGAACCAAAGTTCCTCTTCGTGGATCAAAAGAGTTCATGTTTTTCGCAGATCTAATTTATATATATTTTATATTCTATATCTTTTTTATATCTAATTTATTATATATATATATATATATATATATATATATATATATATATATATATATAGATTCTTCATTAAATTAAATTATAAGCGAGAATATGTTCAACATCATTCAACTCGGTTTATTCTCGACCTTTGCTCTTTAATTTAAAGGTATCTCGCTATTCCCTTAAGGCCGTCCATCACATTCAAATTTCATAATGTTTCGTGCCAACAATGAGATCAAACATAATTCTTCGATTTTGATGTGGAAGATCTCGTTTCAAAAATGAAAATTTTAACGAGTAAATGAACATTTAAAAATTTTCGAAAAAGCTTTAAAAATTATGCTATGAATAGTTATATAATAATAACAATAATAGTAATAATTTATAACAATTGTGTTTGTACACTTTTTTAAAATTTACATATTGCTCGTAGGACGAATTGAATATGTAAATAATATTATTCTAATTTAATATTTCAATGAACATAAATTTTTCCACTTGGAAACGTTGTCTTAAATTAATGCCAACAAGGAAAAACTTTTTTAGCAGTTTTTTTTTATCAGTTACCTTTCTTTGCATTGAGACGAGTAAACCGAAATTCTCTCCTTCAATATTTATTCTTATTTATTCCTTATTTATTCTTCTTCAAGGACTCACAAAGTATCGATATTCATCTGAAAGTATTTCCAAAATCTTCGAGATTGTTATAGTTTTAGTGATATTTTCTTTTACACTTTTCGAGTTATAATACTATATTTTTTTATTCTCTTTAGGTTTATCATTACATTCGCATTTTTATCATATGTTAGGTTAACAAAAAATGCTTGTTAATAAGCACTTCTATTATGGATTGTCGTCTCTTTCATAAATATTCATTAGTTTTTTCACATTTAAATAACATTTGTAAAATCCAAGATATGCACCAGCTGGTATTCTCTCTACTCTCATTACTATTATCTTTTGCGTACATGGATCATTCTACTTTCAAGATTCATTTTTACCTATTTCCGGTTCAGTTCTGCTCTTTATTTTACATAAATCATAAAATTTTAATATTGTAATGTACAGTACATTATATTATTATCTGTGTACACACACACACACAGAGAGAGAGAGAGAGAGAGTCACACAGTAACACACATTCATAATGTATAAAATAATAATTAATATATAAGTATTCACTAATTATTATCTTTTTATAAAACATTCGACAAAGTCTCGTTTTCTTGTCGAAAAATTATATACTAGTTATTACGTGTATCAATTACATTCATTATTCTTCATTTGTATCGTAAAAAAAATGCGTACCGACGAGCTGTGTCGTATCTAACGCGGATCATTACGACAGGCACGTCACCATCAAAGAAAGATATAAATATAAGATACCAAAAAGTATGAGTTCACACTCTACTGCAACTACTCTTACTCTAACTCGGACTAAACCGATTATTACATTACGCGTAAGAGCGTTATAACTTGCAGAGAAGCTTATACATTGATACGATGATAGGCATATGGCGAAGGAGACAGTATTCCCTGTTTGTGTTTGAAGTTAATATTTTGTTAATATCTGTAAATGAAACCAAACACGCTTCGAGCGAAAGGTAATGGGCACAGCCTTAATTATAATTGCAAAATATAATGTGCTTTCTATTAGTCGAAGGTTAATTAGTTTTTTAATTTTACAAAGCAATTCGAACAATTATTAAGTACTATTAATGATTATTATTATTATTATTGTTATTATTATTATTATTATTATTATTATTATTATTATTATTATTATTATTATTATTATTATTATTATCGTTGTTACTGTTATTGCATTATTGCAGCGTTCTGTATGAATATATAAATAATATTTATTCTTATAAGGCAAATACGATTTGTTCTTAACATTAATAATCGGTTATAATTTATAATAATTTATAATCGTCTCATTTTACTTACTCTCTCTCTCTCTCTCTTTCTTTCTAGAGTGTTCGATCGAATATCACCGTAATATTTGAAAATTATTGATCCTTTCAATTCGATATTCAAATGAAACTTTTTGTTTCATGAAGAATTTACAACGAATCGACAGCGAACAGAATGGATGAGCTGTGTTATCTAAGAGTTACTAAAGATTTCTTAGAGTCTGCCAGAGTTGTTTTTCCTCTTTCATAAACGAAATGTCAAGAAAGTGGGAAGGGAAGTTCGTTAAATCCGATCCGCATATATACAAAGTTAAAAATTCTCGCCCGTGCTACCAAACAGCAGCAACCGAGAATTGCATGTTGCCGAGAGAAGGGAGATTGATAAAGAAAAGAAACAAGAAGAAGATTCGGAGGAGGAGAAGGAGGAGGAGGAGGTGGAGGAAAAGGAAAAATAAGAAGAAGAAAAAGAAGGAGAGAGTGAGAAGGAAAGATGGAACGCCCGACTCATTTGTGAAGCAAATGAAAAATCAATATTTCACCGATAAATCAGAGGACTCGCCGGAACGTCGCATCATAAACGACGCGAGCGAAGGAAGGCCTTTCGCAATTTATGTACGAAAGAAAGAAGAAAGCCAAGAGAGAAAATGGCGCTTTAATGATCTCTCACGGATTTTCCGCTTAGGTCCTTCGACTTCCGGAGGATTACTCATTCCTTCGGAAAATGAAGCGTAATTTTATAGTCGCCAGCGGTGCCGATAAAATAATAAGAAAGCGGTGCGAAGGACGTACCTGTGGCAACCGGTTAAGCTTATTTATCGTACGTAAAATTAAACAACGATTATAGTTCCTTTTTTCTTTTTTGTCGTTTTTCTTTTTTGTCTTTTTTGTTTTTCTACTTTCGTTTATTATCTCACTCAAGAGTCTCAAACGAAACTCATTAATTTAAGATTATCGAAACGATCGAAGATTTTTCGAATTCTTCGCATCATTTAATGCGGAAATAATCCACTTTATCGAACATAATTCACAGTCCCAGGAAGTGAACTGTATTCAGTTTGTGAATCGACCGGCCAATCCGTACAACGTATTCGTAACAAACGATGTCTCTTAAGAATGTGTGCATTTATATACGTACACGGGCATGTAAAACGTACGTATATATATATATATATATATATATATATATATATATATATATATATATATATATGTACGTATTTCACCAAGTTCATCTACCGTTTCTAACACACTTCCCTGGCTATTGTGACCGAGAGCCATCTACGTCACGTTGAAATTTCGTTTTCGCAGCTGCAACGATAAAACGAGATGTCAAAGATTTACTCATTAACGTTGCATTTAGTTTTATTCTAACAATTTTATCGCGGCATCAAATTAAAACTTTTATTTAGATCAAAACGATTAACGAGGATCTTGAGATAAATGGTAGAATATTGTATTTATCCGGTTTTATCCTTTTCCCTTTTTACTTGATATAATAATTGAAAATTATCGATATAATCAGAAATGATAATTCAGAGTGAATTTTTCTTTTCTTTTTTTTCTTCTTCCTTCAACCATAACTCCCCACGGTTATGAATTTTCACAATTTTCCATTCGAAAGATAAACGTTTTGAGAGATCACCGATCAATTCGGCTTTAATCCCGGAAGAACGAATGATAACATGACCTATCCCAAAATGTATTGAACTCCAAATCTAATTCTGAGAATTGATGTAGGCCAGTAATACCCATATATATATATATATATATAATAACTAGCGAAAACACACCTGTTTATCATTGATTTGCGAATCCAATTTCAGGAATTTATATTGGCTATGTATATATATAAGCGAGTACATGTTACCTGTTAAAAATACATCTGTGTCATTGATATTTCAAGTTAAAATTTCTAAAATTGAACTAGGCCAACGATATTTTAATACAGCACGTACTAAAAAAGCATTTGTTCGTGCTTTTCATACATACGATCATCGTCGTATTGCTGAAATGAATTTCTTAGAATGACAGTAAGTAATCATTCGTCAAGTTACCATATATATTGAATGTTAAATCTCTTCGCACGTTTCTCGTTCTATTTATCATGTAAGAGGATCGATAAGAACCAAGTGCCATCTTGTTTTTAAGTGATATAAAATATGGTAAAGATCGGCTAATAAATTCGATCGACGCCATCATCTTGTAAACTTTCTTCTTGTTTAAGAATACAAAAAATATATATAAAGATACATATCTTAAAAAGATAAACGATAAATTAGAGATCAGCTAAAGAATGAAAAATATTATGTCAATTTGAGAGAAAAAAAAAAGTAAAAAAGAAGAAAGTTAAAAGTTACCTTACCGTTAGAAGAAGCTTGATCAATAAATTTCCTTTGTAAAGCGCGAATAAAACTTCGTTTTCTTACGAGAGCTTCGCAAAGAGAAACGAATATTTACATTCGATTCGTATTTGACCATGTCGTAGCTCGAGAACGTCCTTAATTTTTTAATCTCACTTACGAAACTTATCTCTGACAATTAACACGAACTTTTAATCACCCTCGAACCATCTCGACCATATCTCGTTGCGAGACAATAACATAAAAATGAACGTTCTCCTTCCGAACGTCAATCGAACAATTATCAAACAATTTATCCGTCTAGTTAATCTTCCGAAAGTAAATAGATATAGATTTCTTTTCTTTTCTTTTTACATTTTTTTATATTTACTTTCGAAGTTTCTCGTTTCATTTTTCTTTTTTCTTTTCTTTTTTTTTTCCCCGACTCACCTTAACTTGAATTACTATATAAGATCTTTCGAGAAGATCTCTTTCACTTTTCTTTTTATATAAACGCGTATGCATAAAATTTAAATAATTTGATCGTCCTATGTATATAAAAAAAAAAAAAATGAAAGCAGAAAAAAGGCCACAGAATAAGTTTCATTTATCCGTACGAATAAATTTCACAAGTTGTTACGGTTTGATACCAATCAATACTATTATTTCCTTATCGGATCAGAACCGACTTGTCTTGTCTTTTAAGTAGAAGGGCTTTAATGGTCGAGAAGTTACGATAACGTAGTTGGTGTCTCTCGAAGACTGTTCGTCCTTGTTATCGCCTTCGAAATAAATCTAGCGGTTTACGGTGAATTTACTTTTAATAATAAATGCTCCCGAAGAGGGAAAACCTTCTTAGAACTTTCATTGTTCGAGAGTACCCTCGTATAAAGCACATACCCAACGATAAGTCGAGAAACGACTGCGATATTCATTCGAGCAGAAAGATTTCAAAGGTTACGACACGTATGCCAATTTATCGTTAGAACTTTACAACGGAATACTTTAATATTCACAAAGGAATAAACCTCTTTCGATTCTAAAAAAAAAAAAAGGAATCTCCATTCATTCGTAAAATTCTTAAAGTAGTCTCTATCGAGCATCGAAAATAATTCGGAATACTTCCCGCGATCATTATCGATATCTTATTCGACTCTTCAAAAGAATAATGACCTAATTATAAGTATTATTACTAATAATTAATATTAGTATTATAATTAATTATAATTATTGCAATAGTAATTATAATTATTATTATTATAATATTATCGACGAAATTAATTAATAGTCCGGAAAGAATTTCTTATTACAATAATTAAAGGTTTTTACATTTCGTAGAGAATTCAGAAAAAAAAAAGAAAAAAAGGAAAAAAGAACTCAATAAAATTCGACGCAGCCGATTTTTCGGTCGATTGAAGGGAAAAAGTAACAGGATATATAAACTGCACACAACCAATGACCGAAGAACGTTCTTAGGCTCGCGATTTCTCGTTGTCAGTAAAACGTTCGACGACCTCCCCTCTCTGCCTGTCCGCCTGTGCCCGCCTTTCGATTGCTCGTCCCTCATCAATCATTTTTCAATCGACCTTACCACTCGAATTGCGTCGTATCCGACGCAATTTCAACGGCTCAAACACACCCACATTTCGTTACACGCATGTATATATGCCAACACAACCGTCATATAAGTATTTTAACGCACGGATACATAGAGAGACAAAGAATAGTCCATTACCGTACGCATTTTATTCCGTTGGCCGCCGCGGGCGAACGTAAATGTTTGGTTGTACTTGAATTACATCGATCAGCTCACGCGCTACGTCTCGTTTTACTGAAATCGAGACGGCTCTTTATCGTTCGCTGCTTCAGACCATGATTGCCCCTGACACTTTCATTATCATCGAGCCTCGACGTTTCCGATATCCCTGAACTATTTAATTCCGAAACGAATGATAGACAAGCAAGGAAAAGAAGAAATTTTGTAAAAGGTGAATTTGTTGATTTAAAAGAAAAAAAAAAAAAAAAAAAAGAAAAAGAAAAAACACGAAAGAGTTGTCGTCTAACAAAGTAGTTTACTTTCTTTCTTTCTTTCGTTTTCTACTTTCTTTCTTTTTCTTGATATTAAAAAGCTTTTTATTTGTCTACCCATTTACCTACCTTTCAAAGAAATTTCCCCGAGCTGAAAGGCCTCTCTCCTTAATTTTCCATCCAGCCATAATTTCTTTTTTTTTTTTTTTCTTTGATTTCTTTGTAGCTCTTTGATCCTCTTCACATAAATTATACTTATTATTACCTAACTTGTCAATACCTTCATCCTTTTTAAATTAAAAGTATCGTATATATAACACTATTTCAATAACGATATAAATATTCCATAATATATGTATATATAATATAAAATAAAAATACATTATAAATATTATTATTGAAATATATTAAGAAAATTTATATATTAACGCGGACAATATATCAATTAGATTAGAAATTACAAGGTAAGATGAATTGTAAGAAGCAAAGTCGATACATAATATCGTAGAGAGTGCATTAATAAAGACAAATACTTGAGCCAAGGGGTATACCTTCTTCAATCAGATTAAAGTCGACTCAAGAGTAGAACTCTCGCTCAAAGATTAATCGAGTTCTTGTATCCTCGGCAAGATCGATCGATCTTCTTCCTCGTTATCTTACCGTATACATATCCACCTATCTACCCATCTCTAGAACGTAGAACAACGTTCTATAGACTGCTTGTCTATCTTGCGGCGGGTAAAACCGCAAAACGCGATTGATTGTCTTCGAACAATTTCCAACTTCGTTCTTCGGTTAATTGTTCAAAATCTACAGTTCCTTCAAATTAGAAAATCATTTTGGATTTACTCTTGTAGATTTTTCAATGTTCTTATCGGCATCGAATGTACGCGAGACGTATGAAAAATCGCAGGAAACGTTTCCACGGCGTTTAATAAAAACGCTCCCTTCCTGCCTCTCTCTCTCTCTCTCTCTCTCTCCCTCTCTCTCCTTCCTTTTCTTTTCGCAGTCTTTTTATTTCGGCTCAACGATGAACATCATTACGAGATTCCAATACGTTCTATGATGATTTTTCGATCGTATCGATCGTTCTACGTTCAAAACGTCCAAAACGGCTGCGGAACGAAGAATAACCGTGTCGGGACATTTTTTATTCTCTTTCTCTCTCTCTCTCTCTCTCTTTCTTCCTTTTTTCATATTTCCCCATTATTTGACCATAAAACTAAACTTTCGCGATCAATCTTGCTAATGCTACACTCTGTGAAAAAAAATAGATATGTAATATTCATTATGATTGGCCAATATGAAAACATTATTCTCCTGAGCAATGACTCGTCCTATCAACGTTTCTCCTTCTCCTTCTTCTCCTTCTTCTTTTTCTTCTTCTTCTTTTTCTTCTTCTTCTTCTTCTTCTTCTTCTTCTTCTTCTTCTTCTTCTTCTTCTTCTTCTTTTTCTCCTTGATAAACATCGAAGGAGGAAGTAGAAAATACCGGAAGTTGTGCCACCAGATGGATACTCCCCCCCTTTTCTCATCATCCTTTACTAGAACGATTTTTCAAAAAATTGACTTTTCGTGAAGGAACGTGAGGCAACGGAGCGAGGAAAAGAGGAAGAAAAGTGTGGACGGAAGATAAGTCGAAAAGGGAAGGAGGAAAGGAATGAAAGGTTCAAGGAAAAGGAAAGAGAAGAGAAGTGAAAAGAAGAGAAGAGAAGAGAAGGAAAGAGAAAAGAAGCTTGGTATATTCTGTCGACCAGAAATTTCTCGTTTCCGAAGCTTTTACGCGGCCATTGTCTCAAACGCGAAAGACTTTATCGGCCGGAAGAAGAGGGCACCCTTCTGACATACCTCGCTTCCTTTCTTCTTTCCTTTTCCTTTTTTATTTTCTTTTTTCTTTTCTATTTCACTTATTCGCGTCTACATGAAGAATACGAATTTACGTTGTTACCTAAATATATATATATATATATATATATATATATATATATATATATATATATATATATATGTATATACATATATATATATATAATGTGTGTGTGTGTGTATACACATATATTTTTGTTACACCATTCCTGTTTACGCCCTGACTAGTAACGTCCGTGCATGACACGCGTCATCGATTCCATTTTACGAGCCAGTCTTTAAGATGAGACGTCGCCACGAACTTAAGTATCCGTGAAGAAATCTTCGAAAATGAGCCTCGTCCTTTTTCCTTCCCCTCAACCCCACCCCCCTCCCACCTTAATCTTTAGCTTGCGCAAGCTAGTAAAATTCGAAATCCTTTTCTTATCGCCAAAGAAATTCGCTCCGACTATCTTGACAATAGTTAGATTACGTATGTATGTATGTACACCTACATGTATATGTATACATTTATACATATATAGATATATATGTATGTGAGGGAGAAGGGACGATTAACCTACATTTGCCTGTGTAAACGGCACGTTCATCGCTCCCACACCGCAATCGGCACTGTCATGCACACCGACAAGCCAGTCGTGTTAGCAACTCACGAGAAGATTCATTACCATGACCCCTACCGTCCTCGTCCCTTCATAAACGTATCATTGCAAATCAGCCCTTCCTTTCCTAGAATAATCCTCGTCGTCGTCGTCGTCGTCATCGTCGTCGGTCCCCCACTCCTCTCTCTCTCTCTCTCTCTCTCTCGATCTCTCGATCTCCTTACTACTACTCCTTTGTCTACTTCCCTTACCATTATGCTAATCGAAGAAATACTTCAGAACTTTGTGATAAGGATATGAGAGGAGTCGAGGATTCATAACGATCGAAAGAATCAAACGGATATACACGTGTACAAATCGTACAAACGAATGTTGTGATTAATATTCGTTTGTTTCTTACTTTACGATTATTAGAATAAGTATTGATCGTAAATAATTTGAAAAAGTAACAAAAATATTATATATATATATATATATATATATATATATATATATATATATATAACGATTCGTTAAAATTAAGTGTTCGTCCATAAAATGAAGAGAGAGAGAGAGAAAGAACAAGAAAAAAAGTAGAATAGCGTTTTATCAAAAAAAAAAAAAAAAGAGAGAGAATAAATTGATTAAGCTCGATCAAGCGCCTTGAATAATTTCCGGAATAAATACCTATGAGGAATGAACTAGCACAAGTCGGTTGACGTTTCTCATGTCATGGGTATCTCTCTCTCTCTCTGTATCTGTCTCTGTCTCTCTCTCTCTCTCTCTCTCTCTCTCTCTCTCTCTTTCTCTCCATTACTATCTCTCTGACTGTCTGTCTCTCGTGAAACCGCCCGCATGTATCCAGGTCGTTCTTGATCGTAGAAATGAACGTGGAGGATACGAATGGAACCTGTTACCAAATAGACATCGTCTTTGACCGTCGAACCCGGGCCAAATGCAAAGCCACGAAATCTCGGTTCGCTAAACCGCTTATCACCACCGGTTATATAGTCCAATCACGCGAGCCTCGCGTCAACATTTCCGCGAGTTTCTCTGGCGATTCTCTATGGCCTAACATATTCAATACGAATACACCATCGTCATCATCGCAGCCCAGGAAATTCGTTGCGAGATCGATCGGTACTCGCGCACGCGGCTCTTCTCTATTTCCTTGTCTCTCTCTCTCCCTCCCTCTCTCTCTCTCTCTCTCTCTCTCTCTCTTTCTCACAATCCATCGTATCTATTATATTTTGTCTTTTCGAACCTAACGAAAAAAGAAAAAAAAGGAAAAAGATGAGAGAAATAAAAAAAAAATAAATAAATAAAAAAGAAACAAAAATGAAAAAGAAGAAGAAGAGGAAGAGGAAGAAGAAAAAATAACACTCGCGCCAATTAAAAGCCACATAACTTTCCTACTGTGATTCATACTAGACTACATCTCTCACTCGTATTTCGTCCGTAATTTATATCATAATATTAGATCGATTTGATTTGAATAATTTTTTATGATCGTGATACAATTTGTAACGTTTATTATATTTATTGGATAATATATTATTATATTATATTATCTCTATTATATTTATTATATACATTATTATTGTAATTATTATTATTATTACGGTTTATTAGATTATTTACCAAATAGTACTATCACCAATTTTATATACATATATGTATTTATACGATAAATAACGATTTCTTTTTATTATCTCTCTCTCTCTCTCTCTCTCTCTCTCTCTCTCTCTCTCTTTTCCTTTCCATTTATCTTGATTTGTTCTCCGTAGTTTATATTTTTTTTCAGAAAGATAAAATCTCAGATCATTTGAAAATCTCGGCTCGTTACTCAATAATACAGCGATAAGGACTAGCGAGTAATACTACTATAGGGTGTCTTCTTTGATGGGTTCTCGCATATGTACGTAAGCTTGCATTTTTGGAGTGGATCCAAAAGCGTGAAACGCCCTTTGCAACTTCCTTCTATTGACGCCCGGAGGATATTCATCACACTCAGTACAGTAGCTCGCGTCATTCTGTCTGACTCTACGATGGATGTTACTCCTGAGGATCATTGCGCTAGTTCCGTTTTATCCTAACTCTAGAGCGAAATGCTGCCGATCGTTTACCTTCTCGCTGGCTCATTCGAAATGTTGAATGTCGCATGAGCAAGCGTTCGCCCCATGTAGGATTTTCCATTCATATCGTTATGATTATTTCGTGTAAAATGGAACGTGATTATGATGATTATGAAATGCCTTGATAATACCATTGGCCGATGTACGATCGTTACGTATGATAAAATTTTCCATAACGTGGACCATCCCACGAGACTCGTACTAAACGTCAAATGAAAACATACTGGTTTCCCACGTTGTAAATAATCAATTATTCTTTTCTCTGTACATTTGTTTTTCTTTTTTT
Source organism: Dolichovespula saxonica (assembly GCA_911387935.1). Classification (NCBI taxonomy): domain Eukaryota; kingdom Metazoa; phylum Arthropoda; class Insecta; order Hymenoptera; family Vespidae; genus Dolichovespula; species Dolichovespula saxonica. The sequence continues at coordinate 4,015,326 of OU426997.1, forward strand.
TTTTTTGAGATATATTATCGTTAATATATAAAGATCATCATCCAGAGTATACTATAGAATGTTTGGAAGAATGAACGTCGCTCGATAAAGATAAAGGAGGATGTGGGGAGGAATAACAAATTCTTTTTTTGTAGCTTTTCGGCTGCAATGTCACAAATCACGATCACAATGGCTACGTTCAGCAGAAAAAGCAGCTTAGTAAGCGTTACACGCTACATTCCGAGCAACGTACGAGTTCCGATGAACGCATTTTTTTGAATTACATATCCTCGTATTTTCGGTGCAAATGTGAGAGCGTTTTTAATCTGTCACGATCGAAATTTCCATAACCTATATTTTCCGAATAAAAATATAAAATAATCCGTCGAGCAAATAATCAAAATACTCCCAAAAACATTCCTTGTCAGTAGTATGTTATTTCTATGGAGTTATTTGGCAAAAAAGAAATATTAATTATTTTTTCTTTTTTTTCTATGTTCGATCCATCTTGTTAGGTTATATTTTTGTACCTCACCTTTGAAACTAACTTTTGTTCCTAACGATCGAAAAGATACCTCGCAATTGTTACGTTTAATCAACAAACATAATTAGAAAAAAAATAATTGAAAAAATAAACCAATTATATTTTAAATGGTTTATTTAACCTTACCTCCCTTCCCCCGCCCCCTCAAATGACTTTTCCCTATATCGAAATCTAGCTAGCTATCAATTATCTTGAATTCGAAAATATTAAATTCATCTTATTTCATCGATATCCTCGGACTCATTTTTAAAGTAAAATTGACGAGTATACAAATAATAGAGCAATACAACTGTACAAGAATTGCTCGTTCAATAACGCATTATAAATATTCAATAAGAAAGAAGGCTGCAGAATTGTTGAAATTAATATCGAAGTTCGTTAAAAAATTCTATCACGTTCGTTCCGATCGAACACGACTTCTTATTACGTGTCCAGCATTCGAGATAGAAAAATAAAATCTCTCGATCGGTCGTACATACATACACAGATACGTAAATACATATGTACGTACATGGTACACTTAATTCCACCGCGCACTTTTGAAAATTTCGTGAACATTATCGATGCCCATTTTGCGATTGGACAGAAATAAACGTCAAAAGTAGCAACGTCAATTTTCGTTGGTATTTAAAACGATCCTTACCGGTTGTGTATGGCTAGACAATAAATCGTTTAAAGGGACGCGTCGCGTATCGTTAACCTACCTAACGATTAATATTAAAACGGACCTTGTCCTGCGATCGTTAAGTCGGTGTATTTCAAAATCGATCTATCAATGAAACTCACGACGTTAATCGAATTAAATGGCAATGCCGTTCGAAATCGAACCTCTCTCCTGTCGCGTGCGTAATAATCATAATGACGTAAATGCCAATAATAGGGATAATATCGTGAAACGTTGAAAACGAGGAATTGTTCAGTGGCGTTACGAATTCAATGGGTGAAAATCGATTTCGATTGTCTACTTCCATTCGAAGGTCATTATCGAGGCCTCCGAATGCGATTTCTATGGTTTCTTGGCTCGTTGACTTTATATCTCTTCTTTCTCGAAAACGAAGCACTCTATTCTCGTACGTGTTTTATTCCCCTATGGGATTTATTAGAATTGTCGAAGAAACACGAGGGGAAATAATCGAAAATCGATCTTTTCGTTCCCATTTTCATTTTTATCCCGAATGCGCTACTCTATCGGTACGTTTACGTGTTGTAAACTTTTGTAATTAAACGCTTCGTAGAAAAACACCTAGTAAGTGGAGTTAAATTATCCGAGCGTTAAACTAGATTTAATTTATTTCCCAATTCGTTACTTCGTATAGTTTAATCTTAATGAACCTTACATTACATATATACAGAGTATATATCGGATGAAGTATTTGTGTCGTGTTGGAGGAAAGCTCTGTTTTCAGGATATTGTTTTATACAGCGGGCTTTAATTGCGGTTTATATAATATATATATATATATACACAACATATACAAATATTCGCTTTCGCAAATATTATAATACCAGACGTAATTTTTAACCAAATGGGCAAATAAACTGTATGAGTTTTGCGTTAAAATGACAATTCTATGTGTGAACAATTATCTGTTAAGTTTCCAACGGTGTGCGAAATTTCACAACTGTTACCGACGAAATAATACGAATTAACGAAAATGTCGTTGTCGACGATTCCGAAATTTCTCCTAGATATTCCCATAAAAAGAAATCGATTGGTGTTAAATCCAACGATCGTGCTACACTTAAGAGGGCAATGATGTCCATCCTATCCATCCACCGGGGAATAGTGTGCCAAGCTCTTCCACAATACGACGAGCCCAATGTGCTTATAGTTGGGTGAAACCAACCGTTCTATCGTGTATCCACATATGCTGCCTAATGTCCAGACTAACATTACCTAAGAGAATTCCTAATTTGTTGACAAAACAATTTAATGCATTGTGTATACAGGTACTGATACAACTGTATCGGTAGCATTTGTGAAACTTCGTACTTTAAGAATTTCAAAACTAACGTGGACTCAAATACGGATAAAAACGACGATGTATTTTGTATAAAAAGAAAAAAAAAAAGAAAATGTCCTAGCAAAACTGAAACTGGTTTTGCTCCATTTTTTTTAAATATTTCGTCGGATACTATAAATCTTAAGAAACTGAATATTTATATCTGCTATCTTGTACCGCAATTAAAGTCCACTGTATCAAGCAACCTTCTACAAGTAAAACTTTCTTGACGCTATTAGTACAAAAGTTATAGACACTAACACTTTATCTGAAATGACCCAAATACCTACATACTTCGTCTGTGTATACGTATACGATACTTTATGTTCTTTGTTTGTCTCTCTCTCTCTCTCTCTCTCTCTCGCTCGCGCCCATTCTTTTTTTTTTTGTCTTTAAAATTTCTTGCTTCCTTCCTTTCTCTACCACAAATTTCAATTTTACATACATTCATTCTATCATTCTCTAAATAGAAGAAAATTTATGATCGACCCTACTTTCCAATTTTTACAACTACTATATATGTACATACTTATGCGTTCTAACATTAAGCCGATAAAACGTGAAGAGGATCGTTAATAGGTAAAGATAAATTAAAAATCATTTAACACAGATACGCTCTTCTTCGAGTTTTTCTTTTCCTTCTTTAGGAGGAATTTGGAAAGAAAAAAAGAAGAAGAAAGAAAACTTTTTGATAAGGATATGTCATAATTAGCTCGAGTTTAAGGAGAAGAGAAAAGAAAAGAAACGAAAGGAAAACAAAAAATTACGATCTTGCGAAGAAACGAAGATTTTATTATTATGGGGGTTTTCGAAAAGTTGATTAAAAACCCGTATAATAAGATCGAATATTTGCCATTAATTTCACCCTCCAACTCCCCCTCCCCCTCCTCCACCTCATTCCATCCCAGCCCGTTTTCTAAAGAACTTTCAAAACTAGGCAGTATCGTAGAGAGAAGGAAATCGAAAGAGAGGAGATTATTTACCATCCTCCTCATTTCTCATATTCTTTTGAAGATTTTGACCGAAATCGAAACGTCGAAATCTAGTTTTCCAAGATTCTCTCTTCCCTCTTTCCTTTATTTATCCAGAGTTCAAGTATCCCGATCCATCGCTCGGTGGAAGCGCACCTGCCACGGAAACTCTAAGTATTGGTTCAACCGTAGAAAAGAGAAAAATATTGAGGCGTTGTGTCTCGATAAATCGAATTTCCACGGACATACATAGGTACCTCCCTATAGAGAGATATGTATGTGATAGAAGACAAATATAAGGCACTCGACTCTCTCGTATAGAATTTTAATACGAAAGAGACGACGTCCCATGTCCAAAAGTTTCGAAAACTTTGTCTTACAAAGTATCTCAAGTATCGAATATGGAGGGAGAGAGAGAAAGAGGGGGGGGGAGAAAGCAAAGATATCGATTCTTATAGAAATTACGTCGTCCCTGTCTTTCACAATGACTAGCCACAGCACTCTTCTTTCAACGAAAGAAGAAAGGCAGTAAAAGATTCTCTAAGCGGCCACAACGAAGACCGGAAAAAGCAATCCTGTAGGATCTTCTGTTTCAAGGTGCTATCTAAAAAGCGCATTAGTGAGAGCAGCAAAGAAGGGTTCTACTAGGCGAATAGACGAGGATAGAAGGAAAAAGAAGAGTAGCTGTCTTCTGGTCATTAGAAATTAGATACCTCCGAAGGTTATATTCTTTCAGTATGGGAACTCTTTCTTAACCAAAATATCCCCTTACTCGCAACGCCCATGATTGACTCTACTTCGATACCTAAAGTATCTTCGTACATTCGTCTTCCGTCTTTCTTTCTTTCTTTTTTCCTTTTTTTTTCCTTTTTCTTTTTTTTTTTTTTTTTCGTTGTTGAACGGAGAGAAGAAAACGACTCTCGCAAGAATATCTAACTATATCGTCGTTAAGATTGTTCTGGCACGAACGATTTAATCTCGGGCGAATACGAAATGGCTTTAGTTTTTTTTTTTTTTTTGTGAATTTAAAATCAACGAAGAAAATCTGTTGATGGCTCGATTTACGACAACGAAGAGAATTAAATTGTTTCAACGAAAGCATATATATATATATATATATATATATATATATATATAGGTAGATAGATAGATAGATAGATAGATATAGATATATAATGCTGATAAACAATCCTGGAGAAACGGGAAACGAGATTTTATTTCCTCATTTGTGCACGTTCGAGTGTTTCCTTAGAAAATCAATCTCTTTAAACGCAATCTCGAACGAACGAACGAACGAACAAGCGAATGAATAAATGAATGATATTCAAACATTAAAAATTATAATATTAATTAAGCATTATCTACACGCATAACATACTTATCTCATGAAAGATTCATATGATCATTTAAATTTATTTTAGCGGTGATATGAATATAAATAAAAAACAAAGAAGAATTAACAATTTCTACAGAGTAATTATAACTACAGATATATAATTATGTATATACATCTATAATTAAATATTTATATATATATGTATATATGTATATAATTAAATATTTATATATATATATATATATATATATATATATGTATATATATGTATATAAGTATATAATTAAATATTTAATTTGAGCAAGTTATCAATCTCGATGACTGAATTTTTTTTATATACGAGCCGCTCATTTGTCAAATCGATTAATTCCAAAAGAACAGAAAGCAGAGAAAATTGATAGAATTATGTATAAATTAAAATTATTGTACGATTTATTTATTAATCAACGATCATACAAATTATTGTCGCTTATCGTGACGTTAGATCCAATTATTATGGAAATTTATTTCATTTAATTTGTCAAATAAAAAAAAAAGTTTTATATTAATCAAGTCCTTTCATAAAATTTGGAACAAACATTCTGAAAGACAAATTATTCACTTTGGCCTGTGAATATGAGTCTCTTAAAATAGAGAAAGAGAAAGAGAAAGAGAGAGAAACTAACTAATATATGAATCCATTTCGATCGTACTAAATATCGCTAAATTTTCCCGTATTCGTAATTACAGAGAGAACACACACGACTCGATGTCATTAGTAGGAAACCGCGAATAAGCGAAACGAGTATTTTTACGTATGCAGATAAAAGATTGCACTCGTCCTCCTGATCCATTTTCACGAATAAGATCATACACCTGGTATTTTATCGGTACTAATTTGACCTTTCACGTTTCACACGGGACAAGAATAAAGAGAAAAGGAAAAGAAGAAAGGAAAAAAAAAAAGAGAAAAAAATATCGACGCGATAGTAAAAAAAAAAAAAAAACCGAGAGAGAAAAAACGTTCAAAGATAATCGAGTTTCATGAACGATCTTTCACGTATATATCGTAACTATCGATAGTGGTACCTACACGCTCGCACACTAAATTTTTAACGTCCTTATATCGCGTTGACTTTCCATCCCCGCTGTCCTATTGGTCGTACGATTTACCGCGTGTCCTATTCGATTCTCTTCATTTCTCTTTTTCTCTCTTTCTTTTGCGCTCTTTCTTTCTCTCTCTCTCTTTCTCTCTCTATCTATCTTTTTCTCTGTTTATTTTTCTTTCTTTCTTTCTTTCTTACACACTTCACCCTACCTACCGATTCGTTCACGATCTCCGAGGGGACTCCGACAAGATTGGCAACTGAAACGAATGCGATTTCCAACAATAGAATCGAATGTTCCCTATATCTGGTCGAGTGATTCTCAAATGGAGAGTAAAAGTTATACATATATAACACATATATATATATGCTGTATGTGTGTGTATATATATATATGTATATATATATATATATATATATATATATATATATATATATATATATATTTCAACCTATATTTACATATTTAACAATGAAATATCGTCGTAATAAAAAATATCGTCAAATCTTCGGAATATCTATGCAAGATGTTTCAAATCGTGATCTGCTTCTCGATAACGCAACGTCAATCTATCATTTCCATTCGTCAACGTTGTTAGTTGTTTCTTAACGAGACGTCAAAGAAGGACATGTAAGATGTCATGGTTGACAATCGTATAAGAATAACGAGGGTTAAATTCTATCTAAATATATATCTATCTGTAATCTCAGATACGCATGTGCACGTATAGAAACCATTCCTTCAATTTGTTTAATGGTCCTCGATCAGCTGATTCTCTATACTTTATAAACGTACGAAACAAAACAAAAAAAAGATAAATAAACTATATGGTTCTTCTTTCTTTCTTCTTCATCCTCTTTTCCTGTTTTCCCCCTTTCAAAGCATTGAAAAATTTTCTTCTCTCTCTCTCTCTCCCTCCCATCCACTCTCTTTCTCTTTACTCTTTTCTTGTTTTCTAATTCAAAGAAACGACAAGCGAAATAAGCGTTCGGTCTTTGAACTCGATAAATACTTGTAAGAAGTACAAAGGGTTTTGTTGCGGTATAGAAAGCTACGAGGTAGCTTCCATTCTCACAAACGTGAAACGTTCTTCTCTCCTTTTATCGGACGGACTGAATTCTTCCCGCCGCGCCCTCCACCCTCCCTCCTTACTCACACCCGCGCTACGATCGTTTGCCTTCTCCTTGAATTTTTCCTATCCTCGTGGAAATTCATCGGGCTCGATACCGTCCTATAAATATTATCGTAAGACGGCACGGATATTCGATGCTTTTCGAAAACCAGCGATCTTTCATCGTGATCGACGACTTCTACCAAACATGAGAAAGATCAGCGACGTTTCCGTGTTCCCAGACGCAACCCAACGATTTTGTTGTGAAATTCGTTGCTTTGCGAAGATGAAATCCATCTGGATTTGCCAAGGACGATTAGCGCGAAACGAGTAGCTAACTGAAATTCGTTGAAATCGTTTATATGAGCTTTTGTTATTCGAATTCTATCTCTCTCTCTCTCTTACTCTCTCTCTCTCTCTCTCTCTCTCTCTCTCTCTCTCTCTCTCTCTAATTCTCCCTAATTTTCCGGAATGTACTTGTTTCTCACTTGTATAGTCGAACGAGGTCATAAAATTAATGAAGACCAAAGAGCTCGGATAATGAACCAATATTACGGTGATCTATACCGTTACTAGTTTAATAGCTTGTAATGTTTATGTGTGTATATCCCGTTTATATGTAGATACATACGTATTTGTGTGCTTATAGAACAGGTTAACGCACAAAAATACAATTAACTCTGGATATAATAGGGAACGTTGGATAGTTGGAAGACTTAACAGCGGATGAAGAGAAAGTAGAATATGGTACTCGAGCTAGAAAATGGAAAAAAATGTTTCAACGCGGGAAAAACTTATTTGCATGGCGACAGAGCGAAACAGGGAGGGAGAAAAAAAAAAGAAACCAAAAAAAAAAAGAAGAAGAGAATACCCGTACTCACCGATCTCCGGTATGTTCCTGTCATGATCTCCCTGGGCCGAAAACTGAAACGAAAAAAAAAATACAAATTGAGATCTAACGTTTCATGGATAACATTAGTCGAGATTAAAACAATAATTAGATAACGAGCATAGGAGTGTTCTCTTTGAAACACGTTAATGAACTATTGAACGAGAGAGAAAGAGAAAGAGAAAGAGAGATAGAGAGAGAGAGAGATCAAAAGGAAGAAAATTACCGGGCCGTATTAATAAATCATTTCTACAAACGTGTTTATCCGTTTTAGGCACTAAATTATTTACTAAAACATCCTTTGCCACTTCGAGCGAGCAGTACAAACGCACTACTTCTCCTTCCCTCTCTCTCTCCACAACCTCTCTCTCTCTCTCTCTCTCTCTCTCTCTCTCTCTCTCTCTCTCTCTCTCTCTCTCTCTCTCTCTCTGTCTCTATCTCTCTATATATTTCTCTCATTCATTCCCTTTCTGCCTCTCTACTATATCAATCTATCTACCTCTCGTTTACGAGATAAATCGGAATCTATGAGGAAAATTTAACTACGATCTACGCGTAACAAAGACATCCTCTCGAACACTAATTCGAATCTCGCCAATTGGTATTGTATCTACTACGGTCAACGAAAAAAAAAAAACAAAAAAAAAACAAAAAAAACACAAAAAGAACAAAATAAATAGAAATAAATAAAAACTCGAAAGTTTTCCTAGCGAATCGATAAAAGCTTTATTCTCGAGAATTCTAAGAGAAGAGTACTTTCGATTCTTCAACGAGATAAAAGTAAAGTTTTTACTTTATTTCCCTTTTTCTGATATTGCGATACCATACTAATTTGTTTATCCTTTACAATTACGCACGTTGAATGTTCGAAGAATCCTAATATTAAAATGATATCCCTACGAAAGATTTATTATTATCACGGATTATCAGAGACATGTCAAAGTAATTCGTAGATACATATTATTAGCATTCTACATCGCATAGATTAAAAACGTTTATGTAGCGTAATTTATCGTAGTTCACTGAGATCCATGTTCTTGAATTTTTTTTTTTATGTTGTTATCTACCTACGAAGTACGAAATCAACGATCGCCCTATATGTCCGGCACGTGGACGATTCGAGTTCAATGATGTTTGCCAACTCGTTGAATTTATCTCAATTCCATTAGCCACCTATATTTAGATCAAGAACGAAACCAATCTTGTTACAAGGTTACGCCTTGATTTTCTCCTAAAACACGGATCAGAGGATTTCTGTTCTCGGAAAAGCACCGCAATCGAATATACCGTTTGCTCTTTCGGTGCCGCGAAACCAATCCTTGCACCGAGCTGAATGAAAGTCTCCAATCAAACGAAAAATATTTCAAGAGATATCGATATTTACGATCGAATAAAAATTATTGATAATCCTATTTATTACGATATATATATATATATATATATATATATATATATATATTTACGAAATATATCGACCATAACAGCTAGATATTAACTTCGTATAATCATTCTCATATATCGTAATGTAATTTCTATTGGAACAGAGAATAGTTACTTTTCGTTCGATATCCGAATCCAGGATCAATGATAAAGTACTGTTAAATTTCACATTCTGATAGCTACTCGGTATCGAAAAAAGAACGGAATAAAATATCGTTGATACGTTCCATACGAAACTTCTCGCAAAATGGTCAGCTATTGCACGACTCTCACGCCAATGTCGCGTCGTAATGCAATGAGAAAAATGTATCGATACGAATACGAACAGTACTCCGTTCGTTCGTTCATTCGTTCATAAATCAAACAAAAAGAGAGATAAAACGACATTTTGTCTCTTTTACTCTTTCTTCCTTTTTCTTTCTCACCCCCATTTTAGCCGAAAAAAATAGTAACCTGGGAATATTTACAAGAAAGCCAATTTTTTCGGACGACACTTAAACGAAAAATCAATAACGTAGACCCGCCCGTTGAGAGTTCACGATGCGAAAACGATGCGAGTAACATGGAAAAATGAACATTCTGTTGACGCGGAAGAAAGATTTCGCGCGCAAGTGAAAATGGAGTATAGGAGTCCTTTGCATTAGCGAACACCTTGTACTGCACCCTTTTTCCCCGAGCTCCTTAAAAGTATCGTTAAAAGAAAACTTTAGACGATCCACGACGTCTGAATATATATATATATATATATATATATATATATATATATATATATATATATATTACTCTGTGTGTGTGTGTGTATATATATGTTACACACCCATTACATCTCTCAAGAAAGTTCAAGGAAGTAATCTCTCGTGAAAAATTGAGAGACCCGACAAGATACGTAAGAGATCTCGGAGTAAAGATTTTATTTCGAAACTCCGTAAAATCTTTTTAAAATACATATTAACACGCGTTACCAAAAGCGTTTCATCGTATCTAAAATTCAAGCCGAGTCACGATCAAAGTAACCAAAATAAGCGTGAAATAAATTAAAGAGCCTTCGAGGAAGAATAAAGATGAAAAAAAAAGAATGAATACGTCAAGCAAAGAACTTCGTACTGTCGTATGAAATAATCCTAATTTATGAAGGATGATTGTGAAAATACATAGAGAAGAAAGAAAAGAAAAAAAAACGAAAAAACGTACGTACGTACGTATGTATGTATGTATGTATGTATGTATACACGTCTAAACGAAGAAAAGGCCAAGTCGAGATATTAACAATGAAGGTAATTTCGGTAACGGCTTCATCAGAGGCCATGGTGCGATTTCAGTCGAGGCTGCTGCCGCAAGCTGGATTATGTTCGAGGTCGGTGAGCTCTACGACTCGGCTGATCTTTCATGAGATAGGTAAGAAAAGCAAGATAACTCGGCAACCTTGGATGAAACGTAGAACATGACTGCTTCATCAAAATGCTATGTGAAGGATAGAGACGTGAAATCTTCTCCTTGCTATCACTCACATCAACCTGTTACTACTACCACACTGTTACTACCTACGATTCTTCCCCCATTATTATTTTTACTTCCATAAAGGGCCGATATATACAATTTATCTATGTGACACCTCGCCGCTGTTTTCATTGACATTTTATCGACGATTTCACGAAGAGAAAAACAACAAAAGAGAGTGAGAGAGAGAGAGAGAGACAAGCATTGTGTCCGTTATCCGCTCCAAGATATATTATTCCATCGTGTAAATATTTGCGATTGAAAACGCGCCGGGGGTACACGATAATAAAAAGAGTATTTTATATCGGTAAGCGGAGACAAATTGATTTCTTTCGTATTGCCGATCATAAATCACGTAACTCGAACGATCGATCCCTCTCACAGTAGTTTTAGTAATAAAAATAAAAATAATAATAATAATAATAATAATAATAATAACAATAGTAATAATAATAGTAATAGTTTTGAGTTTAACACAGAAGCATACAGTGCGGCTTTATTCGCGAACCCTTTTCTTTTACGAAAAAAAATTCCACGAGAAATATCCTTCCGAGATATCGCCTAGTTCTCTACATGAAAATTTATGAAAAATTGCAATGTAGAAGTTGTTTGTTTTAAACAAAAAATACAAATAAAAACCCCCCTAACTTTCGGAGATATTGTTCTTACGAGAGTATGACAATCGTTCTCTTAAAATTACTTCTCTTTTGGGAGTACTTTGGAAGGAAAAACGTATATATATATATATATATATATATATATATATATATATATATATATATACCTGTGAAAACATTCTTTCATAAATATCTTACACATGTACATAAGTGCATAGTTAGAATAAAGCATTTATATGGGCGTCAAACGTTTCTCCGAAAAAGGCAGAGATCATAAAGTTCTAGACAGGTGAACTATAATTAAAGGCGTGAGGCTGGTTGCGGTTGAATTTGCATATAATTTGAATTAAAGCGTTTCATAGTATGAAATGCGAAAAGTCGATACTTGCGGTGGTACGTCTGGACCAAAGCCAAAACTTTCACCGCGATTTCCTGTCTTTCTTCCTCGATTTTGTGGGAATTTCGAAGAGAGAAGAAAGTATGGCTAATCTCTCTCTCCCTCTCTCTCTCTCTCTCTCTCTCGCTCTCTCTCTCTCTCTCTCTCTCTCTCTCTTTCTCTCTCACTATTTCAATTAGTCACTTATCAACTACACGTTATTTTACTTTACGCCGACGTGTTACGCGCGAATTGATAATTTATACCTTTCACAAAATTATTTCAAAATTAGTTAGATACACTTTGAAAATTTTGCATGCGCGTATATATATACATATACATATATATATATATATATATATATATATATATATATATATATATATATATATATGAGAAAGAGCGTTTGAATTTACCGAGCGAGTGTTCAAGCATAATGCCTATTTTTAGGTGAGAAACCATACGAATAGCACGGCGACTTCCTACGTTTACTTTCATGGCGGTCAGTTACGAGCTCCCTCGAACGATCACTAAAACTCTCATCGAAATACCGATCTTCGTGATATACGGAAAAAAAGTTGATGATATTCGAGCTGGTTATACGTTATTACTCTCATGGCACATCGTTTTGTGAGATCTATCAGGCGCGAAGCTCAAGGAAAATCCGTAAAAAAAAAGAAAGAAGAAGAAGAAGAAAGAAATAATAAACGATTCCTTTAAAGGAATTCAAATCTAAGCCATTTATAAATCGAACGAACGAACGAACTCATCGTTATTGAAATTATTCCGCTCGTTACCGACACTTGTCGAGGATACACTTGGATGAATCGATTATTACAATCGCCTATAGTCTTATCAGAGATATCACGCCGACCCTACAATTTCTCAACATACATACATACATACATATGGATGATTTAATCGAAGCCATAAGAACGTTGCGAATCGTACATTTTAATAGAGACGACGTGTTTCACACGAGATTATAAAGCAGAACGTGCTAGTATGTCGTGCATCCTTATAAAAATGTGAAAATTAAATAGAAAAGAAAAAAATGGTTCACTTTTCCGATAATTAAAAGAGGAAAAAAAGAAGAGATACAGAGAGAGAGAGAGAGAGAGAGAGAGAGAGAGAGAGAGAGAGAGACAAAACTTCATGCACGTTACACGGTCGCCTATATCAATCATGATTTTTATCTAACCGACTATAGAAATGGGACAAGTTTTTTAGTCGTCTCTCATCTCTTCTCGAGATTCCTCTTTTATTCATAAATCAACGTAATGATCGAAAACAGTGGGAGGAGTGTTATCGTGAAAAATCGTCTACTCGAATTAATTGATCACAAGCTGGTAAATGGTCCGCTACGACGCTTTCATATTATCGAAGTATCCCGAGAGTATTCGTAGATGCCGGCGAAAAGAGAATCGTCTAAGGGCCGTCGTTAAAAGGCGCTTCCTTTAAAGCGGATTACTTGGCGGATTAACGGTGATCAAAAAATCGTTTAGAGTCAATATAAAAATTCTATGATCAACTGGCTTCTCTCTCTCTCTCTCTCTCTCTCTCTCTCTCTCTCTCTCTCTCTCTGTCTCTGTCTGTCTCTCTCTTTCTCTTTTTATTACTCCCGAAATTTAAATATAATCATAAACTCATTGAATTGAGTCTCCCTTTTAACATCTCGATATGTAAATAGATATATAAATGGATCAAATAAATAAATAAGTACGTAGCTGCATAAACTGATTCAATTTTTCCGTTCATATTCATTCCTTTTTCTTTTTTCTTTTTTTTTACACACTCTCACGTATGCGCATACGTATAAATTTCTTGACCACATTTCGTGGCAAATGTCCGTTTTACATCTCTACCGGATATCAACGTGCTTCCACTTTAATGCACCTCATATTAAAAAGCGTCAAACGAAAGGGCATGATGCAAGTTCAAAGCTACGAATGAAAGGCAAACACGATATATTGACTCATCCCTTACTTTTCCTCATAATACTATTTTACTCTTGTAAAAATCTTTACAGTCAAGCAACGCAGTTTATACGACAGCGGTTACTTAGTTACATTTATCCTTTTCTATTTTTTTTTTTTATTATTATTATTATTACTTTCCCATTCGGAAAAAAAAGGTTACGTCGTTCTTAACGAAATTCACCAAATCATTTCGATGTTCGCAAGAGAAAGAGAGAAAGAGAAATATTCAATTTTTCTCTCATACCCCATTTTTTTACGAGATTGCTCGAGAGGGTAGAAAATTTTCTTTGAAATTGACTCTGTTACCGATTGACGAGAACGGATAAGAGGGATACACGTTAAGCAAGTAAGTAATTTTTCTTCGAAAGCCGATAGACCCGACGATTTCGAGATTAACGATCATTCGAATCGGTTCGAATAAAATCCTACGAGATTTATTAGCTCCTCTTTAAATTCGACGCGTTAGGACAGAAGGAGGACGTTTTACCCGTAGAAAGTGTCTTCGATCGTGCGACCCATCGGCTTCGGAGTCGTGGCTCGTGTTCGTTCAAAACTACGACACGATTTCGACGGATCTAACGCGTCGTCTCTCGTTCCTTTTCGTTCTGCTATTCCTCTCGAAATTCTGCCAATCGCATGTCGAACGTACTCCCATCGCCTTCAACCGAGTACGATTGAGACGTCCGGAGAAATTAATTAATAGAGAAGTTCTCTTTTCTCTCTCTCTCTCTCTCTCTCTCTCTCTCTCTCTCTCTCTCTCTTTCTCTCTCTCTCTGCACACATCTCTTCTCCTACGCCGTAAAATTTGCCTCATTGATTCTAGATCCTCGACAATCGGCTTTATGTCTATCTCTACTTGTCTTCCTCCCTCTCTCTCTCTCTCTCTCTCTCTCTCTCTTCCTATCTATATATCTATTTTTATTTATCTCTACCTTTTAGCTTTTCTAAATCATTAACTAGCCCCGTCGAATCTCATCCCGTATACAGAGATTCTCTCGCTATATTTAATCCTCCTCTCACGGAAATATACGAGACTTCGTCGTTGATAGAGAGTGGACACTGCTCTCTCTCTCTCTCTCTCTCTCTCTCTCTCTCTCTCTCTCTCTCTCTCTTTTCTCTCTCTCTCTTTCTCTCTCTCACACTCTATACGAAGTCCACCAACGAGCTGGCGAAAATTAACGCTCGCGATTATCAAGCTTTAATCGTACAAGAGAGAGTTTGAAATTGCACCAGCTTCCACCAGAGATACGTATATAAGTACCAAACCTGCATGATTCAAGCTATAATAGAATAACGAATCACAAGAGAAAATTGCTTATCGTTTAATGAACATCTCATCGTCCTTCCTCATACGTTTAACGTGAGAAACGAAATAAAAAAACTCAAAGTAACGAGGAATCAAAAAGAAAGACGCTATAGAAAAAGAGAGAGAGAGAGGCACCGACCGCGAGATAAATCACCTCGTATCCTATAGACTGGCCCCGTCTAAACGACCGAATCATCGCAGTCTAAACAAACGGGAAAGAATCAAGGCAGACGTCTGCCATTTTCCGTCTGGCATTCTTCTTCCCAGGAGTCCGTTTTTGATCGATCATCAGAAAGACCGAGATTAATGTTGGCGATACCAAGAAAAAGAGATTTTCCGAGAGAAACTGAAAAATAATACCTATCCTTAAACAAAGCAAAAAAAAAAGTAAAAAAAAGATGAAGAAAAAGAAGATTAAATATTAAATCGAAATTAAATTGATAATCGTCCGATAGAATTCGAAAATCGTCATAGATTTTCGAATGGATACGATAGAGTAAATAAAATAAAGATTGATATATAATAACGGTAAGAAATTTCGTCTAATTGAAATAAAATCGTAAATGGAATTTGGTCCAAGACCAAAAATGCAGTAACAAACGCGCTAACTTTAATTAGTTTCCTGCTCGTTCTACATTCATCGGATCTACCGGAAGTAAATCGTATGGGGGAAAAGAGTAAAGATCTCGACCATATCAAAGTAGCGCTCGACTTTGTCCGTCGTCGACTTCCTAAACCTCCTCCGCCTCCTCCTCCTCCTCCTCATTCTCCTTACCCCCTCTTCTCCTCGTTCACCTCCTTCTCCTCCCCGCTTTACGTAAAAGTAGTAAAAGCACTTTGCGCGCCTCGAGTTCGAGATAAGCCACGTTTCTCGCTCATCCTTTCTTACACCGCTACTTTCGTCTCGCTTCCAAGCACCAATTTCGGACCACTTACTCTTACCTTCTTGTTTCCGTTGCTCGCACGAGAAAAGGTTTCGAAAATGTCAACCGAGCGAAATGTCTTTTTACCCGAGACGATTTACAGAAAAGGAATTATGTACGCGAACGTGGTTATATGCATTTGTTTCTAATTTCGTAGTCTGTAAAAACGAGAACAGAAAGAGAGAAAAAGAAAGAGAGAGAGAGAGAGAGAGAGAGAGAGAGAGAGGGAGTAAGAGAGAAAGGAAAAAATATATACACATATATCATTTATTTCGCATGAACAAACAGCTAGGTCGGGGGAAAAAAGCTATAGAGAAAAAATTTGTCCATTTACTTGATTATAAATTTATCTGAAAAAAAAAAAAATAAGAAATGACCGAAAAAAGATTAGAAGAATATTAGTCTTCTAATCGTTCATCGCTACTTAAAATAGAGATATTATCGGTACGATGTTTGTTAAAGCCAGAAACTCGAGAAGTACCTACTATATGTGTGTGTGTGTGTGTGTGTGTGTATGCGTGTGTACATACTCTACCACCAATCTCCTAGAATTTCATCGGGAAGCGTTTCCTGATGCAACATGAACTTCAACGTTCTTCTAAAAGAGTAAAAAGAGCTCACCGATTTTTATCCATCTCAAGCGATTATCGCGTTTTCGTACTTAGAGAAAAATCCTTGATAATACCTTTAGAAGGATTAAACCGAGCAAGAACGTAGTGTACATATGAAATACATTAAAAGAAGAAAGAAATAGAGAGGGAGGGAAGGAAGAAGAGGAAAAATGAAAATCCTTTTTACGAAGAAAGTATGAAAAGAAAAGAGCACTCGATAACGAGTAAAGAGAGATTTCCGATGTAACTAGAATAATTACGCGTTACTAATCCGTAAGTCATCTATAGCTCAAACACGTTCCGCTTCGAAAAACTTTGTTAAAGAACCTTTATCTAATGTACTAACGGGTACTACCATCGGATCGCTTTAGATGGTAAACTTTAATGGGTGTCTATACGGAACAAGACAATTTGTAAAGAACCAACAAAACTCCCCCCTCCCCCCTCTCTCTCTCTCTCTCTCTCGTTATCGTTTGTTATCTCCATTTATCCGTACAAAGCTTTAACCACACAAACTATCTACAAAAGATTAACCTTCTGGCTTTAGAGAAATTTTCCTTCTGCTAATCGGATATCGTTCTATGGAATATGTAATCCTAGGATCACGATTCTAATATAAACGCGATACACCGTTTCGAAATTTCGTTGAATTCCAACACCTCTGACCATTCGACGGTCGGATCGAATCTTCTCCCAGATTCCTAGGATTATCTTAATTCTCTTGGAGTCACGAAATGTCCGGGTCCCCGGGTATCGATGTCCTATAATCGAAACCGCGCGCACGAATACTGTGACTCGATTTAAGAATTTAAAAACGTCACCACGCGACATATGAATATCCACGAAATAAGCTTCTGGACCTTGAGGATGCTTTTACAAAATAAATGGAATTATTTATAATTTCCATGTTTCATTCCGAGTAACGTTTTAAGATACAATATCGACGCGTACATTGAAACGTTCAATTTGATCGGAGTTCGTTTTTAAATAATAAAAAATAAAAATAAAAAGAAAAGAAAGAAACAATTGATATTCGGCAGTAATTTGAAACATCTTAGAAAAGAAACTTTCTTGTAAAATTTTCTAGTGGAAAAGATGCACCGTAAGACTCTCTCTCTCTCTCTATATATATATATATATAATATGTTCCCTTCGCAAAATCGTCCACAGCTGTTGCTGATTTCTCAAGTATCTGTATAAGAACCCGTTGTATTCGTTCAACGAAACTCCTCGACACACTTGCATTAGAATCTTCCACGATTCACTCGTACGATTCTACCTACTTCGAAGTTAAAGTTAAACTGTCTGAACGATCTCTTAAAACCGCTTATTATTTCGAATAAAGTTTAAATATAATATAAATTAAATTTTATTTATATATATATATATATATATATATATATTATCTAATATATATATTCTTTCTTATAAACGTGACACAATCGAGTCTAATTCTTTAATCCTACGATCGAAATATGTCCACAAGATATATAAACCGAAACGAATAATTTAGAACTTTTGAAATTTCGATGCTCGTCACGTGAATTCTCTTAACGAAAGAGTAAGAAAGGAAAAAAAAAGAAGAGAAAACAAAGATAAGAAAAAAAAAAGATAAAAGTTGAGTTAGCGAATTCTCACGTAGAAACGAAGTAAAAGAGAAGAAAGTGAATAAGAGTGGAAGAAGAAGAAAAAGAAGAAGGAAAAGGAACTAAAAGAACACGAATACGAACGAAAGAGCAACCTTGAAGATCCTCTTGTCTTGACATACTGTGCACGTCGCCACCCCTAAAGCGAATACATGGCAACGCTCGTTTGTTCTCGTTTGTTAGACGGATGTATACAAATAAGTTGGGGTTGGTAGACCTACTTGAACCTACTCAAGCTACGTTCGTCTATCATTCTTTCTCTCTCTCTCTCTCTCTCTCTCTCTCTCTCTCTCTCTCTCTCTATTTATCTATCTATCTCTGTCTATCTCTATCTCTTTTTCTCCTTATATAAAAATGAATGCCATAATACGAAAAATTCTTCCAAAATAAAAAAAAATAAAAAAAATGAAAAAGAAGAAAATAAAACGAAAAAAAAAAGAAGAAAGAAAAAAAGCGAGTGGTTGATATTAAAATTTCTCCTGAAAATTAAAAAACTTATGGCCTTAGCGTGTAAAACTTCGCCTTTTAATTTCGAATAGCGAGTATAAGTATACGTAGTGCATACGTCGACGAGAATGCTAGTCCCTCGTAAGTCAATATATCATGAATTTGTTCGAAAGTTAGAGTATAGAGCGAGCGAACGTTACGCAGTGTTATTTGGCTAGTGGAAAAAAATGTTCAATGCTGACCGCAACGGCCTCATTTTAATTGGAAAATAAATCGTCCTTTTTCCGTTCGTCGTTGTTGCACGATACAAATGTTGGCCGATATAAATCAAATAATTAAATGAATCTCGTTCGGTTTGCGTCTACCGTGGGAGAAATTTTTTAAGGCGATTAATCGAGGTTTTCATCGTAATTGTATCAACGACACGTTCGGAGACCGTGATAACAACGTTCGAAGAATTTACGAGCTACGTTAATGCAATGTGTATTCATGTATTATACTTTTATCGATGGCTGACATCAAATTCTTTAATAATAAATATGTATGTATATATGTATATGTACATACGAATATGTATGTACTTATGTATGCATACATGTATGTAAATACGAGTATGATTGTACACATGTCTATATCTACTTACACATCGAATTAACTCCGTTACAATCGATTATCCGCTCGAGCAATCTGTTACATACTATAATATAAATCCCTAACTCGATTTTCGATCGTGTTTCTTCGTGTAAATATTAATATAATTTGAACGGTCATCGGTGAGAATTCAATAAAATATATTGCACTTCGTACGATCTACAGAGAAACATATTTTTCTTGCTCTTTCGTACATATCGATCATAACGAATTCATTTGTTCGAGATACGAACAAACAAAATGGGGAAAAAAGAAGAAAAAAAAAGGAGGGGTGAGTGCGAAAAAAAAAAGGAAAAAAAATATCGAAAACTTTTCTATCGCGAAATAATTTCAAATTTCGTCGAACGAGCCCGTTCCCGTTGTTTATCGTATCGCTACGTGTACAAACAAAAAATCATTACAAAGTAATGACACTTTGTATGCGCGTGTAAATATCCTGGTGGAAATGGAATATACGGAGATAAGCCAGCTAACTTCTCAAGCAGAGGTTCCACCGTCGTCGTCGCGTGTAGTAAATATAGGTAAATGTATGTATGTACGTCCGTACGTATGCATGTATGTACGTACATATACATGTATAATACATACTATGTAAAGCTATGGCGAGGGAAGACTTTATAGTAAACGAGTACCGCTATTTACAAAGTATCCCACAAGAGCCGAACGAATTACGAAGGGAAACGCACATAATCTCAAGTCTCCTTCATCTAACTCTAACGACGAATTATTATTGTTCTTTTTTTTTTTTGTTTTTCTATGATACGAATTCAACCGTACCTTCAATCGGATCTCAAACTTCGACATTTTTTTTAATGATGAACCTAATAGTATTGTTAATTATAAATGTCGTCTCTTGGAGTATAATGAAAAAAAACACACACACACACAAAAAACAAAAGTACAAAAGAAAGGAAAGAAAGAAGAGCTTTTTTGGAAAAAGGTGGAGAACAAGGAAAGAGTCAGAGAAAGAAAGATAAAAAAAAAGTAATAATAATAATAATAATAAAGAACGTATGAGAAATAAAGCATGAAACGATGTATTTCGATCGAATTGATACCGCAAGTTAACATCCTTTGAACGGTTCATCGTATCCGAACTATCCGATAAGGGAAGGTAACTTTTCCTTTCATGTTCGTACTACCGATTCAATATCCAGCCGACTTAATTACTGCCAATGCCGTGTAGTCGCTCAGAGCGTAGATTTCACTTTCGCTTCGTGTAACCCGCCCACGATGCAATTAATAACGATATAATCGAATTCTCTCTCTCTCTCTCTCTCTCTCTCTCCCTCTCTCTTTCTGTCTCTGTCTCCGTCTCTGTCTCTCTATGCCCGATCTCTGATTACGAGAGCATCCGTGAAAGGTACATTTATAAAGAGAGAGTGGGAAAAGGGTCGACACTTTTCTCGTATAAAAGCTGTCCCCATCGCCGAAGTGATGATCGACGGTCGTAAAGAAACTGAAGAACAAAAGGAAGAAAGATCGGGGCCGGGGGAGGGGGATAGAATAAAAAAAAAATGAAAGAAAGAAGAGATTATAAGAAATTGACGTCGGCCTTGTTCTCGTGTCGACGTAAAAAAAAAAAAAAAAAAATAAAAAAAAATAAAAAAGCCGGATAAAAAGCATTACCACGTGAATCCTCCGTCGAATTAATTAATTTCCAGCGATGTTATACGAGCCTGAACTATGGGGGCCTTTTTATCTTAAACCGCAGGAATTAGGCTCTCTTGGGCGAAAGATATTAAATGAATGATTACAGGTTGGTAGTTGAACAAGAGGGAAAAAGAGAGAGCGTGAGAGAGAGAGAGAGAGAGAGAGAGAGAGAGAGAGAGAGAAAAGCGACGTGAGAGTTCCGTATAAGTATTATTACTAACCAAACGATCGTGTCAGCGAGACTCAATGCTATTTACACGATCACCCGATATTAAATTCTATTTTCGCTGCAGGCACAACGTGCTCTTTGTCGTATAGCTGTAGAATCGATAGGATTCGAACAGCTTTGACGAGAATTCTTTCCTCGAAAGAATAAGGAGAGAATGATTGAGTGTTAGAAGGACATAGATGAAGAAGACAAAGAAAATGAATGGTGTGAAAGAAAGAAAGAAGATCTGCTTAAAGGATCTTTCTCTGCTAGAAACGTCAGATCGACGAACATCCCTCTTGTTCTCGAAAATCTAACCCTAATGCTGTCAACGACAATGGAGGACAAAGACGGAACATTTGACCGGTTTCTCCACTTGGAAAGATGCAGAACTTACTGTAATACGTACGAAGAAAAAAGAGCATAAAACGAGAATTACGTATGACTATGCTGACAGACGGATTATGTAGCTGGTAATACAAGTTATGTGTTTGTGCGTGTGCGTGTGCGTGTTTATGCAACAACATATACGTTCCACTGCAATGCAGGAACAATTCAAAGCACGGATTATACGAGGTACAACTTGTATCACATCACTGTGTCCTATGCACGTATGTATATGCATACGTGTCAGTCTAGCTAGACACGTACCAAAATCAGCCCGACACCATTGTGTTTTGCTAAACGACAAGAAATATCACGCTCTTGACGAAAGAGTATCCTCTGCTTTTCGACTAAATCCAACAACAAGAACGAGCTTCCTTCGACTCTTGCATTTTCGCATGTTCGGGATGTAAAACGCATGAAAACTCGTACGAGTACAATCTCTCTGTCCTTTTTGATCTTTCTTTTTTTTTGTTTTTTATCCTTTCTTTGTCCTTTTCGGTTCGATTGTTATTTTTTATTTCTTTCTTTTTTTTTTTCTTTCTTTTGTTGCTTTCTTGCCATGAACGCGAAAAAGTGAAGAATTTATGTAATAAATTTTAAGTAATGCTTTTATTTTCTACTACCGAGAACCGGTCGAGGTTTGCGCGCTTTGCTTTCTCATCAATTTCTTTAAAACGCGAAACGTATCGAAATATATATAAAAAAATAAAAATTAAAATTCACGTACGAATATTGTTCTGTAGACAATAAACACGACAGCGTTCTATCGATCGAATAAGTATTGTAATTGTAACTGGATATGTTCCGGAGCAACAAGTTACGAATGTGATATACACGCTCGACTGAGTTTCTATCTTCGAAATGGTGCAAATGAAGGAATTACTTTCTTCTTTTTTCTTACGAATAATTCTACGCGAAAAGTTTTGTAAAAAATAAGTCTATTGAAAGATTTACTTTATTAAACTTACTAAGATTTTACTAAAAACTTTAACTATTACTTATCTATTAAAAGATTTATTTGTTTCGAACTTTTTTTATTTTACCCAAGTATATCGAGAAATTTTAACCGATTTCGATTGCGAAGCAATAATAAAAACGAGAGAGAATATGTGTCTCGCTAATACCGTTAAACTTTCATCCTGACGAAATTAAAAGGTACCAAAAAAAAAGGGATGACCATGTTCGATATCAATCGAAGATATTTAAAAAGAAAAAGAATATTTGTGGTTGAAAAAATCGTAATTTTGTAAAATGAACACTTGGTTGAACTTCCAGTCAGTGGCTCGGTTTTGTGTTAACATCGAACAACTCGTTCAGCTGATTCCAAAGCGGTAAATTTAACAAAGGAGGAGAAATGATGATGGCAGAGGGAGAGAGAGAGACAGAGAGAGAGAGAGAGAGAGAGAGATAAAGATAGAGAAAGAGAAAGAATGAGAGAGAGAGAGAGAGAGAGAGAGAGAGAGAGAAAGGGAACAACGAAATGGGTGGAGGGAATCAATGAGGATGGCGTCGCTCTGGGGCGTCGACGCTGTTGGGCTATGCGTCGCGACGCCTTCCACGTTTGCCGACGCCAGTCGACTTCTCGCGAGTTCTCCTTGAGGATGCGATCCCTTTCCGAAAGGGAAAGTTGAACGAAGAAGAACGCTAATAATCTCTTTCTACTCCTTCTCTCATCCCTTCTCTTACTTCTCTTCTCCTTTTTTTCCTTTTCTTTTTTCCATTTTACTTGTCCATTTTGCTGTAACAGCTTCTCGAGAAAACAATGCTTCTTTTTTTACAACGTAACAAACGAACGCCTTCAAAAGAAGATGATAAAAACCTTCTAAGGATTACGAGGGATCATCGATTTGCAAATTGCTTCGTCATCAAAGAGATGCACCATGATACAAAGAGGATTCTCTCTCTCTCTCTCTCTCTCTCTCTCTTCTTCTTCTTCTTCTTCTTCTTCTTCTTCTTCTTCTTCTATTTCTTTGAAGACCCTTTGTTGGAAAAGAATAAAGTGAAGAATCGAGTTTAAAAACTAGAACAAAGTTACCGACATATCTATGTATCGTATGTACATAATGGAAAAATAATAAATCAAATTTTAATGTAAAAAAAAAAAAAAGAATGAAGCCACATTTGTTACTTTTCCACTCATTTTGTTTATTTTTTTTTTTTTTTTTTTTTTTTTTTTTTTCATATCGTATACGAAGCGCAGGAGGAAGAAGAGGAGGAGAAGGAGGAATAAGACGACAACTAAACAACGACGTTTGTATCTACGTACCTCATAGAGCTTCTATTTCGATGAAAACGTGAAAACAAATCGAAGAGAGGGTCTCAGTTTACATTTCTTTTCCTTTTTCTTTTCTTTCTTTCTCTCTCCCCCCTCTCTTTCTCTCTCTCGAACTTTTCTTTCAATTTGAAAAACTCCTTGCAGCGGTATATCTCGAAAGGCCGCAAAAGTTCTAATTCACAAAGGCTTCTCTTTCGTTCTCTTCTTTTCTAAACATGATAGCCCTTAATAAAAATGACGTGAACGCAAAGAAGCAGCATACTTCTGTGGTTAAAGTTAAAGGCTAACCTACAGTCCAGTGGTAATATAATCACCATAGCGAATTTCGCTATATCCTTAATAGAATTAACTACTCTATGGAGAAATGTAATTTTACTTCTTGCATGTTCCCCGCCTGTGCTTATTATTGGTTTACGTTAGATACGAAGTTCCGTAACAAACCGTGACCCGCCTAACGATCCCCAAAGAAGACAATTAGCTCTGTATTAATATTCATCTTATTTTACGACCGCCGTTCCATCATTTCATGATAATTAACAACAAAACTAATTGGTTGTTTGTCTAACCGTCGAATTCAAAGACGAGGTTGCTCAATTTCGTTTCAATTTACATTTTTACCATGTACAGTGAAAAGGAATAATAATTAAATATTGAAAAAAAAAATTAAACGTTCCACTTATCTTTTGTTATATCGATTTACGATAAAATAATGTGAAATTACTAAAATATATATATATATATATACAATCATTACAAACAAATGTTTCAGAATTGCAACTATGGTTGAGATAAATATTAATAAATAGTAATTATAATAAAAAAAATATATGTATACATATATATGCATATAAATAACAAAAATACGATACAAGATAAATAAGATCTTATCAGACCCTATTATTGTTTTTCATAGATATTATCACAATAACCCACATAGCAATACATAACAAAATATTGTTATTTTTCTTACTAACGAATTTTATTGAGAAACGAAACCGAAAGTTCAATGTTTCCCTACTCGTCTATATTCACCGTTGAACAAGATACCTCGTCTAATTTGCATTCGCATTGGCTCCCATATGTAAATTGCACGTATGCAAATGGCAGGCCCGATAGCTTATAGATGCGAATGCTATGATACAGAAATATATAGAATGTAGTCTATATCCCTGCAGACGACAGATAAATCCGATTTACACTCTAGATCTTTTTTTCTTTCTTTCTCTCTCACTCTCTCTCTCTCTCTCTCTCTCTCTCTCTCTCTCTCTCTCTCTCTCTCTCTCTCTCTCTCTCTCTCTCTCTCTCATTATCTTATACTTTTTTCCTTTATCTTATCTTTCCTGCTATCTTTCGATCGATCATTTCAAACAAATGTCCTGAGATTCGTTAAATCCCATGAAGAAAGAAAGAAGAAAAAAAAGACAAAACGAATTTCGTTTTACAATGCGAACTATTTACGATCGAATAAAAAAAAAAAAAAAGAAAGAAAGAAAGAGAAAATAGGGGAGCTGAAATAAATCATCCATCGAAAGAAAGGAAAAGGTTCGCTGTGCTATACTTTCGACGTAACGTAGGGGAGGTATTTGATTATTTTTCTCCAGATCCTCCCGAATTTGTGTACGTTCCCGAAAGCTGGCTATTTTTCAAGCTTAACAGAGAAAATAAAAGAAGAAAAGAAGAGAGTAAAGAAAAGAGAGATAGAGAGAGAGAAAGAGAGAGAGAGAGAGAGAGAGAGAGAGAGAGAGAGAGAGAGAGAGTGAGTCTATGAATTTCTTTCTCACGCCGTCGGCTGTTATATGAATGTACTTCAACGAAAAAGAAAGTATCGTCGGAAATGCAAAAAGGACTGTTTATTATCGATGCTAAATCACTTTGAAAACTCTCGGCGATCACGTTATAAAGGAACTCTGGATGACCCAAATAATTGAGTGCTCCTGTAACCTCGATTACCCCGATGAAGTACGGAAATAGGACAATAAGAGTTCCATCATCAATGAGAAAAATCGATGACGAAGAAACAGCCTGAAAAAGGGATTCGTTCGTTTAAATTCTTAAAATGATCGACGAAAGAACCTTCATCCACAAAGACAAAGTGCCTTATCGTTAAAATATTTTTGTCGAGAACTATCTATGAAAATGATGCATATTTTCATCCGGAAAATTTGAAATTTCGTAAATGCGCCGATCAAACTTTCTACCTGTGTACATTTTCTTCGTACTTTATGTAACGTACGATGGGGCACGAGAATGAAAAAAAAAAATCGAACGACGCGATTGATCAGCGACATCAAAGGAGAAAATGATCAGAGACAGGAAACGTCTATCTAATAAGACTCTCGCATATTTTTAGCTGATAGGTGTACAGCAAACTCGCGAGTAAACGCGTCAAAACTGATCACAGCTAAACGTAACGCGATACATACATCACGGTATTGAAGTTTTATGTTGAAATCACAAATATCGACACTGCTGTCATTCGTTTTCTATGATAGTTCAACTTCTATCTTTTTCCCTTCTCTCGGTATGTAATATTCGGAAAAATTGATCGATTAAAAAAGGTAAAAGGATGTACGAGAATTGCAATGACACTTGTACGCACATTGATATACATATATATATATATATATAGAGAGAGAGAGAGAGAGAGAGCCACTACATATGGTACTTGATTTATCGTAGATATTCCGATCATTAAAACATCCGCGCGTATTTCATTTCTCCTCGTCAAAACGTTTTTTTTTTTCTCCACAAATTCTCTACAAAGTACGTAGCATGTATTTATACATGTTAAATACGTTACAATGGGATAATAATTACATCGCGGAGATGAATTAGGATGCTAGTAGCTTTATTGTTAATTTACAGACAACCCGGCTAATTTGTCACCTCTGGTAATAGCTCTTGAACGAATGGATGGGGTAGAAATTAGCCTGAGGACACATTATCATACGCAATCTATGAAAGCCTGCAAGCTACTACTACGCGATATGCAACGCTTACACCAACGCGTTAATATCCTTAGAAAGTAGGCCACGTGTCTTATGTGAATGTGTTATCCTTTCAACGGCATTCTAAGATCTTGATAAGAAAGATGATAACAAATAAGTACAAAACCGATCTGTTCTTAATAAAATCACAATCGTTCATTCGTTTACTTATAATCGTGTACATAATTAAATGAGAACAATTAGATCGGTAGATTTTAAATATTTGATTTGTCTCAAGGGAAATTCAAATTTCTTCTAGTTTCGCGCTATTCTCAAGGGGTGTTAAGGAATAATCCTTCGATTATCGCGTCCTCGTGACAAACGCACGCTCGGCATGCAATTAACGTAATGCTAGATTATAATGAAAGAGAGCATGTGTCCTATCATTAAGCCGAAGGACATGTAATTACTTCAGGAAAGCAGACATTCGTGTAAGCGTGATACATAAATGTAATTACCGTATTGACAAAGATGAATGGACACGATCTGTAGTATCTTCCATTCGACTAGTCTTATCCCTATTACGTAGTTTCGAATATTCTTGAATATTTTTCACTTGCCATTGCATTTATGTAAGAAACGAACAAAATCTCTTGTAGCTACTTCGGTACAATAGAAAAAGATGTAAATTTGGAACATAAATTCAACATGGTTGTCGCATTCCTCAAAATCGTTTTAACGTAAGTAGATATGTATTTATTCGGAAAGCAGATAAAAACAAAAATAGTATATCGTAAAAATTATTCGTATATCGTAAGCTATATAGAATTTAGAATAAATCTTTACAAAAGATATTGATATTCGAAAAATAAAATATATATATATACATATATATTTGCATAAGAAAATTTGTTTTAGAATCTTAATGCGTTTACTTGGGAAGAATTAAAACGGTTTAAATATTCACGAACGTCGAGGTATTCCGATCGGTATGATATAAGCAACGAAGATCACAAGTCCCAGGAACTTTTTAATGATTCTGAAATAACAAGCATCGATTGTCCTTTGTAATACCTATCACTCAAACTAACAATCACTCCGTCAGAAGAAGGATGCACCATCTCGCGAGCGTTTATGCGTTATTAATACACATATGTACCTATAGTTCGTTTGTAGACTAAAAAATAAAAAAAAAAAAAAAAAACTTTTGCACAATCCTTTCATTCTTGCTTTTGAAATATAACCTTCTACGATTCTCTTCGTTCTTGCTTTCTATATTTATTTTCTTTCTCGTTTCAACCGACTTTTAATAGACACCCGGTAAGAGATTGATATTACAGTGGAATCCACGTAATCACGCTTTAGAGCGCAGTGTTTACGATGGCTTTACAAAGGATGAAAGTGAGAGAGAGAGAGAGAGAGAGAGAAAGAGAGAGAGAGAGAGAAAGAATGAGAGAGAAATACCTTTCACTGATTGAAGCTTTCATTAAAAATAAAATAATCTTGGTTTCACGTATAAAATCAATCGAAATTGTAACCGTCAAATGAATTCTTCCAATATTCCAATTAATTATAAATATCAATTTATCGTCTTATCGAGACAAATAAGAAGCAGAAGAAAAAGAATTATACTCGTTATATCGCAACTTTCGTGACTTCTGATCCGTTAATTATTTTGGAAGTCTGATTGTAATTATTTCCGAGAGGATACTAAAAGGCGTGGTAATTAAGTAAAACAGGACTCAAATTTATGACAGAGTTTCTCCTTCGTGTCCTACGTGCATGATAAGAGCTACGCCATTGTCATGCTGTTGTACTCACGAGACTAGAAATTGCATTGCGACGGTTTATTTAGGAAAAAAGAAATAGGAGTTAGAAGTAGATAGAAAGAGAAAGAGATAGATATTCGAACGATACATAAATACACGGATCCGTTAGATTTGAAACAAAATAAAAATGATTTCATATGGTGGCGCGTTGAATTTCTTGGTAAATCGTTGAAATTAACGCACGCGTCGTGTCATCGTTACGATCAATTAAACGCTCGCCCCGTAATTACGATATACATCGATATGCGCTGCCGTTGTGGACATTTAAAAATCGTTCAAACGATTAAACATTCGCTAGATGAAAGTACAATAACTAGGAAAACGTGAGTGGTCGTCGTCGACTATAAACGAGCGCGAAATTTACGATCGACGCGCCAAGAATAATAATTAGACCTTCTTGATCGTTTTGTTCGATGACAATAAGGACAACACGATCACTTTTATACGTGAAAAGAGATTAAGCATACATTAGAGAATATAGGCAGCAAAAAATTATAAGAAATAAAAAAAATAAAAATACTACAGTCCGATCATAGTAAATAGCAGTAACGATAAAATATTAGAATGGCAATAAGGAAGAATAAAATATCAGTGAGTAATGACAGTACGTAAAGTTATACAAAAATATAATATTAGTTAAAGAAAGAAATAAGAAAATCGTACATAGATTTACTATCGTTTTCAATTCTTCGTTTCTTTTTTTTTTTTTTTTTTTTAATAAATGAACGGAAGAAGTTTAGTTTTATAGGGGAAAAAAAAAGAAAAGAAAAGAAAAGAAAATAAAAGAAAGAAAGAACGAGAAATAGAGAAGGGAAAAGAAAAGAAAAAATAGAGAAAGTTAGGTTTGAAACGCAGTGTATTTTTCAGACTTTCCACGAAGCGACCCCTTCTATTTGACCTTTTCCTCTTCTCCTTTTTCTTCTTATTCGTTTCCTAGCAGTCCTGCGTGAAAGAAACCCGGTGGACGTTCTATTACGTGTATTTCATGTCCGTAACAAGCAAGTGGCAACCATTTCCTTCCCCTTTCAATACTACCCTTTATCTCAGTCTCTCTTTTTATCTTTATTTCTATTCTTCTCTATCCGTAACGCGGACGTTCTGATATTCTTATCTAACCAAGCAAAAAGGAATTCTTTTTAAGCGAACGATTTACTTGCGACGTCACGAACTAACCATACCAGGGTACAGATTAAAACATCGATTACATTTTTTTTTTTTTTTTTCTTATTTTTACTCTCTTGATCATACAAATAATTCTCTTCGCTCGATTACTACTTTAATGCAACGATAATTCCAGTCCATGTTTTTCCTTTTCTTTTTCTTTTTAAATTTTACTTCGATTACAATCCAAAGATAGACAGAGAGAAAGAGAGAGTGAGAGAGAAAGTACGTATCTTCGCAAATTGTGTCACGCATGATCGCGTGCTCAAGAAAAAAAAAAAGGGTATATGCAGGATGTACTCGTGCGTAAAAAAAAATGAGTGTAAATTTACGAGTAATTTGCTGCTAACAAATGACATCACATATATCACGAGACACACGTAGGATTATAAAAATTTTTAACGGGTTATAACTCTATCTGATCTTCTTCCTTTTTATTTCTCCTTTTTACAAATGATACGCATTTTGTGTCTATAGGAACTAATTAACCATAATAAAATCGCGAGGAGAGACCACAATAGAGATATAAGCGTAATACTTATTGAATTTTATGTGTTCGTTTAATACAACCAGTCAATTTTCACGAGAATAATTAGTTTACAAGGTCGATTTTTATTTTCTTAAACCTAAACGACTTCGTATCAATTGTACCACGATTATCGATCCGCATTATATGTTTTTCTCCCCGACTAGAATTCTCTTAACGCTTTCATACATCGACACATATCGATGACATACCAGTTTACTTCAATCATCTCGACCTTCGCCCTTAATTACTACATATCTCTCCGTTTCTCTCTCCATTTCTTCTTTGATACGAACATCCAATTAATCCCGATCACCGAAAAGATCTTTCATACCGAACAAGAAACGTACGTTATCTTTTTCTCTATTTCTTTCTAACTATCCTGACATTTCCAACATCTATCTCCAAAAGCTTACATCCCAAAAGGTTCAATCTCCAATTATCGGCTAACATTCTCGAACTTCAATTTCTTTGCGCTGATCGCAAAGTAACTTGGAACCAAACTACGATTAACAACGTGACGACTTAATTAAAATTATTTTGACGTTTTCTATTTTACCGATAAACCTCGTAAAACTCTCATCCTTCTTCCTACCATTATTTTTCTTCCTCTCCCTTCACGAGTTCCATAATCGACGAAAATAAGAAAACTCTTCCCGTAACACACGACGCGATTTTCGAGCTTTCGAAGAAAAATAGAGGAACGTATAGCTAAACTGAGAAAAATTGGTTCGCATTTTCGAAAGTTAACTGTGTCCACGACCGTTCTCGAACCTTTTACGAGATAACGTCCAGATTGCTACGATAGGCTATTCTCTAGTGGAAGAGGATATTTCAAGAAGAAAACATCGATCTCCATGTATTCTTCTAATACGACTGTAAACAATGAAAAACCTACGAGTATTATTTTACCAATTTTTAAAAATAATCTCCAGTAAATACGAACAGGTTCATTTGTTATATATATATATATATATATATATATATATGCATACATACATACATACATACATATACACACTACGTGAGATAAAATTGTCCGGACTGTTCTCCCACGATTTTTATCGTAAATATAAATATTCCTTTTTGTAGATAAGTATCTATTTACATACATGTTTACATACATTTTCCTAAATTCATAAATATTCTCATGTTTGTGACACTATGATGAACGAGAGTTATGATGAGCGACGTTAAGAAGACTAACAATAAAGAAGATTGTCGAAAAGCTTGGCCGTTGGACGAAGTTACGTTGATTCATGAGAATTAAATTTTCAAAAAGTAACCACTATCCATATCTCATCTTTTCGCAACAAATTGCCGCTTGGTATGAAATTTGTCGCGACATAAATCAGAGAACTGAAGTAAACTTATAAAAACAGAGGGGGAGATAGAGAATGAGAGAGAAGGAGAGAGAGAGAGAGAGAGAAAGAGAGGGAGAGAGAGAGAAAGGGAGGGAGGGATGGAGGGAAAGAGAGAGAGAGAGAGAGACAGAGACAGACAGACAGGGACAGGCAGGGACAGAGAAACAAAAAAAAAGGGAATCAAGTGTTTTTTAAATAACGTCGAGAGTTCGGTAAATTTGTCTCCCGCGAAAATTTTCTTCCAGGACTGCTACCACCATCGGTAGTAGCAAAACAACTACCCCACCACCCGTTCACTCTCGTCACGTGGAAAAGAATATGATCCGTCCACGACATTACTTTCCACATCGGATTTCCTCGTAATTTCTAACTTTGTTTTTAGGAACTTAAGAACTTTTTCCACCACTTCTCTTTCTTCAACTTCTTTATTCGAATAAATTGTAAAGTTTTCGCCTCTCTGAATCGTCAATAAAAACTTGGAGCAATAAAAAAATGAGTACATTTCAAAAGTATGTATCTTTCATATTTCTCATAAACTTTCCTTGTAACACGTTACAATTTTTGATATAATAATAATAATAATAATAATAATTATTATTATTATTATTATTATTATTATTTATGACTATTATTATTATTATTATTATTATTATTATTATTATTATTATTATATTATCATCATTATTATTATTATATCTATGTTTTCCATTGTAACACTAATGAGAGAAAGGAAAGAAGAATAAAGAAAAGGAATTAACGGAAATTAAAAAAAAATTAAATCATACGTGAGGATCACCCTAATGATCGGATCATACGTATCGATATTCGGATTGTTGACTGACCTTGACTTTCCGACATCTCCGGGCAGCGATGGATCTTGACTGTTTTCTGAGCGCCTCCAGAGGAAACCGCTAGCCACGGGATTCGTCCGAGGAATCTCCACCTCGGTGCCACTTCGTAAACTAACCTTTCGCACCCCCGCCCTATGCTCGGTTTGATCGAAAAAATCACTTCGTCGTGCACCGATTGTTTCGATATTTTTACAAACACGCCAAACAGTAGCAATAACAGCAGTAACAGAATTAACAGCAAGATTAACAGCACGTCGGACAGGTATGTATTATTATCACGATCTTATTGTTACTTTCGTGAATAACAATTCAAATCGTCGTGTAAAACGACGCCGTCAATCTCACCGAGGAGGAACACGTTGAGAAAATGCGAGTGTGTAAGAGCATTCGCAAAAACTTTACGATGCTTTTTACTCTCCTCTATCTTTTTGTTTTTCTTTTTCTAATACAAATTCACTATAAACCTAATGATATATACGTGTGTCTGTTTGCGTTCGCACCCGTGTGTGTGTGTGTGTATGTGTGCGTGCGTGTGTGTAATGTGTATATATATATATATATATGACACGTATGAATGTACGAAAAGGTGAATGTGAAAGCGAGAGAAAGGAGGAGCAAACGAAAGGACGCGAATCGCTTGCGGCACGGTCTGGGCGGTAACTGAGGCGAATGTAGGCGTCTCGACGCTCAGCATCGCTCCCACCCCCCTTTTCCCTCTATCCACCAACGCTTATCTCCTACCACCTTCCAGAATCGTACTGGCCCTCTGCGCTTTTTATCGTTTCTATACTTCTTTCTTTCTGGCTTTCTTTCTTTCTTTCTTTCTTTCTTTCTCTCTCTCTCTCTCTCTCTCTCTCTGTCTCTCTCTCTCTCTCTCTCTCTCTCCCTCTCTCTCGATCTCTATCTATATTTATCTATATCTATCTCTCTCTTTATTTGTCTGTTCTCTTCTTTTTCTCCATCACCCTTCCTCTCTATCTATCTATCTATCTATCTGTCTATCTATCTATCTTGAACAATGGGCATCCCCAATCGAACTGAGATTTTTTTCGTGTTAATTACGAAGACTTATCAGACATCCAAAGAAATATATATATATTTATATGTACATATATTCCGTACATGTAATATATATTTAGGATATATATATTGGGTTGGCAACTAAGTATTTGGAGATTTTAAATAAGAATCTATCAATAAAATCCGCAATCACTTAGTTGCCAGCCCAATATATATAAAAAATCTTGTTTGGAACAACAGAATTACTATTATTCATTCAAAAATTTTTATAAAACAATCACTGGCAATAAATGTACGTACAACGATACTTCTAAAAATTATATAAAGATAAAAAGAAAAACAAATTTTCAAACTCTATCAACGATAGAAGTATATCAATTGATTGATAACTATTTAATAAAATGTAAATAAAAATAAAAAATAAAACGTATATATGCTACACGTATATAATATATGATATACGTATTGTATTTTTTGCGAGATAAAATTTCGTTATCTTTTTAACGTTTCATTTAGAAAAATAAAAGCGGCCAGTACCACAAATAAAAAGATTACTTTTCATTGCTCAAATTTCGTAGAGTACCCTAAAGCTCTTTTCAGTACTTCGTTAGTAGAACAATGATAATATTGTCCCTCGATGTGCACCTCTAAGTGCACCTTTAAAATGAAAGAAAGATTTTAATTGAAATTCTAGTGAGACTTTTTAGTCATACTTCGTCGGATAATAAATTATACTCGTCTATTTAGCGGTTTATACATGTCATTACACTCGAATCCACTCCATGTATCTTCGTTTACTTTGCGATTAATCGAAACGCTTCGAACGCACGACTCCTTTCTATTTTTTTTTTGGTCTTTCTTTCATTTCTTTCCTTTGTTTTAATCCAATTGGAAAACGAGTACCAATCGTTAAGATTCAATGTCGAATTATATTAAAAGATTATAAATAAGTATACTAATTAATATTCGACAATCGATATATATATATATATATATATATATATAATACTTACTACATCCAAAAGTTAATTCGAAGAGCATAACCTTAAGTAGTTTCGACGTCAGGTCCTCTCCTCGAGGTATCTAAACAAACAAAAAATACTTTCATATAATTAATGAAAATGATGTAAATTTCACATAACACGAATAATACTTACGTTTTGTCGAAACACGTCATTTTTACGCTTCATTGTAAAAGCACGTATACGTACATATTATAGAAATAATAAATCAAAATCTAAACAATAATACTGTTGAAGATAAGAAACACGAAATTTAAGTAATAGCGTTGACGATAGTAATTAATTATTACTTCGATTTATCTACATGAGAAATTATACGAGCTACTAAGTATAAGGATATATTAAGGAACGAAATAAACGTACAAAGTTATGTCGACTACGGTTAACGGAAAACTGTGTCTAAGAGATAACAGTTTACGAACTATAAAACATCTACAAGCAAAATAAACAATGGGGAGGATCGTAAGGATGTATACATAACGCAAAAGTACTGAAGGGCTCGTGAATGTTGTTTGTAATACATTGGCGGGGTTATTTCAAGATGACGTCACTTTTACTTTCACCGTTACGAATAGAGCGCCCTCTTCCACGGGCGCCAAAATATTTGATATTTTTTCGATTTTAATAATCGAAATATTTTCCTATTTATTTATGAGCATGTATTAATCTACGTAATCGTTATCACTTTTGTTTATATAAAGATTCGATGCTAAATAAATAAATGAAATATTTTTGAACGAGTTAACATTTATGAATAATAAACTCCAACACGAAAGATGAGAACAAAATTGATTCAAAAACGTTGAAAGTAACGTCGGCAGTAGGTCAATACTGTAGAAAAGCTTCGTTCACAACGCGAACGAAAAATCAAGAGTGAGGAATTCTATTGGTTCAATGAACAAGATTGACGAATCGTGTAACTCTGTTATTTAGAAATTATCCTTGAGTTTTAACAACGAAACTTCTTTCCTTTCTGGAGTTTACGAACTGTTATAATTCTGATAGGTGTATAGGATTGATAAGATTTTTATTATTGTCTCTAATAACAATTAAATTAATAAAGTGTGATCGATAAGAATTAAATTAATAAAGTCTATATTACTATTTATTTAATCTTACAATTTGTTATTATTTATACGTCTTTTTTATATGTTAAATACATTTCTTTTTTATAGTAACAGTTATGAATACTACCATGAATAGTGTAAAAGTAAATGGTAATCTTCTTTTCAAATAAATATTTTTTCCTTAAATAAATATTATTTTATAATGCATATTTCAAAAATAATTAACATATCTTTTTGTTTATAATGCAGTCAGAAATAAATGTCCCTTTATGGAAAAATGTTATCGAAAAAATCCTATACATTTTGCAGAAATGTCACATCCTCATTGTAAGTATTCCTTTAAAATTTTATATTTACAAATATGTTATAACAATTAAACAAAAAACTAAGCGGGATAACGTTATTTCTTTTTCAGTAGAAAGATTGGTAATCGATCAATTGGATGATACATTAAACATACCTGATGTTCTTGATTTTGAATGCGATCGCTCTCAATTGTTGGATCAATTGAAGGTGATACAAATTGTAATGAGAAAAGAAAGAGATAAGGACACAGACAGTTTCTTAAAATTAAAGAAAGACTTACTTTCAACAGATATTACAAAAAACTCTGCTACCTCAAAAAGTCCAAATAAAGTAAGTAAGTCTGAAAGTCACAGTTTAGATTCTGAGAATCAACAGAGCTCAAGCTCATCGGTATCTATAATGGATACTTATGTATCTTGTAAATTGAACAAAGACAGAGAAGAAATACGAAGAAAAGCAATAAAAAGAATGAAACAGCAAGGTTTTGAAGTATCTTTAGTGGAACCTGGAGAATTTGCTATTAAATATGCTCTTGCTGCTCCTTATTACGTATTTTTTACAAGAATAGAGAAATCATTATCGACTTATAATCAACCACTTTCTATAACCTTTCCTGAAATATTAGATAAAAGTCTTGGAGAAATAAAATCCAGCTTACAAATTACTTTTATGGTCGACGTTGGCTGGCTTTGCTTGCAGTATTTATTAGCAGGACAGAAAGCCAATATAACAATTTTATATGGAGATAGAGTAGACAAGGAAAAGTTAGGCGAGAATATTACTTTGCTACCTGTTTCTCTACCAACACAGTTTGGTTGTCATCATTCAAAGATGATGATACTGGAATACAATGATGGCGGAATCAGAATTGTAGTATCTACTGCAAATTTATATTCAGATGACTGGACAAATAGAACTCAAGGGTATGTAGACTTATCTTCCAACTATCTAGCATTTCTTTCTTTTTGAATGTTGAAGTCTAAAAGAATTAAATTACTTTAATCCTAATTAGACTTTGGATCTCTCCTCATTTACCTTTATTGCCAAAATCTGATAACAAAACTGATGGAGAATCTAAGACAGGTTTCAAAAAAGACTTTCTACAGTATTTGAAAAGTTACAAACAACCAGCTTTAAACAGATGGGTTGATATAGTACAAAGGGCAGATTTTTCAGATGTTAATGTTTTCTTTATTGCCTCCGTACCTGGTAATTACCGTCAGACCAATGTAAATACATGGGGACATAGAAAGTTGGATTATGTTCTTTCCAAATATGTTAGTTTACCACAAAATGCACAGCATTGGTCAATAATTGCACAAAGTTCCAGTATAGGAACTTTAGGACCGAGTTACCAGAATTGGTTATCGCAGGTTATAGTGTCATCTATGTCGAAGACGAAAGAATCGAAAATTCTTCCGAATTTTCAATTTATCTTTCCTACTCAAAAAAATTACGAAGAAAGTTTTGACTGTCAGAACGCTTGTTGCTGTTTGTGTTATAGAAATCAAACGCATTTGAAACAAAAATGGATCGAAGATTATTTATAGTAAGTTAAAATTCACATATTCTTTTCTTTCTTTTCCAAATAAATTTCGTTAAACGTAATAGCATTTTTACAGTCAATGGAAAGCTTCAAAGATGTCTGGAGATAAAGCAATGCCTCACATTAAATCTTACACGAGATTGTCTCCTGACTTAAAAAGAATGGCTTGGTTCGTGCTTACCAGTGCAAATTTGAGCAAAGCTGCATGGGGAACACAAAATAATTACATCGCGAGTTACGAAGCTGGTATATTATTCCTTCCTACATTTATCGTGAGTATCAAAGACAAAGATCGAATAATATCAAATACTGTCTAAATCTAATTTAAACGATTTATTTTTCTGGAAGACCGGAGAAACGACATTCCCTGTAGAAAAAGAAAATGACGACTTGAATATTCAGCCATTTCCCATTCCATACGACCTTCCATTAATTCCTTACGGGCCTAAGGATAATCCGTTTGTGGTGGACATTTTCAACGAATGAAACGTTTCCCCAAAATGATTACATAGCACGTTCGATCTGCGTTGCAATGGACGATATGTGATCTTGTCGTCACCCCTTCCATTTCTACTTCCCCTTCCTCTCTCTTCTCCCACTCTGCTCCTTCTCCCACCTTACTATATTTAATACACCTTTTTTATAATGTATACTCAACGTTACGTCTACAAATATGCTCAATGATATATGTCCACAAATATTTTCAAATAAAAATTTATTTCAACTTAAGTAAATTCGTATATTTCGTTATCATTACTTCCCAACCGACGTGGAAGTGGAAGTATTAGAAAAAAAAAAAAAAGAAAAAATGAAGAAATAAAGGAATAGAAGATAAATTACTGAATAAATAGTCGTTCTCAGGTTCGTCACGTAAAGAGAAAATTTTGTAAAAGTGAATCGGCTCTTGCAAAATTTTTGGATTAGGTACATAAGACAACGACAACAACTTCTTTTCTCAGTATCACACGACTTCGTGAATTCGAGTCAGTTACCTCCGTGGGTACGCGTTTTCCATAAAACATCAGCAAGAAAGCGCTTCCTGATGAGAGGCGGAGACATCATCCACCACTTCGAAGTGATATTGACTCGTTTGTGCATGCTTAGACTTCGAACAAGGTTTAACCAGTCATTCCTTCTTTTCTCTCTCTCTCTCTCTCTCTCTCTCTCTCTCTCTCTCTTTCTCTGCCTCTTCTGTTGTGTTCACTCGGAGCAATTAAACGAAGTATTCGAATATTTCGCAATGAGAATTATTGATCGATTTGCCTATGGATATCTTAAGCAGCCTTGAAGAACAAAGATCTCCAATTCCGCTGTATACGCCTTTATATTACGTATAGTTTTTATATACGTACCTATGTGTAAGAAAAAAAAGAAAGAGAATTAAAAAAGAAAGAAATACATAGATACATAAACATTTCTGTATACGTAGATAGCTTCGTCACAGCTCGTACGTTTCGTTCAAGGACATCGTCGAGTTATTACAGTACATTTCTCTATGGTAGAGCCAAACGCAAACAGTGGACTATTCCTCCAAATAAATCTTCTCGAGATAATCGAGAAAATCCGGTCAAACAAATATCGATCGATCCCGTGTATATAACTCCCTTTTATCCTTAACAGTTTGTGCAAACATCGTCCGTGGGCAAACACATTCTGTTCTCTACATTCTCCTTTTTTTCTGTCATTTTTTTTTTTTTATTCACTTTTTATATACTATTACCGCCTAATTAAAATTGACTATTTTTACGTTCATCGATAAGATTGATTCCTCGTAATCTCGTAAGTGGATAATGCCTGTCTTACAGTATAATATGAACATAAACGAGATAACCTTGTTCGCGCTCCCGTTGTGGTAGTCTTTGTTGCAATCTAATTTTTGCGTTCGTTGAATTTGCAAAAAAAAAAAAGAAAAGAAAAAGAAACAAAAAAATAAGAAAAGAAAACGGAAAAAGAAAAAGTTGGAATAGCGAAAACGAAAGAATGATTTTAAATGCGAAGATAAAAAGATTCGTAAGAATAGATCTCGTCTTCGATAAAGTTTCGTCGAAAAATAAAACATAAAAAAAACTGGCCAGGGTTTCCGCGAAGTCCGGTTACTCCCACCACTGCGGAAGTCCAATCCTCCCCCGTAAGCGAGAACGTTCTAAGCGCAGATGCGAGAGCTC
Organism: Dolichovespula saxonica; assembly: GCA_911387935.1. Classification (NCBI taxonomy): domain Eukaryota; kingdom Metazoa; phylum Arthropoda; class Insecta; order Hymenoptera; family Vespidae; genus Dolichovespula; species Dolichovespula saxonica. The sequence continues at coordinate 4,055,045 of OU426997.1, forward strand.
GGAAAGAAACGATCTGGTCGACACGACGTCGACGTCGACGACGACGACGACGACGACGATAACGACGATGACGGTGTGTTGAACACATCAAGCTAAAGGATTATCAGTCGTTGAGATGTCTTCGATACGAACGGGCTTCCTCTTAGGTCTTCGTACAGGTGTGTGTGTGTGTGTGTGCGTGTGTGTGTGTGTGTGTATATCTGTGTGAATGTATATTCGTGTGTTCATACATTCATTTCCCGTAATTGTGCTGTCGTCGTATCGTTGCCGATGCTATTATTGTTTAATAACACATGCATCAGATGCAGAGATGAGAATATTTGAACCGCTCGATGAATATTTATTCTGATGTCTCATTTTAAGCTCCCATTGATTTTTCATTATATTTACATCGAGCCTTCCGTTAAAAAGCATTTAACGAAAACTGATTTTAGTGAAAACGCTTGAATTTAGGGTTGCTCCGCGTTCCGGTACGTGCTTTGCTTGATAAATCTCGTTGAAAGTGAGCTCGCTGGTATCGAAAGTAGGTTCGATTCGAAATGCAAACTATCGCACAATGTAACTATATTCATCGTAAAATATTCGTCTTTCTCTTCTACCATTCTCACTTTCTTTCTTCCATTCGTTATAAATAATTTATTTAATAAATAAATATATCGCGTAATCGTAAAAACAAGAAATTCATTGATATTTGTATTCGTATAATATTTTTCTACGTACGTTACGTATGTACGTGTATGAAGAAAAAAAAAAGTAGTACAAAGAGCAAACTATTACGCATTATTATTTTTTGTTTTAGTTATTGTCACGCAATTTAGCCACCCCTTTGTCGCGATACAGAACATAATCAATAACTACTGAGTGTGGAATTGATGTACATGATAAGGGAAAGGTGTTAAGTAAACAACGGCATAATTGTGTCTCAGTCAAATTAGTTTGAATAATCATATAAATAAAATAAATTATCATTATTTTTTTTTTGTTTTACATTGAAATCAAAAGGAACGTACGTATTAATGCGTTTTTCTTGGTTATTATCTTCGAGGTGAAAGAAAATCTGTAACCGGAAGAGTCAATTGTCACGTATATAGACACGTACATATATATTATAAATATATACATATCTGACCTTGAAAAAATCATACGTTAAATATACTATCGAATCTTTGATGTGACTCATTTAGCATATGAAACGTGAGGTAGCGAGAATTTTCTGCAATTTATATTTGCAATACTCGTTAATATTATCCTGACCTTCATCCGGGACAATACTTTTGCTACATATTTGTTTGTCCATTCGTTTACAGTAAGAGAACCCTCAGTTGCAGGATCGAAGTCTTCTGAGTATGACGTGAGAGGCTGAAAAAAAATTAATAATTAAACAAATAAAGACAGAGCTCTTCGTTATTCGATAACTCGATGACTACGACGACAATTTTTCGAAGGATTACGAGGTGTTCTTAAGGATATTATCGAGTAAGACTCTGTGGAAGAAAAATATTTAAAAAAGAAAGTGTTGTTTAACATGATAAAGAGAGGCCAGAACTTTTTATCAACGAAAAGTGAACCGTCTCGAGCTCGAATCGATAACAACACGGGGCTTCCCGCCAGTTGAAAACTTCCAAAGTCTGAACGAATTATAACGACCCATTGACCATTATCGTCGCAGCAAGACGACGAAAACGTCAACGCAAGGACGATAAATATTAGAATGATAACTTGTTGGGTCCTAGCCGGTATCCTCGGTGCCGTCATACTCCTTCATCTCCTCGTCGAGGTTCATTATTTCCTACGTATGTTCCTCACGGTTTTCCTTGCGAGATTCTGCAAAAAAAGAATTCATATACTCGATGAGGCATCGGTCTATGGTAAGTACTTACAACGAATAATATTTTAACAAATATTCTCTCTCTTTTCGTTTTTACGTCTTGCAAAAAAAAAAAAAAGAAGAATATATTTTACTGACAAGTCTATTTCCCATTTTGCTTCGTTTTGTTTTGTATCTATATTGGAAGAATGATCGAATCGAACGTTTTTATATTCTGATTATTGGCTGTTAACAAAAAAAAAAGGAAGGACTTAGAACTCAAAGGAAACTTTTACAAAAAATTTTCTTACTCTTGGAAAAGGAAACTTTTGAAAAGTTTAAAACGAACGAGCGTTTTTAACTATATAATTATAACAAACTAAATTCTCTTAGATAGTCTATTTGATAAAACATTTAATGAAAATCTTTGATTTACATAGACGATGAACAAAAGCTAGTGTGTCATATCAAAAATTACATTACGATTATCTGAATCTTAAAAAACCCAATTTTTTAAACGTCCGACTATAAAATTATTAATTTCTAAACTTTAATCGATCGGGAAGGGACAAGCAAATGCAGCAAGCGAGCCAAGAGAATCCTTATGATTACTTGTGTCGGCCTTGCACATGTCTCGTGTAAACCTTGACCTATAGAGAGAATCAGCTGTGATTGATGGAATACAAATAATCAAGGAAATACCTCTATCGTTAAAAAAAAAAAAAAAAATAAAGAAAGAAAGAAGAAATAACGAAATAGATTCGTTATAGGACAAATCTCTCTTTTCTCTTTATTAGGTATTTGCACTACGACCGACGTAGACACTCTTCTCTATCACATGAACAATGCGAGATACCTGAGGGAATTGGACTTCGCTCGGGCCGACTTTTACGAACGAACTGGTCTGTATCGTGAAATTTGTTCTCAAGGATCTGGTGTCGTTCAAGGAGCAGCAACGATACGTTATCGGCGGTTCCTCAAACCTCTAACTATTTACAAGATAACTTCGAAGGTGAGTGTGAAGAAATTACCAATGTGTGTCAGTTAATTTCTTCGAAGATTTTAATCCCTAAGAACTCGCTTGAGTTTGTCAAACAAAATCAACACCTCGAAATCTATGTATATTCCGATTAACTTACAGTCTTTTTTTATTCTCTTCTTTCATTTTTTTTATTTTCTCTTTATTTTGGAGTAGTTGTTCCTTTCTAAAAAAATTTAAACGAATATTAATTGTCGTGATATCGATCGAACAAACTAGGTATATACATACATGTATATATATAACTTAAAAAAAAGAAATTTTTTTTGAATAATAATCTTCGAATAATCTCATCTAAACTACCTAAATATTAAATTCTTTCGAAATTTACATCAAAAATGAAGTTACCTAATATGGGTATCCATGTGTAATTTCGGGCCTGATTCGACTTTCGACCTCGAAATTTAAAAATTTAAATATTTCTACAAAATTGCATATATATATGATGGAAATTTAAAATCCTTAAAATAGAATATTTTAACAAGAATATTTAAAATAGTGTTGGCATTAACGCGACCTATATCGAATATATTTATTATGTATTCTACACAAAAGTACTGGTTTATTCTTTTTTGTACAATTTTACTGTCATTGCAGATCATTTATTGGGACGAAAAAACAATTTTTATGGAACATCGTTTTGTTACGCCAAGCGATGGATTTATCCGAGCTATAGCTATCTGCAGGCAAAGACTTTTAGACTGCAGTGCAGAGACGGTTATGGGTACCCTTGTTGATCGAGGTGTTAAACAAAATGGTAACGTCGAGTCGGGTGTTACTCAGGTAAAATCACAAATAACGTCATCACAATGATGTTCCAAAATCAATAATTTTTTTTTCTTTTATTATGACGTCATGAGTAATTGAACACTGATTGGCGTCTCTCGTAGAACGTATCATCCTAACATCTATTAATGCATTTTTCATTAATAATATCAATTTTATTCTTTTATTATACACCTTATATACATAATTTACAAAATAAGGCAATTAAGATGAAACACTTAGAGAATATTTTTCCTATTCAAATAAAAAGATCTTCCATGCTGTTTCGATCCTTATATAATCGCTAATTTATGGACATCGTGTGCTCAGTTCTAATGAAACCCATCGTATTAGCCACTTGCGCTGGAAAGACGTGCCGCACGTCGAGAAGTGTTCGTCACAAAATTTTCAACGGACATGTTGTACACGTCAATAGCAATTATCACAAAAATAAAGAAGATGTGCATAGCACGTCGACTGAGTTCGTAGTCACAGTACAATTTCGGAGTGCACCGCGTAACGTGGAATTATCGATATAGTTTCTCATACAATTTCCAATACATTTTCTTATACGCTAGTCAAATCAAATAATATATTTATTTTATATTAGTAATTTCAACCTATATTGTAAAATGGAGAGAGATAGTGAACTTAGTGATATTATCTTGACAAATACAAAAAGAAAACGACTAATTAAAATAAATAGTGGAGATAGGGCTAGCAATTTTGATTACGATGAAATTCGTAACGCTTATTTATAGGCTTTTACATTTGTATGTATCCATACGATTACAACATTACTATATATATTGATTTATCCAATCAAGCATAAAATTTGAAAAATCCTGAAAAATATGATAATTTTCGAGTTCAATAAATCTAATGTTATGAATGATAAAACAATTTGAAGTGTTTTCACATAAAATGCATCATCTTGTGTTAAGTGCATATCACTACAAAATTCTAACATAAGAAATATATATTATCTCATAGATACTATATTAATATAACATACTGATAAATCAAAATTTATGAATAATTCGTAATAAGTATAATAAATTTTCTAGATAACTCACGTAAGGCCAGAGATACCACCAGAAGTAGCAAGATGGTTGGAAAGTAATGAAATATCTTCTGCGATTCTTCGACAATCAATTATACCTACAGTGAATACCACAGCAACAACAACGACGACGACGACGACGACGACAACATCATCTTCGAATTGCTGACAAAACGAGAACGCGACGAATGGCGTCGCAGAGACGATGATCTACGTAACTACTACCGTTTAAATGTACGATACGCGAAAACAAGAAAAGCACCGTGTTTATTTGTATATTCATTCGGAACAACGTTTCCAAGTGAACTGATCATTCTTTGTTTGTTTCGGAAAAGTATCTGAGATTCTTCGTTTATGTGTATACGTATGTGTGTATGTATGTGTGTGTATATATATATATATAGATATATATATATAAATATATATAGATATATATGTATATCACACGTCTTTTTCATACGATTCTTTGCTCCACGTAAATATATTATATACAATATCCACTTATGTATATGTATATGTAAAGAAAAATATAATAACACGGTGCTTTCACGATGACTGCTCAGGGCTATTATTCGATGACCGAGAACAAATATTTACACGTAGACATCTAACAATAAGATTTATTCTTATCGTCGCTTCGAGTTTAAAAAATAAAAAACGGAGATACGTTTCGCGATGCGGATTATAATACGTATGTATATATGTATGTATATTGTATGTATGTGCTATGTTTCTTTTAGAAACCTAAACTATGAAAATTATTAGATACTTTTGCTCTGAGTATATACAGGGTATTGAACTAGACCTGACCACGCGAAATATCTCGAGTGGTCAAAGATTTTATCGATGAGCAAAGAAGTTATCGATGTTATCTTTTAATTTTTTCATGAATTAACGTACTTTCATTATCAATTATAACTTATAAAAAATAAAAATGTAATGTTATAAATTTGTTGCTCTCTATAAATAAAATAATATCTTACCATAATATTGTTTCGTATCATCGAGATCAACTTCTTAAGTTACATCAAATATCCTGTACATATACATAAATATAGCGATTTTAGAAAAGACGAAAAATTTGTATATGAGCTGATGATTATGAAAGTGGCCTAAGTTATACACACACACACACACACACACACATATGTTTTTTAAAGCTTACATATTATTATAACATAGATCGACGAAATAAATGATAAATTCAATTGTTCTAAATTTTGGACTTAGCCCATTTTTATAAATACTGCTCATATATAACAGACATAAATATAGGTATATATACAATATGTGACATCATTTATGACGGGAAGAAAGAATTTTTACATAAGTCACCATTTTACATACTCATATTCGTTAATTTCAATTTATTGTCGATTACTTTACATTATTCTCTATATAAAAAAGAAATGGTACAAACAAACTTTAAAAAAAAATACCTATGGTATGGATCGATTTATGACTCATTATTGAAGATAATGAGTTTTTCTTTTCTTTTTTCTAATTGAAATAAGCATTAATGTTTTCACTCTAAACGGTGTATATATGTATATAATATTACAATTTTATGTCACTCTCAACACCAAACGTTTCAGAAAATTGACAATTATGAAATAATATCATACTTTGGAATCTATCACATGAAACTTTAATATTGAGCAAGTTTTTATTTTTAAAGGTTTTTATAATTTTATTATCTTGTAAATAAATAAATAAATATATATATATATATATATATATATATATATATATATATATTAAAAATATAATATTTCTAAGAGAAGTTTAAAATAAAATTATAACGCGCGCGTTATTTTCAAAGAATAATTTTATTTACTGTAACAAACTACATCACTATACTTATAGAATACAAAAATCAGCCGGGCACCGTAAATTTTGCACACACAAGTGCCAAGAACGAAAAGATTAAAGATCAACTTATAAGGAAATATTAATGCGAAACAACACATGAATTTCTATGAAGTAATTTTAATTTCTATTAAACGTTTAGTCTTCACGATAAAGAACACTGAAAAATATATTTTTTGAGATTTAATTAGTCGAACAGACAAGAATATATCTTATCTTTTCAAAAACCCTCTCATTTCGTTTTTGATTCTGTTATCTCATACTTTAAGCTCATAAAAAATAATTGTTAATTATCATATATTAATATTTATAGAAAGAATGAATTTCTATATTATCACAATCGACGATAAATTGAAATTTATAGTTCGTTTAGAGAAATAAAAAAAGAAAGTAACATAAAACAAAAAAAATAATAGCGAGTAGCGAAATACGCTTTGTTATTATAAATATAGATTGTTCTGTAATAAAATTATTACTATGTTGTGAATATGTTCTCGGTGTTGTTGTCGTACAGAGAATGTGAGAAAATAAAGAATTTACAGAAATCGATATCGATTCTTGAAAATTTTCTTTGTCTGTCGTTTTAATTATATTTCATTATTTATGAAACATTTGTTCTCGTTGTACATTTGACTTCATGCATATGTATTGAGCATATAAATATGGTAGTCGAACATATTCACAAAATATGTATACCGTACATAGTAGTCGAACATATTCGCAAAGTGTGTATACCATACGTGGTAGTCGAACATATATACAAAATATACATACGAAATACAATTAAAAAACAATAATAATTTACAAAAAAGTATTCTCTCTCTCTCTTTCTCCCTCTCTCTCTCTCTCTCTCTCGCTCCTTCTCTTTCTTTCTATCTTTCTATTACTTCTCGAATATTAATTTAATTAAACTAAACTAATTGAATAAACCATGGAGAGTACTGAAACTTTAGAATTCCTAAAATAACTATTAAGTTATGGATTATTTTTATATCTACATATAAACAATTATTAGCTTTACTTTCTTAATAATTTTAATTCCGTATCTTGATCATTGTAATTGAAGAAAGAAATACCGTTTGTTAGACGGTGAGAAATTTGCCTTACTTTGAATATACACTGTGCAGGAACAAACAAACACACTGAAAGGTTACGTTACTGAATAAAATTTTAACACAAGCCGATCAGTCGAGATCAATACTGCTCTGTCATTAGAGGTGTAGGTTTCATTATCGTTAGACCTCTTCCATTTACGAAGGATTACTTGTTTCAATAATATTTTTCCTTATTACTTGGGTGTTATAATAATAATAAGACAGTATGTTGGATATTTATATAATAGCGGTCATTGCAATTATTTATTTCATCGACGTTAATTATTTCTTGCGAATAATATTTACTTTCGTTTGGACCAGATGTATACAAAAACAAGCAAAACTTACAGACGAAACTACGATATACGGTAAGGATTTAACAATCAAAATTTCATTACTTATTCAATTTCAATTGTATCCATCGTCGATAATATTATTCACTATCGTCAAATTTTATCTTTAGATTATTATTTATCGCATCGGAGCACGAAGTAACAAGTTAATTTTTCATAATAACTATTTCGAGTCTAACACTATTTTCAATAATAATTTGGTTTCCAAGTACAACGTAGTTTTGATTTAAAAACAAAACTGCTAAATTGCTATTTATTTAAACAATGTCAAGTGGTAACATAAATATAAAAAATCGATTCGTTACAATGATTGTAGAAGGTTCGCTCAAATAAACGATTATTAGAAAACATGTTTTTCATAAACATTTTTATATCCTCCTTTCAATAATTTGTAATCGCTATTAACTCATCATATAGATACTTAAGATCCCATTTGATTAATCCATAAGAAAGCAAACATTATTCAATTCGTTTTTCAGGTATATGTACTACCCAAGATTTGGACGCCATAATGACACATATGAATAATGCAAGATATCTACGTGAAATAGATTTTGCTCGTTTGCATTACTTTATCAAAACCGAAGCATTCTTTATGATGAGGAAAATGGGTGCCACGGCAGTCATCGGTGGCTTATCCGCAAGATATAGACGGCCGATTCCTTTCCTCATGATGTACAAAATCACGACTAAGGTAAAAATCAATAGTCACGAAAAATTCTAAGAATAATGATAAAAATCCTTGTTCCTTGCAGCTGATTTATTGGGACGAAAAAAGTTTATATTTCGAGCACAAATTCATCAATCCTCGAAATAACTTCATTCATACGATCATTCACAGCAAACAAACGACAATAGGTTTGAAGATATCCTTAACCGATCTCCTGAAAATACTTGAACCTGAAATTGATTTGCCTGAAATAACTGAAGATCTCAGATTATGGTTGGAATCGATGGAACATTCCTCTCAGAAACTCAAAAAGAACGATTAAAAGGAATCGTATTTGTCTTTTTGGTCTGATTTCAATTGTTTCACAAAAGTTCTTGTTATTATATACGAATTCTATTTTGATTTTTTTTTGTTAAATATATATTTCTATCTTGATTATTTTTTTTGTTAAATATATAGTTGGACAAACTGTGCAATGTTCTAAATTGTTTTTTTACATTTAAAAAAAATTGATTTTTTGGGCGTTAAGGGGTTAATTAAACATTTATTCTTCATATCTCTCGGGTGTTTTAAATGGGCATTCTTCCTAATGTTAATACAAAAGTGCATATGACATTTACGACACAGATAAAACCTGCGTATCTTTTTATTGATCTTTGTACTTACAATATTAAAAATGTAAAAAAAGATCGAATAATAGCGGGAGAAAATAGTGGTTATGTTATGTTAGAGATCTCCCTTGCCGTAGCGAGGGAAAAACATAGAAAAAATCGGATTTTAATGGATCACTAGTTCGTCGTCAACGAAGGGACGACTTAACGGTGACTCGGCATGAAAGCAAATGTAATATGTATCATACAAAAAACTTCTCTGTGATAACTTTTTAAATGATATACTACTATTTTTATTTCTGAAAGTAAATTTGTATCACTTTTATTTAGAGTATCATATTCATACTTTTGTATGTTACACATCAATATAACACATTTGTTCGGAAGAATTTAATTCTTGTTATTATTATTTTGATTGTATCGTAGTTAACACTTTGACTGCCATGTTGGTCATATATGACCGGCCACGATTTGTCCTGTGACGCCACGGTGGTCATTGGTGACCGGAGCGCTTCGACTATTTACAATTGTAAAAAATGAATGAAAATTGACAGTTAGTGCATTTTGAATATGGCCGATATATAGAAAATACTTTAAAATAAAAAGTGCCTCATTGAACAATTAAAAATTTTTATTAGAACATCAGTAAAAGAAAATATTATAACAAGTCTAACAACATCTAACGGTGCACTTTGTTGAAACACTTTAAACACAAATGTGGCGTATCAACGCAATCTGGACAGTAGGTGGTCACCTTTCTGGTCCGATTTTTAGCAATTTTTGATCCTAACAGTTTGACATTTTTTTTATAACACTCTCTGCAAAACTTTCTTTCCAGGTACGCTTGCCCTTCTTTCTTCTGCATTTCGTGCCGCAATCTTCGTCGAGTAGGTGTATTTGACAGTGCTGGTGAATGGCGCTGTGTAAGGTGCATTGCGAGTGCCATTCTAAAGTCTGGTACCTTGATTTTTGTTCTCGTGGCGAGTTTATAGAGTATCAGCGCGTTTGAGACTGATGTATTCAATAATAACTCTAAAGCTAATTTTATGTACCACTTGAGGGTTCTTCTATGTGGTGTAGAATACGCTATCATTTGATCTGATACATCAACACCACATTTTCCTTTGTTGTAGTCTACAACTATTACTGGTTTATCACAAACATAGTTTTTTTTGCGGACCTCTACCATTTCGGCCGAATGTTTTGTCGAAAGCATAAAAATATCACGCTTGTCCTTCCACTTGAGGACCATAATCCCCTTCTTATTTTGCATAGCGATAAGCTCACCTCGTTTCAATTTTTTAAATTTGACGTCGACGGGTATTCCCTTTCTATCTTTTCTTAGGGTTCCTACTAAATGAGTGTTGCAGTCTATTAATTTTTCCGCTAAATTTATACTAGTGTACCAATTATCGGTGTAAATTGTGTGGCCTCTATGTAGAATATTGTGGCATATATTCATTACTATACTTGTGGGCGTTACGCATTGTTCATTTAAGTTTTTTCCCGAATATATTTGAAATTGGTATGTATACCCTTGGTCGGAACACATTTTGAAAACTTTGATGCCGTATTTGTGTCGTTTTTGCTTCAAGAATTGCCTGAATTTTATCCGTCCTCGGAAAGGTACCAAAGACTCATCGATGCATATGTTTTCGTCTAGATCATAGTATTTGGAAAAATTTTGATTTAGTATATCAACAAGTTGTCTGATCTTATACAATCTATCATTTATGTTTGCTGTTTGATTATTGCTGAAATGAAGGAATCGTAACAGCAACTCAAAACGATTTCTCGACATGACTGTTCTTGGAAATGATTGGCAATAGGTATTATTGGTACACCAATATGATTCGTATTTCGGTAACTTCACCAGGCCCATCCATATAAGTAGTCCGAAAAATCGTTTTATTTCATCTTTGTCGGTTGGTGTCCATTTATCTAGACCAGTCGATCTTCTATTTTGCATATATTGTTCAGCGTACCTATTGGTCTCATCAACAATTATTTGTAGAATTTCTTCCGTAAGAAAAGCAAAGTAAAAACTGTGTGGCTGATTATCCTCGATCTGTACAGCATTTCGGGTTTTTTCAAATGGAATTACACTTGCCGCTGTTTGTGTTATATTATTTGACCATTCGTTATCATCTATATTATGTTCATCTTCATTTTCTAAATCCAATTCATCCTCGGTATCCGATTCGATTCGGCGTCGCCTTATCGTGGGCGATATGTGAATTATTTCGTCTTCCGATACTTCATTTTGGGACGAGTCTTCCGATGAAGACTCCTCGGATACACTCGAAAAATATTCAGTGTTTGCATCCATAATTATGAGGGGTAATCTACGAACACTATTATAAACAAACCTTAGACAACAAATCGTAAATGCTGCTTTATAATCATATAACTGACGTTAGAAGTGTGCACATACCTTACTATTATATATAAAATGAGCAAATACTGTTTATCTTCTGCACGTTTCACCAATATATTTTTTCTATATTTTTTTGCTACACGTTTCGCCAATTGTGGACGTTTCGTTTACGACGAAATAAGAAATACGAAAGCTTGTTGAAATAAACGAAGGCCTGTTTTAATTTGTCTTTAGCAACTGTCACCATGGCGCCACGGTGGTCACCCGTGACCAACAGTCAGATAAACGCTTCATTGGGTAAAAATGTTGTCTTATATCATCAATTTATTTATATTTTGCCATTATATGTTTTAAATAATAAAAGAACTCCCATGGCGTCCTGAGCAAAACATGTGATTTCGGCGTGGCAGTCAAAGGGTTAATAAAAAATGGGATTTGGAAAAAATTCTAAAAAGAAATTGTCATTATTTCTAATTATAATTATCACATCCAACCTTCCTCGAAACGTTTATCAAAAAGTAAGATCGATTCTCGATCATAATTATTGAATTCGACCGAACGTTTTTAATTAAAACGAAACAAATTACCTGGATCAGTGTCAAATATGGAAAATAAATAAAACACTAAAGAATACGAAATATGATAGGAAAGTCATGAAAAGGATTGTAAATAATAGGAATATATTTCTACAGTAATTAATAACACATGCCAATTTTTGTAAAGTCATTATTCTATGTACTTTCATACTATAGTTTTAGAAAATTGTTCTTCATGTGATCATATTATGATAAATTTGAAGAGAAAAAATATCAATAGAAAAAAGATCTGAGTATTCCTTTTTAACATACATAATATCAAGTTAATAACCATTATTATCTATTACTGCATTATAATATTTTTGACTCTATCTATTACAAAATAAAATCAATATTTCTTTAGTTATTCTGCATAAATAAAGCGATTATACTTGTAAGATTCAGTTTTGATCACGTTTTAACTAGATAGCAAATACTCCAAATGTGTACAAAAATTCAGGACAAGTATAAGAGTTGTGTATATTTAAATCTTATAACCATATATTTTTTTATTTAATTTATAATACATAATAATTAAATGTGAAGTAATATTTACTATAGAACAAGACAATGATAGAGCAAAAAATTTAGATTTAATAGATATTTGATATACTATTATAAATTTTTTCTAAATACAACATAAGCAGTGGAATGTTGTATATACATTTTCTATTCTTATCATTAAAACAAAAAGTATGATAACATTCAAGAAAAAAAAGAATTGTCATATTGTACAATTCTTATATTTAATTGAATTATACTTTCTTTTGTTATATAAACAACATATAATTTAATGTATATCTTCTGGATTGAACATGCCCTGCAAAAGGAATATTATCAATAAAAAATATTCACTTTAATGTTTTATAATAATATATTAGCAATCATACCTTAGCACGTCTTAGAATTGAATCTTTACTAGCATCATACGGGTGATCTTTACTAGGAATTTCTAATACGGAAGGAATAGGCTGAGTATGACTGTCAATAACGTGTCTAATCATTTCAGCAACCTAAAATTTGTTAAAGTTTACTAAAATAACGTATTAGTTAATAGCAGCAATAGTTTGTTGAAACAAATGAAAGTAAATTTTATATTAGACTATTGTATACATTGCTTCATGTTATAAAGTTTCAATAAATTTACTCACATTTTGATTTATAAGAATAATATCAATGTCATCTCTCTTAATAAAACGCTTAAATGTATCTTCTATTTCACTCTCTGGTGTGTCTGTAATAAATATTATATTACTTTTCACAGTAAATATATAACTATGTATCCAATACAAGTAATTACTTTGTGACATATAACAATAAAAACAAAAGTTATAATTATAGAAAAAAAAAACATACTTTTATCAACAACCATAAAGTTAGGTTGACGATGTTTATTAATTTCCCCAACACCTCCCAATAGGAATCCTACACATGTATCCTAAGAAGATAAATATGTGATAAATTTATATATTTTTGTTGAAAATATTAAGAACTCTGCTAAAAATATATTACATTGTAAATAAAACTTAAATGCTTAAAAATTAATAGTTTACCTCATCTCCTATTACCGCAAGAAGTTTACCCTTTCCAGCTGAATGAAGTGTCATTATTGTAAAAATAAGTTACAAAATATTTTGCAGAAGGAACAATAAATAAAGTCGATGTAGATTTTCACGTTCAGTCAGCTGACAGTATCACACCTATTTCGATCAAGTATAAATCACGTGCAAAAACTCGTCCAATGAAATCGATTGTTTGTTTTAAAGTCGGAACACAAGTGCAATCGAATGGAATGGCACGTTTTCAATTGTGTTTCTTGTTTCTATGTTAGACTTTCATTCTATACCACCTTAACCAATCTCTTTTACTGTAGAATGAATCTAATATCTTCAGCATTTCTAGTATTAGGTAATTAATTAATAGAAAACTTAAATTTCTCTTATAGATCGTAAGGTGAGTTTAAGTAATCTTATATTTTGTTGTACGTGCTATATGACTATTATTATTATTCTATAATGATTCTATCTATAGTTTCAAAATCAATTGACAAGAATATTGTAAGGTAGATAGGATAAATACAATTGGTCTTTAGCCTTATCTTTATTACTACAACTTCACTAGAAAGTTTCTTAGCTTGTATAAAGCTGCTACGTCTCCCGTATCTTTCTGATTATTTGAAGAAGTACAGTGAAAAAAATAAAAAGAATAAGAATTCGTGCGTGTTACGAAATTTGTCGTAACAACGTGTAGATAGCATATTATTTAAAAGAAAAAAAAAAAAAAAAAAAAAAAAACCTAAAGTGTTCAACACATCGATTATAAGTCAGGTCTGTTATATACACTGCCAATTAAATTGTCTGCGATTTTGTTGATAACGGATTTGAGACTTAAAATAACATATATACGAACTTAAACCCCATTTATTCTTAAGGAGGCGATATTCGATTCCTTCAAACAGTATGGCCACTTGGGATGGCTCATGTCACGAACCTGAAGATTCAAATTATTTTTTTTATTCGGGTCAAAATAGTGCCATCCCTAATGTAGAAAGTTGGACTTTTTATCCCAGTAATGGGAGCAACGTTTTTTTCCATAGTACTCATGCACCATATTCGCAAAATACTTCAATGATGTTGGGACAAAGTGAACATATTGCTTCCTGTCAAACGGATGCTAACTTTTCATCAGGTTCTCTAAATTCATTGCCTTTAAGAGATACTTGCCCAGATTATTTAAATGCACCAGGCAGCGCACAAGACTGTCAAGGTAACAGTAGGTCACAGAACATGCCAACATATTATTATCAAAGCAATCGACAAGGAAAAAGAATTAAAAATTATAAAGATAACAATAAATATGAATTTCCAAAAGAAGTTAGTCGCAACAATTGTAGCATAGTTGAACATTCCAATTTACATCCTACTGCAAGTGAATTTGTACCACATGGAATTAAACATTATACCAATCAACCAAATACAAGTCTACAAGTTTCTAATTCAGAAGATTCTAAATCACATTCACCACAAGAAACTTTTGTTTCTGATAATGGAAATAAATATAAAAAGAAATATAATACAAGAAAAAATAATTCATACAAATATAAAGAAATGCCAGAATATAACTTTCGGCAAAGAGCTTCATTTCAAAATTCTTATAAAACACAACATGGTAGAAATTATAGAAAATATCAAAATAGTAAGTAGTGGGGTATAATGTATATATATTTATTAATAAAACAAATGATATCAATAATTTAAACATTTTTATTTTAGCTTCTGAAGAGTCTGTAGGTATGTCTAATCATCATAGAAATAATTCATCTACCGATGAAACTCAGAAGAATGAGAAGTTCACGAATGTTAATACAAATATCAATACCAATAAAACTAATACGTCTAACATTGAAGAGAGACATGAAATCAATGATCAAGTAAGAGCTAACAAAGAAAATACTGATGCCAGCAGCACTACAAGTCAAAATTGTGACCACTTGAGTAAAAATAATTACCAACGTCATAATTCTAATTATGGAACACAACGTATTCCTGCTAAATATGGTAGAAAAGTTACCAATGATCGCAAGATTGGTAGATATGATAATAATTATCGTGAAAGAAAAAATAACTATCAGGAATATAATAATTATAAGGAAAGATATGAAGAAGGCAAAGTAGATATTACTAAGGATAAGTATAAGAACAAAGATGTGATTCAAGAAACTAAAGAAGTAGAAATTGTGAATTGGAGACAAAAAGGAGAAGGTAATGATAGAAATGGTATTTCAAAACGAAAGCAGAATAAAAAACATGAAGGTAATGAAAAATTTTTTTTACTATAAAATTTATTTCCTACTTTTCTCAATTTACTTGAATAGTAACTGATTTCTAATAGACGATGATGCAAGCCAAAGGGAAAGATTAACAGATCAATTAAATAGAGGACAATTGGAATGTTTAGTATGCTGTGAATATATAAAACAAAATGATTATATCTGGTCTTGTTCAAACTGTTATCATGTTTTACACTTAAAATGTATAAAAAAGTGGGCAAAATCTTCCCAAGCAGGTACTCTCTTTTATCATAGAAATAATTTCAATTATAAACAACATTAATAAATCTTTTTTTTTTTAGACAATGGTTGGAGATGTCCTGCATGCCAAAATGTAAGCACAACAATTCCGGAAGAATATTTCTGTTTTTGTGGAAAAACAAATATGCCTGAATGGAATCGCAGAGATATGGCTCATTCTTGTGGTGAAGTTTGTGGGAGATCACGAATAAAAAATAACTGCCCACATAAATGTACTTTGCTATGTCATCCAGGATCTTGTCCATCGTGTATAGCAATGGTAACAAAAAATTGTGGTTGTGGTAAAACATCACAAACGCTACAATGTTGTGCATTAACATTATTGCTATGTGATTCTGTTTGTGGTAAAATCTTAAATTGTGGAAAGCATACATGTGAAAAGAAATGTCATCATGGGGAATGTGAGCCCTGTGATAAAATTATACAACAAGGTAATTTTGCATTATTTGTAACAGTATAATATAGAAAATTGTACATATATATCTGCACACACACATATTTATGTATATTCTTTATTATAGAATGTTATTGTGGGAAAAGTAAAAGAGATGTAATTTGTCAATCTAATATATCTTTAACATATTCATGTGAAAATACTTGTGAGAAGTTGTTAGATTGTGGAAATCATAAATGCAAGAAAACTTGTCATCCAAATTCATGTGAGTCTTGTACACTTACACCTGAAAAAATTACAACATGTTGTTGTGGACGAACACCATTATCAGATGAAAGAAAGACTTGTTTAGATCCAATTCCAACTTGCGAAGAAATATGTTCTAAGGTTCTTAACTGTGGTCAGCCCAGTAAGTATTTTAATAATTTAACTATTTCTTTCTATGTACTTTCTAAGATGCATAATGATAATTCATATTCACTTTTTTATTAAAGGTAATCCACATACATGTAAGATAAAGTGTCATCAAGGAGAATGTCCTGAGTGTGATTTAACAACAGATGTGAAATGTCGTTGTGGTAATATGGACAGAGAAATTCCATGTAAAGATTTAACAACTAAAGCAGATGATGCACGTTGTGAAAAAAAATGTATCAAAAAGAGATCTTGTGGGAAACATAAGTGTAATCAAATGTGTTGTATTGATCTCGAGCATATTTGTCCTTTACCTTGTTCTAAAACATTAAGCTGTGGTAGACATAAATGTGAACAAACCTGCCATAAAGGTAAAAATATTTTGAATCATATTTCTATAAATGTTTAAAATCAAATAATTCCTTATTTAGATAAAACTTTGTTAAATAGGGATTTTTAATGAAAAATTTTCTAACTTAGGCAGGTGTCAACCTTGCTGGCGCAGTAGTTTTGACGAATTATATTGTGAATGTGGTACAGCTGTAATATATCCTCCTGTACCCTGTGGAACTAGAAGACCCGTTTGTGATAAACCTTGTTCGCGTGATCATTCTTGTGGCCATGAAGTTTTTCATAATTGCCACAGTGAACCATCATGTCCTCCATGTACTTATCTTACTGAAAAATGGTGTTATGGCAAGCATGAACTTAGAAAAGCTGTCCCATGTTATTTTAATGAAATTTCATGTGGATTATTGTGCAATAAACCTTTATCATGTGGAAGACATAAATGTATAACTATATGTCACCCTGGATCGTGTGAGAAGCCAGGACAGCAATGTGTTCAACCATGTAATATATTAAGAGAATTATGTGGACACATATGTGCTGCTCCATGTCACGAGGGAAAATGTCCTGATACACCTTGTAAAGAAATGGTCAAAGTGCGTAAAAAAACAAAATATTTTTCAAATTTATTTGGATATATTACTTAATACATCTATACTTGTAGGTAACGTGCCAATGTGGACATAGAAGTACAACTAGAGTATGTGCAGAAAATTCTAGAGAATATCAGAGAATAACTAGCAACATTTTAGCTAGTAAAATGGCTGATATGCAACTTGGTCATTCTGTTGATTTAGAAGAACTTTTTGGACCAGGAGCAAAGAAACAAAATCAATTAAAAATACTCGAATGTAGCGATGAATGTAAATTAATAGAACGAAATAGAAGATTAGCATTAGGACTTCAAATTGTTAATCCAGACTTAAGCGGAAAATTAATGCCAAGATACACTGACTATATGAAACAGTGGGCAAAAAAAGATCCACATTTTTGTCAAATGGTGCATGAAAAACTAACGGAATTAGTTCAACTCGCAAAGACTTCTAAACAGAAGTCAAGAAGTTATTCATTTGATAGTATGAATAGAGATAAGCGTCGCTTTATTCATGAATCATGTGAACATTTTGGCTGTGAGAGTCAAGCATATGATCTAGAGCCAAAAAGAAACGTTGTTGCTACTGCTGTAAAAGATAAGGTAATACTCTCTCTTTATCACCATTTTGTTATTGTTATAATAAATTGTGTATACACACACACACACACACAAAGTCGTTAATATATTTTTTAATTTATTCATTATACTGTAGTGTTGGCTACCAAGTTATAGTTTATTAGAAATTGTGCAAAGAAACAATGGGCAGAGGAAAGTTCCAGGTCCAATATTGAATACTTCTAAAGCTAACAATTCAACAAAGTAAGTTTGTATATTTATTCTAGTTTATAGGATAAAATACAAATACTATGTTAATATTTAATTATATAATATTTTAATATAATAGGACAATCTTAGCATTACCTATAACAAGAAGTCAACAAATTGTACCAACTCCATCAACTTCAAAATCGCCAGAACCAGAAATAGATTATTTTGATTATAAAGGTTAAAGGTTACAAATAAGCAGGTAATTAACTATTTAGATATTCAATATAATTTACTTTTTGCGTATCTTTTCTATAAGTTAAAAAAGAAATAGCAGTATGCTTATGAACTCGAACTAATAATTTTTAAGAAGAATTAATAATCATATTTATTAATTTCATAATATTTAACAATTCATTGAAAATTAATTGATAAACAAACTGCGGAGAATTGCTTGACTTGCAGTTTATTATTCATTCACTTTATAATCATACTTGTAAGAATATAACGTTATTTTTTTTTTTTTTGAGTGAAATTTTGATATATCTTTTAATTAGACAAACATTAATACAATCAATAATATATGATGAAAAGTTACAATGTTTTACAAGAATATGTTTAATGAGTGTTTAATAAGTTAAACAGAACTCTTAGAAATCTTATAACATAATACGTATATATAATCAAACAAATTTTCTTAGTAATACATTTATGCATAAAATAAAATTATTCATTATTATATAGTAAATTACATAAATGAATTACATGGTGAAGGCACAGATAAAAAGGCATAAAGAAATCTGTTTAGTATAATAAGGAATTCCTTTTGAATATAATATTTCTGTTTTATGTGTAGTTCTATGCTTGACATATAAGATTTCTATACTGTGTATTTGAAGGTAGAAAGTATGCATTTCTACATTCTGATAAATCGAGTGAGAGTAAAAAAAATACAAAAATAAAAAAAAATATAAATAAAAATAACTGTAGTATGATCTGCTTGATAAAAGACTTGTACAAGTTTATTCATCATTCCAATAAATATCCTTATAGAATTTCACAATTACTATTTCTTCTTAACCAAAAATCGTAAAAAAGTATTAAAGCAAGACAATAAATCTTGACAAAGTAAAAGATTTAATAAATGTATTTTCTGTATATGATTTCATAATTGCAATTGATAATAATATTTCAAATATTTGTTTAGAAAAGATATATATAATTCATTACCAAATTCTTGTACTTTAATCATTATTTATTTTGTTTTACAATAATATAAAAGCAGGACATTTCAAATTATTTCTTTTATTTTTTGCAATTGTCTTTCATAATATAATTGTTGTAATTTATCAGCAATGTTAATTATTAAAGCTTCTTTGTGATCAGTTTGTCCCACACAACCAACATGTATGTATAGATAACACCAAACACAAGAAGGTAGAATGTGCGTATGTAAACTATTTGAATTATCTATCATAGTTTTCAAGATCCAACTTATTATGGCTTGTTGTATTTGTTTTCTATATATCAATTCTAATTATGTACTTTAATTGATTGTTTTAATTAACATATTTCCAAATTTATATTCTATATTTTTTGATATTCTATTTTCAGAAATTATGTAAAATTATATCTCAACAAATATTTATTTTCTTTTCACAAAAAGATAGTAAATAATATGAAAATCCAACTATAGTATACTATTCTTTTATTTATCCTTTCAATGTTTGTGTATTTCTTATTAAAATGATTCTACTTCTAAAGAAAAAAACATAAATGCATGAAATTCGAAACTATACTGCAACAAAATACATGTGTGTGTACATATATATTTTTGTTGCTTATCAATACTGTATGATAATTATATGATTAATCATGTATTATAAATATGTATTACATTTCTGCAATTGTTTTGTAATTCATTTATGATTAAATGATTACGTTTGTAAAGATATTAATTGCTATTCCAATATGTTTAACATGACAATATACATAGATTTTACAATAATGAAATTTCCAATATTCACAATGAATTTTGCATCCATAAAAATAGTTTTGTGCTATATATATTCTCATATAACTGTTTTAAGTTTAATTTGAAAGATAGATCTGTTTTATTGTACATCCAATTGTATATAAATAGCTGTTTGTTATTTATATTTGTAGGAGTACTCATGTAGAGTAAAATCTTATACTTTGTAGACATTTGTAAGTGGATAATACGAGTATTTGGCACATTGAACATCAATGATATTTTGAACTACTAAAATCTATCATAAAT
Source organism: Dolichovespula saxonica (assembly GCA_911387935.1). Taxonomy (NCBI): domain Eukaryota; kingdom Metazoa; phylum Arthropoda; class Insecta; order Hymenoptera; family Vespidae; genus Dolichovespula; species Dolichovespula saxonica. The sequence continues at coordinate 4,076,155 of OU426997.1, forward strand.
TCTACATAGACATATATTGAGACCTTTTATGCTTCTATTAAATAACTATTATATTATATAATAATTGCTCATAATTACTTGTATTGAAGAAAACATTTTTTTCATAACATATTAAAGTCATAAATCATTTTAACTGTGCTCTTTTTTGACAATTTTAATATCTTTAAATGTAATTTCTAATTATTTAATAAAATAAATTTATTTATCTTTAATTATATATAATACAGGACAAAATATATTTAAATAGTAAAATTAAAAAAAAAAAACAAAATTTATATGTCACATCAACCAGTCTTTCACCTCACAGAATAAGATATGCAAAACTTGCATAAGCATAAAATGGTCTCCTACCCTAAATACATAAACTTTTATCACATTTAAGATCACAACACTGTTACACATTTTCATTACTGACGAATTAATTAGACATATATTATTAATACTAAGTAATTTTCTCAAACATGTAATAATAGGGCACTTCAAATTTGGGAACAAATTTTTACCATAATCATTGGTGCAGTGAATACTTGGTAAAAAGTCATCACTTCATTTATTATCAGTGCCTCATTCATTATATTAATACTTTTTTTTTTTTTTTTTTTTTTTTGAAGATTCTATTAATACTTTCTATTTTAAAGTAAATTTACAAATAAAATATATCTGACTATTATATCATAAAACATATTTATTTGACTAAAATCCCTACTAATACTGCATTTGATAGAATAATGTACTCAATAAGATAATAATAACATAAAGATTAGCAGTGTAATCGTGTTACATATATTTTAATTAAAAAAATATATATTTACCTCGAATAATATATGTATAACCAAATGAAAGCTTTATTCATTAAGTTGTATGTAAACTTGTATTATAAAGTTAAAAGTTATCTTATTAGAACACACTTTTTTTAGAATGTTGCACTGATCTATTGCTGCAATTTTACTATAATATTTGATCATGTTCTGATCTTTCTACCAGTCTATAATATTGATACATTTCTTTTTTTGAGTTTCACACCCAGTTAGCATTAAAAATATAGTATCAAAATAAAATATATCTTGCAGATTCCTTGTAAAATAGAAATAACTTAGATTTCTTAAGTATGAAACAGGGTAAATAATACAATAAAAATATGTTACTGACTGTTCTGTCTAGAAACACACAATTTTGTAAATATAGTTATTTATAATAACATTTTGTTACTTAACAAGATTTAATAATATGGATTATACGTTAGTAGAAGATGATCATACAAGAATAATCTGTAAATGTTTTAATGAAGATAGATAGATGGTATATAAGATTATGGAAATATTCAATTTGGCATCTTGGTTCTTCAGTCTGTTATATGACTGATATGAGTATTGCTTTATATGTAAAGATTGTTACCTCGTTTCATACGTGTGCTATAATTGGGGTAACTACTTAAATATTGATGACGTGGGCTCACCGATGGTTGTTTTGTTATACTTGCCATTGCACAACCCATTATGAACTCTATGGCTCTGCACAATGTTTGATATAATAACCAAGGCCATGGCTTTGGGAATTGAGTTAGCAATGGCCGTGTATCATACGCTACTGCTTCTGCTAAGAGTCCTAAATATACAATATATTTATATAATAATATATTAGTAATTTCGTTTCTGAATAAATTAATATAAAACCGAAGTATTACCATAAGGTCCAAAAACACGAGCAATATCTATGATACACAATATGATTCCTAAAATTGCTGTGGTATAAGTAACATGTAACACTCTTTGAATTTGAGATCTTCTGGCAGCTGCAGTAGTAGCTTCTGGTATATGCAGCGGTGTATCAGATTTAGCTCTATTCACGTATGCTATGTGATTTAGTATTGAATGCAATGTAAAATCAGTGCCCTACAAACAATCACTACATTATTTTTTTATATACATGTGCTGTATTTCATTTATTTGTTAACTTTATGTTTAAATGTACCGCAATTTTGCTCTCTGTTCCAGAATTTTCAGGAAGCAAATTAGTTTCAGCCGTAATTTCTTCCGATTCATCTTTACTTTTATCCGTTTTCCACGACAAGCTTTTCTTTCTTATTTTTGTATCTTCACCTTTATTTTTCATCTTTTCATTCATTAATGCAGCTTTTTCATTACAATCTGGTTGATCTGAATCCGATTCAGATTTCTCCTGTATTTCTATTTTTTGAGGAACTATACTTTGATAATGAGTAGGACTTTTATCCAATGTTCTAATACTTATATCGCTACTACGACGATTTATAACTAATGGTTTAATTTGTGCCACTTCAGAATTTCGTCTATAGAAGTCAGAATTTCTTCGTGATTCGTGTTTAGCAGATATAAAAGTACCAATATCAGAATTACGTCGTGAACCTAAAAGTTATATATACTTAAGTAATATGACTCGAATAAATATGCTTTATTATAATTACCTGCAGGACTGAGGTCTAAGACTTTTGGCAATCTCTGTTCAACTGGTGGTAACATTCTTCTTGGTGTTCTGTTACCAAAATCGCTATTCCTTCTCAATTTAGTGGCAAACTGAGAACTACGATTTTTTTCGTGAGAAAAATCAGAACATCTTCTTAATTCTTTTGTGCTACCAGTTGGTGTAATATTCTCAGAATGTCGTCGCCCTATTCGTTCTGGTGAATGACTTTTATTAATACTAGGAGAATATTTAGGGCTGAATTCAGCGCCATATTTGAAGTCAGTAATGGGTAAAACATCTTCATTTATAAATTTAACACTACATTCTGAATTTCTACGTGATGAACGAGATACGTCACTCCCACGTCTACTTGCTAAAGAGCTTCTTCGACTTGGACTAGAAACTGTTATTATTGGTAAATTTGCAGTTGATGGAGTAGGTGTTGGTGGTCTAACATAAACTTCAGGTACAGTAGATACTGGTTGAACAGGAGTCTCTTCGCGTAAAGATGATGAAACATTACGAGACACTTCCATTTGATCTTGTTCTTGTTTTTTAGATATTTTTAAAGAATTATCTAAAAATTAATATTTTTTTATTATTCTTTTCAATTTTTGTGATATTAATTTGAAAGTGCCAGTAATCATATACTTCATAATACAATTACCTTTATATTCTGAATTTCCTTCAACATTGCCACTTTTATTCTCTTCTGAATCTTTGATTTTAGGACCAAGTAAAGTAGGCACCAATGCAGCAGCTGCTACCGATGTTGCAAGATTGCTATATGGTGCTAGCATAGCAAGTTGCATAATGCCTAAAATATTTTAATAAAGTTGTATAAAATGATTATTTTAAATGAAGTATAAAAACAAACCTTTATGATGAGCATTAGAATTGTCTCTTGTTAACATACTACTTGGCATTGTTTTCAGTAAATGCATGACTTTATAGCCTGCATGCAGAAATGTTAAATATAAAAGAATACTCCATATCAGGAATACAGTTTGCACCAAATATTTTGCGATATAACAATTATGTGATGTTAAAGCAACATCACTTACAATTACAAAAAAAAAATGTCCTGTTATAATAAGACTGAGAAATGATTTCTTTTGTATCTTTTCTGGACCAAACTTCAGCTGAAAATTATAAAATGCATCATTGACATATTATAATATTAACAATATTTAAAAAAAGGATAAATAAAGAAAATTTATAATTTTCAAATGTACTTGTGTTAGTTGCAAGAAGGTCAATTGTATAAGGCAAAATGCAGAAGTAATACAAGGAAATCCAATATCCCACATAGTGAACCCTATAATCTTTGGCATTATTTCTTTAAGATTATAAGGGTCTATAAATAAACATGCAGCCCTTGATGCACCCAATAAACATAAAAATATATTAATCGTTGACATAAAAGGGCGGCTTGATATAAGGGATCTGTAATATTAATGATTATTATTAATATTTTGTTATAATTTCGTGTTATACCTATTATAATTTATATATTGATACCTTAAATTTAAAATAGAGAAAAATGTGTAAAATCCAAGTACAAAGAAAAGGCTTGCAAATCCGTAAGTATGCAGAAGGAAAATCCATCTTAAATCTTGATTTACAGAAATCCACGATGGAGCAGTAATTAACACTCTGTCAAGAAATGCTGAGCTTGATGAATTTGAAGCACAATTCTGCACCGATATTGGAGATGTAGTATTGATACCTAATTATAGAACAATAATTTAAGCATATGAATACAAATACTAATGTTATTCCATTCACTTCTCACTATTACACATTATAGCTTTATACTAAAATTTTGTCAAATATTGTTAATATTGTATAAAAATTATTATACAATACTAATAATATTTAATACAAATAATATTTAATTAATAAGTAATAAATAATTAGTAACAGATATTTTTTATTGATGTTATCATCAATAGTTTTCAATAAATACATATATAAGTAAAAATAGTGTTCACTATCACTATTTTTACATCACAGATACATATATAATAACAAGTAAAAACTGACCACGAGTAAAATTAGTTAGCTTGTCCATCCCTTGACTGCTGACTACAGCACATCACTATATTTTATCAAATTCCTTAATTTAACATTATAGAAATAATCACTAATTTTAAAGAAGTGCACAAAGAAAAGATAAATTTTTAAATGTGATACCAGCAACAGGCTTTGCCTATAGAGAGAGTTTATTCACACCCCCTCTCTTGCACAGTGATGCTCTGTCTTCCTTTAGCTAGAAATATTGATCTTGCTTCAAGAGGGTTGGAAGGGGTATTCAGGACTGCTCACGCTATAGGCCTATCAATTGTTTATACATTAGATTGAACTATTATACTGTAAAATTTATCGATTTTCGCACGCGCACATATACGTGTAAATCTCGTGAATGCGTTTGTGCAAATGCATATAGATATTAAATGTAATATATATTCTTATATACAGACATATTATATAACAAGTTTATATGTCAATCATAACTTTTTAAATTAAATTTTAAATATATTTCGATACTGATCTGTAGTTAATTTATAAATAACTTTAGTATCTTCAAATTTGTACTTTACAACTTTAATATTTTCGTCATTTGTATAAAATATTGTTATCATTATTTTTCGTAAATGTTATTTCAAAGTCATTTGTGTAAATTATAATATTTACATCTAAAAAAAACCTAATCCTAAATCACTCAATTTACCTACAACTGAAAAATTTCCTTCCCCACTAAACATCAAAATAAAATCTGGATATAAAACATTTTCATTAGTTATGACATTCTTAGAACTTTCATTTGAAATTTCTCGATACATTTTTGTATTAAAAACATAACAAAATAATAACATCATAATAAATTTTTTTTTTGTATACAATACAATGTAGAGGTATTAAAGAATTGTGCAGTACATATAAAAAAACACATTAATTATAGTGAAAATATATATAAACAATTTTATTTTAGATTTCAATAACAAACAAATACTAAGGAGTATATTATTTCTACCGAGTAATAGGATATGAATGTAGTTATTACTATTTAAAAGTCCATGTTATATTTGGCACCTACAACTATACGTATTCTTTGATTCCTTATAATTATACATTATAGGCAATATCATAAATTGCAAGTAATTGAGATGGAAATACTATAGTAGATTCATAAATACTTGTTACATTATTTTGTTTACGTCAATGAAGTTGACATGCTCTAACAGCAATTAGTTGTAGGAGAATAAAAACAGGACTCAATACTTCTGAATACTCTAGGCTACTTTGTCCAGAAAGCTTTTTACATAGCAAATATTTAAATACAAATATTAATAATAATGATATTAAACTCCATAATGCTCTTAAAATGGCAACTTGAATCATTCCTTCCATATGCATACGTATGAATATAATAGCACAAAAATATGTATTAAAGCCATCCGCAATAAATAACGGTGAGAAAATAACCCACCATTCTGTATGTTCTGAGAAATAATTATCATCTATTTTTAAGGCTAATAGAATTGTGAATATCGTTAAGGAAACTAAATTTATCCATATTTCAAAAATTGTTAAACCTAACCAATGTACTAATTCATGTAAAGAAAAAATCATTGCAATATAATAAGAAAAATAGTAAACTGATTTGGAAGATAGTTCTGCTTAATATATTCTAAATAACTGTACAAATATTGCTTGTTCTGCTAAACTAATTCATTTTGCTTTACACTGTAATATTCCCATTGCTTCTTTCCTAAAAACACGAATATGTATGGCAGAATTACGTCTAATTTTCATTTTATAATCATAATCATCATTAAGTGGTTCAAAGTCATCTGTAAACAAAAGGAATCAGTTTACTTTTACTATATATATATATATAATAATTTCTATATGTAACCTTCTATAATATGTACCAATAAGCTCTGTAGTAGAAGTTTTAATGTCCAAGTCCAAGCTATTATGATGAATTTCTTTCAATTGAAGTGCCAAATTACATGCTCTGTCTATGGCAGCACCAAGCCCATGAATTATTATTTCAGATACACCAATGTTAAGCAGTTTTTCACATTTGCTTATTTGTGCCTACAACAATTTTTTACTTAATTTATGATAAAATCATATACTTATTTTTAACACTTCATTGTTATATGATATAATATGTTTCTTAACCAAATAAAATTATTGTCATAAAAACAAAATTAAGATCACATTTTAAACAAAATTACCTTAAAATCTGTTTTGTTTGTCACGTATATATGTCTGTTATCTTGTCTAATTAATTTAGGTTGTCGTTTTCTTAACATATAATTACCATTTGAAAATATTGTTTTTATAACATTATGTTGAACATTAATTTTTTTCGATTTGATTTTATTTATACATTGTAGTTTATGTTCTTCGGCCATTTTGTTTAAAATTTAGACATATTAAAAGTATTATTTCTAACAATATTTACTAGATATAGATTGATTTGATTGGTAGAATTTTGTGAGAGGAATAAGTCGACCAATTAAATTATCGCACAGAAAGTAAGTGGAAAACGTGACTGTAAGAAGAATCACAACAAGCAGACATAACCTCAGGTAGAAAGGTCGATTTATGGGCGTTTTTTCGAAGAATTCCGAAGAAGTAACCAACATTCAGTCACCTTCCGGAAATAAAGAAACTCATAACAGTATGAAGGAACCTGACGTGGATCCAAAAAATATAATAAAAAGTAGAGAATTACTGTACAGACTTATGATCAGGTTAATAAATTTTCAAATTTTTAACTTTTAATTTATAACAATTTTGACTGTTTTTCTAATAATTCGATACAATTATAAAATTTTACGATTGAAATATTATTAATATATTATATATTAATATATTATATTATTAATATGTTTATATATATGTTTATGTATACTTATACAAATATTATAGTTACATCTAGTACTGACCATGCGTATTATTTATTGATTTCAGTCAGTTGTTCTATGACGGCCATCAAACACTTGCCGTTCAATTGTCTAACATGATACAAGCAGAACCTCCATGTCCGCCATCTGATCGATTACTTCATCTTATGTTAATTGGTGCTGCTCATGAACCAGATCGTACTAAAAAGGATACAAATAACTTACCTACGTTTACTACGAGTTTTGATAATACATTGGGGCCTGGTTTAGATCTAGAATTTGAAACGGAAGCTCAAACACAAGCTCCAGAACCAGCACAATATGAAACGGCTTATGTTACTTCCCATAAAGGAAATTGCAGAGCAGGAGCTTTCTCTACAGATGGACAATTAATAGCTACTGGATCAGTGGATGCATCTATTAAAATTTTAGATGTGGATAGAATGTTAGCAAAATCTGCACCAGATGAAATGGCACCTGGTGATCAAACTGGAGGTCATCCAGTAATAAGAACATTATATGATCATTTGGAAGAAGTAACATGTTTAGAATTTCATCCACGTGAACCGATACTTGTATCTGGCAGCCGTGATTTTTCTGTGAAACTATTTGACTTTAGTAAAGCAAGTGTCAAGAAGGCGTTTAGAACAATTACAGATGCTGATCAAATACGGTGTTTATCATTTCATCCAACTGGTGATTTTTTGGTAGTAGGAACAAATCATCCAGTTGTAAGGTTATATGATGTGAACACAGCTCAATGTTTTGTATGCAGTATACCTAATCATCAACATACAGCTGGAATAACTAGTATAAAGTATTCTCCAGATGCAAAAACATATGCATCAGCTGGTAAAGATGGAAGTATTAAATTATGGGATGGTGTTTCAAATCGTTGTATAAATACTTTTGTTAAAGCACATGATGGTTATGAAGTATGTTCAGTGACATTTACAAGAAACGGAAAGGTAATTCTTTTAAAATATTGTTTGCGTCCTACTAAATTAAGTGCACAATGTTTTAATAATACCTGACTACAATATGATATTGCAACTATAAATTTCAGTATTTATTGTCTTCTGGTAAAGATTCCTTGATAAAATTATGGGAATTATCAACAAGTAGATGCTTAATAGCATATACTGGAGCTGGTACAACAGGTAAAAATATACATTTAAATTACTCGATAATTATTTTCATATCTTTAATATTTATAAATATAGACACGCAAAACTGTTTAATGAATAAATATCAACAGCAACTGAAAGTATGCATTGACCATTACATTGTACTTTGCAGGTAAACAAGAACATAAAGCACAAGCCATTTTTAATCACACCGAAGATTATGTAATGTTTCCTGATGAAGCAACTACATCCTTGTGTGCTTGGAATTCTCGAAATGCATCAAGAAAACAGTTATTATCTTTAGGTCATAATGGGCCTGTAAGGTTAATCGTTCACTCACCAACTGCACCCGCGTTTTTAACATGTAGTGATGATTTTAGAGCAAGATTCTGGTTCAGAAGAATGCCAACTCATTAAATGCTCTACAAGTATTTATAGTAGATCTTCGTTTAATATGGCAGATACGTTCCATATTATATAAGATTTATTATTTACACAAGATGTGCATATACGATGTGCATATGCAAATACGTTGTTAATTATAAAAAAGACTATACGGAAGTTGCTATAATGTATTTATTACATCACACGAATGTCACGTTATACGAAGTTCTACTATATATTAGAAAATTTTAATGAACACGTACATATTGTTTATAATTTTCTAGTTTTCTAAGAAGAGGTAAAGTGAAGCAATCAAATTTGATTTGAACTGTCCTTTTAGTTTTCTAATGATTGTACATGTTTATTTAGTATTATGTCGAAATGAAAATGATCGCGTTCTGTTCTGTTATTGTTTAGTGTGTGTGTATATGTGGAAAGTACGATGAAAATTTGAAAATATTTATATAAGTAAATAATATGAATATAAGATATTTATAATTCAAGCATAATGTTAAAACAAAAGCAAATAGTATAAAATATTTGCAATCAGGTAAGTGAAAAATAGAAACGTATGGTTTCTGTCCTTTTGTAAATTAAATTAGATACGACGTCACTTAAAAGAATGTTATATTTAAACCTTCCGGGCGTATGTTACGTCGCTACGCGTACAATTTAATAGTCGATCACAAGGCGGCGCTATGAACTCCCGCTCTGAGTTTGACGATATCACGTGACCCACGCTAACCGCCATCTTTGCTTATCGTATAAACAGTCCGACCGGGCTCAGCGCGAATTCTTGTAGAGAAATCATCATTTTCCAGTGTTCTTAAGTGATTCAAGTACGGAGAAATGTCTGATATCAAGGCAGAAAGCAAGAATGATAATAGCATCGAAGATGTACCCAAGGTAAGAGATCGAAAGTATATGAAAGACCTTCGTCAAATCGAGTTTTCATGCCAAGGCGGCGTGCGGTTCCCTGAAATACGGTATGACGCTGTATCTCTCGAAAATTCTAAGCGCGTCTTGTGTTACGCATAAGGAACCCTATTTGTAATGCGATTTAGCGGAATACGAAAAAATATACATAGTTAAAACGTGACCTTTGTCGCGTATGGCTACACATTAAGTGATTTTTCAAAGCTGCGCCGTTTGTCCTTCATTGGTAAAGATGGTGGATGTTTTTTATTTGTGATTCTCGTGACGAGGAGAGTCGCTGCTCGCATGCCGGCGAGTCAGTGTGAAAAAGGCGGGAAATGGTCGAACCGACGGATGATTACACTTGCCACGCGCTTCTGAACGTTATGGAATTCCATCCTTTTCGACACGGCATGAATGAAATCTTGGTACTGAAAAAGTGTGAATGTGTGATGTATGCCAAAATGGCGGGAAACTCAAACAAAACTACAAATCCCGGCCAGTTCAACGGTCCTTGATAATCTTATCACTCGCGTAATTATCGTCATACTGTAGAAATTTTTCTTTCATTCTTAGCGTTGTAACCCTTCGATGCTTTGCTTTCTAAGTAACAGATTTTAATTCTTTTACGTTGCGAAATGCATTGGGAACAAGTGCGTGCCTACTTTGTATGAATAATGCGATAAGTGAACGATTTATGATATAGACGTCCTATGTCGTTTTTCTTTCCTCTTTTTCTTTTTTAGGATCAATCAGCAGAAGAGAAATCAACACCAACTAAAAACAGACGTGGTGGCACGAAAAGACTTTCAACATTTGAGAGAGCAGCCCAAGAAAGTAAAGAAATTACGAAGGTGCGAGTTCATCTCTTATTGAAATATAATTTTTCTAAAAAAAATTCAGTAAGCATTCAGTCCTCTGTCCTTTGCTTGTTTCCCTCCATTTAGTTTTCCTTTTAGCTGTGTGTGCTTACGTGAGCAAAGAAGAGTGAAGGAGTGGGGGTAATATGTGCTGGTAAAGATTGGGAAGGGAAGGGGAGTGCGAATAGCGGGGATATATTCTACCAATTAGAATATAGGCGCCAAATATAAATAAGTTGTCTACTTTTTATTTTTATTATTTTTAGTATTTTATATATATATATATATATTTTTTTTTAATCTTATTAATAAATTATATATATATAAGATGTTTGAAATCACTTATATTCTCTCTTTGTTCTTATATTTCAATGCTATTAACAACACTTGTATCATATTTTAATATTATATTTTAATGATGAAAGATAATTATGTTTTCTATTATTTTATAGAATTTAAATCCACCATCTGGAGAAATGGAAGGCAGGAGACGTACTCGTAGCTCAGCTCGTGGTTTGACATCATCATTACCAATACCATCACCACCAAAGAAAGAAAAAAGGGAGCCAGCAACTCCAAGAGGTACTGGACGTGGACGCGGACGTCCGAAAAGACAAGAAAAAAACAATGAGAACAATACGGATGAAGAGGCTGCAAATAATAAAAGTGAAAAGCATTCTGAGGAAGAATCTTCAAAAATGGAAGTTGAGGAAAGTAAAGAAAGTAAAGACATAGAGGCAATGGAAAGTGAAGACAAAACTACAGAGGAGGTAGAGAGTAAAGATACCACTGATAAATTGCCTGAAACAAATTCCAAGGAAGACAAAGGAACGGAAGAATCAGAGAATTCTGCTGAAGAATCTAAAAGCACTGGTGTCAGTGAAGAAAAGAAAGATGAGGACATTAAGGACAGTTCAGATTCGAGTCAAGATGCGACAGATTCTACAGCGGAAGCACCACCATTGTCATCAGAATCCCAAAATCCCTCTAACATCACTCCTTCTGATGAAAATAAGGAATAACCTTCTTCCGCCTATTTTACCACTATCTCATGTAAGTTTTGTTTCATTATATTGTACTTTTGATTATTCTATAAAGTTAATCTTAATTATAATATATGTATAATTTATTGGAGGAAACAGAATTATATTTAAACAATTTTATGCCTTTATGATGCTTAATCAAAACATAAAATTTTTATTTTATTTGGTACGCTAATAATAATATTTAAAGTTCAATAGCTTATTTTCATTTGATTTATACTGATTTGGTAACAATGATATTAAATGCAATTTGTTAAATGAACTTTTAAAAAATTATGTTTGTAAATTATAACAGAATTATAAAACATGCTCTTTTACTTTAGCAGGTACCAAGGCGGCGCACACATTGGGGTATACAAATCCAGGCCCCAGGTCTATTCTAACTAATTGACACCTTGTTGTCAATCATTATTTTAATCAGCGCATTTTGTTATCGGTTAATACAATGATTTGACACTCAGACATATTTGTTTAAATTATTCATAACAGTAAAAAATGTACTTCTCGATGCATATAGCTTTTTTATTGGATTTTATTTGTTATAAACGAAAACACCTTTGCGTTGATTAGACAGTGATTGCAATTAAAGGTGTGGAGCATATATTGTTCATGTACAATGATAATATTATTGTAAAATATATTTAATATGGACTTATATAGAGAGAAGTTGATTTCAAATCAGAACTGAAGTAGAAACATTAAAAATGGTCTTCTGTTCAGATCTGATATGAAAATAACTAAAATTAATTCGTACATAGCAAATTACTGTAATGTCTTACTTATATAAATGATGACTGAATGATACGGAATATATGAGAAATATGGTGAATTGATTTCTTTTTTGCATGGAATGCAGAAATAAACTTTCTGAAAAATGTGTGGGAACGTAATCTATTATGTGTCCTTCCTTTTGTAATGTTACTAATGTTAACCAATCTTTTATTCACTTCCATTCTTTTTATGTGACTAACGCTTCTATAAAACATGTATTTTATTATAGTATTGTGATATTTGTTTTTGAACAAAGTATAAATTTATAATTTAAATTTCATTAGTTTCAAATTTAATTTTTGCTAAATTGTACAATAAGCGTCATGTTTATAAAAGATTTAACAACAGGCTTATATTTTACTTCTACTGGTCCATTATTAAATATGTTAATATTATTGTGTGTGTATTTGAACGGTTGTGAATGTACAGATAGATTATATGATTAATACACTATATTTAGAGAATCCACACTTGATGAGACACCAATAACATGAATTTAAAGAAACACTGTAAAGTATAATCATGTGCAATGGGATGAATATTTAAGTTTAAAAGCATATAGATCGTACAGTGGAGTCTTACAATTAGAATTTAATATTGTTATTTTATATTGCAGGACTCTCAGATCTCTGTAAGTTTGTCTACTACTTTGCAACAATATTGTAGTGGTTGTAAAAAGAATTTATTTAAATTGTGTACCTTTAAGTACTGTGGATAAACTTTGTCATTCCATGTTTCCTTGTCTCTTTTTCTTTTTTTTTTGTTTTTTTCTTATCATAAAAGATATTTCACGTATTTGATAAGAAATTTTTGAATTGGAAAAATTAAAGTCGAATGTCATGCATGTGTAAATAATTGATATAGCTGTGTGTGGCAATTGACTTTATCTTTATTGTCTTATAAAACCACAGTTGCATAAGTATTCTGTTGTATAGTATGAGCGTAGATTAATGTTTTATTAACTAAATCAAAACAGATCGTATAGTAGCGAGACACGTTAATACGTTTTTAAAACATATAGAATAATAAATAATTTAGAGAGAATGTGGAATGAAGTGCACAGTGGTTTAATATTAAGACTTACAATACAATACTCTGATCAAAATAAAAATATAAATAAGTAATATTTCGAAAAGGAAAACAAATCTGATCATAAGTGTTTCAAATTGACCAAATTATTTATTAGCTTTTTTTTTATATTTTGCACAAATTTAATTACTTTACCCTAAAATTTTAAATAGTCTTTTGTGTTTAGTATTGTTGTTCAATGTAGAAAACATGTTCCTTTTTAAATAGCTACACTCAATGGATATGTCGTATTTCATTAGTTTTATATAAATTTATCATTGTATTGTTGACTGGTAAACTATATTGAAGACAATTATTATGTATTTTATAATACATATTATTCAGATGCTCAATATCTTATATTATAAAATATTAAAATGTGAATTCAGTACAAGTATAGAACAAGCTCAAAACTCTATCCAGCATATAAGCTCTTAAAATATCATGTAAGATTTGAAAACATGTCACAAATTTAATATTGGAGGGTAAGTTTTAGTGTCTCGTTGAGTGCGGCTTAAAAATAGTGTGTGTGTGTGTGTGTGTATATAATATATATACACATTTAGATAAATAATTGATATGCTAAAAGCAGTGAATTTATGAGCTTGTCATCTAATAGGTATCTTTTTATAAGGCAAGCATTACAAGATATATGAAACAAATATATATTAGCATTTTATCTTATTATTAATACAAATTATTAAGAATTAAATTGTGAATGTAAGACATGCAATAGTTTTTATACTGTGTATTTCTTGGTTCGGGTCAAATTTTATAGTGAATTTATTGTGTAGCTTATGCAATGACATGCAATTGTTTATAATTCTTCCTAGGTACACCATAGATTGTGTGTATCTAAGTGCTCATATAATCTATTACTCTATTGCTACTTCTATTATAATAAGACTTCAAAATGCAAATGATTGTGGTTATCATGGGGAGATTCGATCGACTTTTGTAACAAAACTGCTTCAATCAATAAAATCAATAAAATCTGTATGATAATACACTTAGTATATACGATCTGTTTTTCAAATTTCATTTGGTTTTAAATAGTAATATACCAGGCCAATAGTTAATTGTAATATTATCATTAAGAAATTGGTTATTTATGATAAAAGGAATTAATAATCGGTTTGATTAATAATGTACTTATGCGCGCGAAGAGAAGTTATATGATATAATACAAAAAACACTACAGTAAAGTGCTCATTAAATATGTATTGGAATCGTTTAAAAAATAATAATAATAATAAATAGAGAGAACGAGATATACGTAAACAGAAGTAGAAACAAAAATTGGAATTTCTTGGAATTTTAATATGCAGTTACGTCATTCATATCAACTCTCGTTGAGTACACAATTAAATCATTCTATACTCAACATGCAATGGTGTGGCCATCTACCGGTGTACATGCGATTGTAGGTAAAAGTTACAGATACGCCGTTAGATGGATGTAGCTGTATTTGCTGATCATTTTCTATGCTCATGTGGTAACATCATTTCATCTCGACGTGAAAATATAAAAAAAAATTTGCCTAACATTTTTTCTAATTTTTTAAATATGTGCGAAACTTAAAACGATCATTTTTTAAAAGTGGATGTATCTGTCTGTAGCGAATTGTATCTTATGATAAAGAAAAATTGATATTACACGAAAACAAATACAGTTGTCTAACCTAAGGCGTATTTGCTTATTGTTAATGTACCGTTTATTTGTTTTTTCAGTTTTTCTTTGCACAAAAGCTTCGTTTAATTTAACTTGCGCATTACTAGTTGTTAATAATTCTGACAAAAAAAAGAATGGAAATTCGATTAATTATTTGAGCCATTGTATATTTATTGGCCTACTAAACGTGTTCCCGAAATTAAAAATCGTCGATCACATTTTCTTAAATCGCAACAAGTCTCTTGAATCCGAGTCGTTCAAAGATGAATTTTAATTTCGAAAACTAATGAAATATTTTTGCACTGTATTCGCGATGATTTACAATGTTTACAATAAAACCTAGCCGATCAAGAACGTTAATTCTACCCGATATCGCTGAATAAACTAAATTATATCTTTTCCTTTTTTTAATAACAAGTAAATATGAAATTCTACGATTCTACATTTTGGCTTCTCGTCTCTTATTTATTTCTTGGTATAAAAAATACCTGCTATTTTTTTTTCTTCCAGAAACGAACGACACTGGTAGAAGAAATACAACGAAGGAAAAGACAAGAAAAACGTATAATGATCCAAGGATTTAGCAAATGAATGATGGATATCATTCATCGATACCTTATCGTGTTTAGGAAAGAAAATTAAACGATAAGTGAAACTGTAAGAAATCTATTACATCGTTGTTATATACTTTGGAAAATGTCGCACGACTTACCTGCGTCACAAGTTTGTCATTTTCCTTACGCTGTGATAAACAAAGGATCGTAAGTATTAGTTACTCCAAATGTAAATTGTTTTCACGATATCAAAATGACGAAAAACAGAAATAAAAATAGTTTAAACTAATAAAACAAAATCGGATATGGTTTATCAATGATATATTAATGACCGGTAATTAAAGAACGGTGCGATTAAAACGACATAAAACGTAAAATCCTCTTTCATGATGTAATTCGTTTTTTTACGGATTCTCGTTACTTTTTAATTTATGTTTGGAATTTATTTAACAAATGATCGGGAGCAATATATTTTATGCATTTATCGTCTTTACGTTCTCGTTCACACACACATATTTAGCGTACAAACATGATTTCAATCATATTTCCTGGTGTCCCCGTTTAAGCTATCTACGGTACGTTATCAGCCCTTATAAACACGCGGTAAATAGGTTTTAATTCACGCTCGAACGATGCACGATACGTTCGAAATTAATCTCTCGCTAAGTCAAGCAACGAAGTGATTTTCACTCTTGGCGCAACCGGCCCAGTTATTAATCGGCTATGAAAATGATGCGAGACAGTTTTCGAATGTGCTGTCACGTATGTTGGTTTCAGTTATACGTATAAAGGGGGTAATCGTAATATCCTTGAAGCAAATCGATATTTCAATCGTACGCGAGAAATATTTATTAAAAAAGAAAAATTGTCTAAAATCTATCATCATTCATTGTATATATATACATATAAATATACAAACACACAATATATATATATATATATATATATATATATATGTATGCAGATATGTATATTATTTTTTTCGCCTTAGGGTATGGGGAAAAAGCAGTTTATGTATAAACGAGACGGGTCGAGGTTTGGTGGCTCCAGACTTCCTGGCATCAACAAAGCGAAGGTCAATCGACGAGCTATTGGTTTCGTTCACTTCTTTCGCTAATGCATTAACGTTGCGATCGATAATCAAATTATCTAATCATCTGACTGTTGCAGTCAATCGGAACTAACCTAATTTAACTTAAATTTATATTTACTCTATTAAATTGACAATAACTTCTTTCTTTCCATCGTAAAACAAATCCTTAGCGTATATGCAGGCAGACCATTAGATATAAGCTTTAAAAGAAAAAGAAACGACTTATTGAAGAAAACGAAGAGATGTTATACCGTCAAACTACCGCGAGTCGGCGGTGCAACAAAGTGGACCAAGTGAAATGGATGCACTTCGTTGCGTCGCCTCGTTGGTGCGCGGTGGTCGTTTCCGATAATTAAACGTCAGGATGGTCACGGGACGAAGGGAGATGACACGGATAGTCGACTCGTTCGAAAGGCACTAAGCCTTCGACCTCTCCCCGACGAGCTAGAGAGCTCGTCATTGGCTCTTCTTGTTTTTGTCGGGAAGAACATAGCCGGTGATGTTATCGTTTCTTTTTCCATTTCTTTATCTTCCATCTTCTTCTTCGTTCTCTATTTCTATTTTTGATTTATATTTTACATAGAAGCGGTCTTTCTTCATTAGTCGGAGGAATCGATTTCAATGATCCAGGTACATTGAAAAGATTTCAAAATATTTATTCCGTATATAGATATATATATATGTGTGTGTGTTTGTGTGTATGTATATGTGGATTATATGCGATTATAAGACTACGCGCGTGCGTGATTATTATTATTATTATTATTAATATTGGTTGTTGTTGTTGTAGTTGTTGTTACGTATTAATGCGATCTTGCGTAGATTTCTCGTTGCAGAGAGTGTTAATTGCATCTCCCACAAACAGAATGTCGACCGCAAGATCGACCACCAAGGAATCGCAGGATAGCAGCCTGTGGATCGTCCGATACATAACTCGATACTTGTGTCGTTCGATGAATGATCGATCGGCATTTGATATATTTTTCTTCTTGGCGAAACGCACATGTACGAGCTTCCAGCGATTCTTGGTTGGAAAAAGGAGAGGAAAAAAAAAAGAAAAAGAAAATATTCAAACTTACGTCGATATTCAAACGATGATATGTTCTTCAGCCTAAGGGATTTATCTACCTATCATTTTCACTCGCGTTAAATCGTGATCGAAAATGCGCGATGCCATTGAATACCCTAATAATTTATTTCTACGTTCCCTCTAATGTCCGTTTAGAGAATATCTGTCAGAAACGCAAGATCATGGAAGCTTTCGCGGTTTGATTCCATATTCTTCAATCGGATGTTGTGATCTGAAAAAAGTATTAAACATGATAAGACAGACAGACAGAATAGACCATTTTTAACGATCTTTCGTTAGAAACAATTGCTGATATTCTGGCCTATAATACTTCTTCGTGTCTCTTTTTGTTAATTAAATCATCGATACGTGGAAGGTCAGGGTAACGAACTCGTAAGTGAACTGTGAACTAATCTTCATGTAAAAATAGCGACGATGCGTGGACGACACGATCTATCTCCGTAACTTCCTTTCCTCCTTCCTTCTCGCAAGGTGTGTTCACTCGATACTATCTCTCTCTCTCTCTCTCTCTCTCTCTCTCTCTCTCTTTCTCTCTCTCTATTTCTCTCTCCTCTATCCGTTGTTAAAATGAGACCGTCTAGATTGAAACCTACAGAGGAATTCGATCTAGACCGGATCAGGTGCAGGTGCGAGTAGCTGCATGCTACTACTCGACTTGGTGATCTGTAAATTTAAAGATTCTTTTGTCAGCTGGCGAGACAAGAAAATCATTATATACGTATATGTACACGTTACACACACACACACACACACACACACACGCGCGCGCGTAAAATATAAAACCTTCCTCGATCTTTTTCCCCATTCGCGAAACAACTTTTAAAAGGTGACGAAAATGAAAATATTTTTTTTGCGTTAATATTTCTTCCCTCTCCCCCTATGTCACCACCCAACAAATTTCATCACACTTCAGCACAAAAAAAAAATTATTCGATCGAACATGTTCCGTCGTTAGCAGAAACAACGTAGAATATTCATCGAGAAAAAGCTCGTTTTACCTGCTGCGGTTGAGGATGCGATTTTCTCGCGTAGACTTTGAGCACTCTGCAATTGCATGCGACCGACAGTGCCACGGAGAGACCCTGAAAAGGACGAATTAGTAGAGCGACGAAATAGAAAAATAAATAGTTTCGTGGGAAAAAAAGAAGAGAGAGAAGCGAGAGCGTAGAAAATATACGGGAGTGAAATTTGAAAAAGAGTTGTACGTCAATATCGATTTTATTCATATCGTCAAGTATTTCCAAAATTGTAATCTTTTTTTTTTCGTAAGCACGTTCGATTGAATGACGAGGACGAAGTTCTGTTTTCTTTTTCTTTTTTACCGCGAAGAAATCGATGCCGAAAAGTTATTCGTGATTCTCAGCCGCGAGATATCGAACGTCAATGTAGAAAAAGTCATTCGAGAAGACTCTTCAAGGAAAAAGAAGAAAAAGAATTCTGAAACTTTTCTTACGGCCAAGTCTTAGTTTATCTTTTGTCGGATAGTCGATTGTGCTTTTAAACTTTTATCAAATACTACCATAGGACGATCCAATTTTTGTTGAGGAATCGATAAGTTATAATCGATGTTCTTACGAATGTGAGAACTCGAATGAAACGAAAGAAAACAAAAAGAAGCAAAAAAAAAATTTTTATCGATTTAATAAGGTAAAGAATAAGAAAAAAAAAAAAACAAAGGAACGCGTTATGAGATTGTCCTTCTCTGATGCAACTGTACTTGCAACTTGTTCAAGTCCCTTCAAAGGGATCGTCGGAAGTAAGTTCGTTGGTATGCGAGAATATAACTGCGGGCGATACGTTCTACTTTCTGTTCTTTTCGTTTCTATAAATGATGAAGAGTAGAGAATGCGTAGATAAAAGATAAAAGAAGAACTTTGAGCAAAGAGATTCCAGATAAGAAGAAGAAGAAGAAGGGAAGTTGAACGATGGATGAGACGAAAGGAAAGAAAAATAAATGATTGTTATTTTAAGACTGTGATAGGGGTTTACCTGAAGCGAATGACCGGTGCAAAAGACGGCCCATAGGAAGGGCATCTTCCATACCCTCGAAGCCACACCGCAAGCAGCCACGAAACCAATTACCATGCAGACTTTCAGGAAAAGCATCAGTTGTAACGTGCGCCTCCTCTTCATTTTCTCTCGTTGCTTGATTTCCAATTGCATGCTACACGTATACCTGCGCGTGTTCGATATTGATTAATATTGATCCTCTTCCAGGAGTTACTGGCGAGCGAGTTACAAGCTCTAGCTTGGTCTCTCACGAGAAGCTTTCAATACCTCGATACGATCGCGGCCTTCACGAGGTAATATCCGGAGGCCATGAGAAGCAGGACGATTGGCAATCCGTAGGCGTAGACCGTTGCGTTCGTTCCAAGAAACCTAAATATTAAAAATAAAAATAAAAATAAAAATAAAAAAAAAAGAAATAAAAAGACGAGAGAAAAAGAAACGAAATGACTTATATACATACACACACACACATATATATGTATGTATGTATATTAATCGAATCGTTTTTCCCCTATGACAAAGACCTGACGCGATTTATGTTCGTGGCTTAGAAATTATTTAGCGTTTGAAGATATCGTCGAATGAGTCGAGTCGAAAGGGGAAAAAATTGAACGGGTGAAAGGAAGAAGAAGAAGAAGAAGAAGAAGAAGAAGAAGACGACGACAACGGCGTCTACCTCTTGCAACGAGTGGTCGAAATTAAATACGATTGTGGTCAGTCCGTGGAACTCGTATTTTCACTCTCTTCTGCCCTCTTCTCATGTCTGACCTGTTTTTTCCTCTACTACTACTACTACTACTACTACTACTACTCCACTACAAGTACTACTACTACTATTACTACTACACTATTACACTACTACTACCACCATCACTACACTGTCTCTGCTACGTTACTAACTACGTGGTGTTTTACCCCATAATCGCGCAGTAGAAGCGAAATAAATTGGTCGGACCAGCGTTTTTTCTTCGCTTCCTTTCGAAACAAGGTTTAACAAAAATTCTTTCTTTTTTTTTTCTTTATTTATTTTTTTTTTTTTACCGTACTTTAACTGAATATGATGCGAAAGACGTATCGAGTTTCACTCTAATGTTCTCCTTTCCTCGAGATAAGGGCTCCCAAGTAATATTCCCTTCTTTTTTTATCGGTCAGCCCTTCGGCACTCTGAAAACGATCCTTATCGCCCTTTCGTGACTTCCATCTCCGTTAGAAGAGAGAAAGAAAGAAATAAAGAAAAAAGGAAGAAAGGAAGGAAGGAAGGAAGGAAGGAAGGAAGGAAGGGACGTTTGAGTGGTGACGAGGAAGAAGAAATGGTAAAATGATCTAAAGGTCTTTATGGAACACCGGACTCGTTGATGAAAAGACGAATAAAAGGATGAAAGAGAAGGCCACATTCGTGGAGGGGGGGGGGAAGGGAGGAGGAGGAGAAAATAAGAAGAAAATCGCGGTACGTTCTTCCATGATTCTCTCACTTCTTTTTCGCGTCTAAAAGTCGCGAAGCAAGAGCGGATGATCGAATTATCTCGGATTCGCAAGTAAATCGTTCATTCAGTGGGGGAGTGGGGGCGGGGCAACAGTTTTCTTACCAACAGTTGAACGGCGTCAGATCCACAACGTTCCAGAAATCATAGCTCTCTCGGCTCTGCACAAGGGTGGCAACGGCAAGAGTGACAAGGGGCGCGCCCCAGGCGAAGACGCTATATTTGAGATACGTAGGAGGATCGTCACGGCGAGGTATTGAGGCCACTGTGGCATAGAGATGATGGCACATCGCAGCTAACCAACAAACCACCGATACCCTCAGATATTGAAGGCTCAGTCCGAGGGAAATGCAAAGCTCCGAATCCTGAAAGCCGATCAGTGTCGCATCGATTTCGTTTTAATCGTTTCTCCTGTCTCTCTCTCTCTCTCCCTCCCTCTTTCATACATTTCTTTTTATTTTGCTATCTTTGTTTCCGTTTGTTCGTTTGTTCGTTTGTTTTTTTTTTTTTTTTTTTATTTTAAATTCAATAAACGTATAGGCATACGTGATGAATAACGATTCGTTGACGATACGTTTATTTACGAACGATAATTTATTTCCTTTCCCATTTAATTTTCGTTTGCGTTGTATCGTTATTAGGAAAAAAATTTATAGTCCATGGGAAAGGACGGCGGGTGGGAAAGGGACAAAAACCAGAAAGATTTTACACGGCTCGAAACGAAGATAATACTTTGGAACATACAAAGTGATGTTGCCTTTCACGTCCCTTTTACTACGTACCCTTGTTCTTCGTCCTCCTTTCAGCCATCTGAGAACTCATCCTAACGACGCACTCGTGCTTCGAAAAATGTATCAAGGCTCATCCGGCACGTGATACGAAAGCATGTGATTTATGATAAACTATTTATTCGCCCCGGTTGCTTCTCGCCTTCCACGTAGGCAACTCTTCGCCTTACGCTCTGTGAACCCATATTTTCGTTCAATGCCTTCTCTCTCTCTCTCTCTCTCTCTCTCTCTCTTTCTCTCTCGTTGCTCTTTTTTCCAGTTAATGTAACGCTTTTCTCCTTAAACGTTTTTCATTTTCTACCGACTTAAATTCACGTTACTTAAACGAACTTAAAACAATTAAATTATAAAAAGAAAAGAAAAGAAAAAGAAAAAGTAAGAACATCTGTTTACTGAATTTTAACAAGGAGTTCGATTGTGCTAATAATATTATATATGTATGTGTGTGTGTGTGTGTGTGTGTGTATATATTGTTGTTTCATTTTTTTCTTCTATTATCTTTTTAATAAAGCCACTTTCCATTTTCTTCTTCATTTATATTCGGAAAGTAATAACGTTGAATTTATTAACTTCTTCGTCGTTTGTAAGGTAAAATTCGTAAAAGCTCGGATTAATTAAAATTCCGTACATCCCTACAAGCTGTGTGTGTTATAATAAACGAGATAAGCGGTTGCGAGGATTTATTTAAACTCGGAAGGATCGGATCGTGTTTCAACGTTGATTAAGACTCTAAAGTGTGTCTGTTTGTCCTTCTTTCTTCGTATAATTAAAAAGGGCGCGTAAGTATTTCGCAGACACGCTTGTAATCTACGTTAAAGGAGACGCCCACATCTCTCTCTCTCTCTCTCTCTCTCTCATATATATATATATATATATATATAAGTCAAAGGGAAAAGATAGTAACATATACCAAACTACACCATTATACTTGAAATCTTAGTTTTATCAAAGGCTTTACCAATTAAATTTTCCAAGATGGAAGAGTGGTAGGTAACCCTCGAAGATGCTTCTGACTTACTTGGGGGTTGATCGTATAGCACATAGAAAGACCCTTTCCTTTATTTCTCTCTCTCTCTCTCTCTCTCTCTCTCTCTCTCTCTCTCTCTCTCTCTTTCGCTCTCGTTTCAAGATTATAAGGCTCTCGAAAATTTCAACCAAGTTTCAATGATTAAATTTCTAAAAGGGTAGACGACATCCCACAGTATCTTTTCATCGTTCCATCCTCTCGTATTTTTCTCTAGATTTCTAGAAGAAAATGTTATCGACGACAAACATCGGTTAAGAGAAGTGGATCTTAACAACGACGTTCCATTATCCATTTTCGATTTCAATGTACGTTTAATGGGGTTTAAAACTTTCACGTATTGAATCCTTAACGTTGTTTATATATCTGTCGGTTTCAAAAAGAACGATATGTACCATTGTATCGATAAAGCCGTTTTGAAAAAAGAATGGATCCCATTCATAAAGGATGAAACTTGCGATATTATCGGAATTCGTTTCGTATTATGGCGAGATAACTCACGCGAGCATTGAAAAGCTATTGTTTGGATTTATTAATTGATATACAGCTAAACGCAGAGAATTCAATCGATAAACTCTGAATAATTTCTGCATCAGGTGAATATCATATTCGCATTAATATAATAAACTCGTTTTCTCTCTCTCTCTCTCTCTCTCTCTCTCTCTTTTTTTTCAACTCATTGTACAATCATTTATGATATAATTAAAAATAAAATATTAACGACGACGTGAATTTGCTAGACGTTCGCAATTTAGTTCGGGCATATACTATATACCATGCTCAACAAGTCGAAGGACGAAACATCAATGAGGGATATAACGATCCCGAACTCCAGAGAATATGCCTGTTATTTCAAACGTGGCGTCCTTTAACGAGAGTAACGATTCACTTCGATAACGTGGTCCATAATTGGAGTAATTATTACTTCGTATCGTTAACGTTTATTCGTGGAATCGAGCACATAACGATTAAAACAACAAGGGCTCGTCATTATGATCGATAAGATTATATATATATATATATATATATATATATATACATATACATTTATATTCCTGATATAGATATAAATATTTATAATATTTATTACGAACAAAAGAGAGAAACTTAAAGAAAAGAAAAGATTTAATCTTCGAATTAACACTCGACTAGTTTACGCTTCGTCGAGCGTTGATGATGAAAACTTCGTAGTTAAAAAATTGTTTATCGTGTCTTAAGCTTAATAAAGCATTCTTTTTAAACGTTACAAAGAGATGATACGATACAAGAAAGAAGTATAAGGAAACAAGGTCTAAGGAGTTATGGTTATATCGAAGGGGATGATTTACGAGCACGAGACGCTCGTGCTCATTCTCGAAATAGTTCACGTCACACGTTCTATAACTTCCCGAATAGCAAGGGCTTTCGCGTGTCGGTCTTATTAATCGTAGCTATTTCTTGATGATGATGTAATAAACGAAGATACTATTATATCAAACGTCAAACGTAAAGATTTTACGACGAAATTAACGACGAGGTGAGACCATTCAGATTGTCATATCATTAAAAAAGGAAAAAAATGGAGAAGAAAATATAGATAGCAGGAAGGACGAAATATGGTAGATGGAAGATGTTCTCGCGACGAGCTCGCTGAAACGAGTGGGGCTGTTCATTCAGGGTCACAATATGTTCACCTATTTTCGCAAGGAAAAAAGCGCCTTTTAGTCGGGCTATAAACATTCTTGCTGCGCAATTACGTGGCTGTAAGTAAAAAAAGAGAGAGAGAGATAGAGAGAGAGAGAAAGAGAAGAAAACAGAAAGGAATGGTTGGTTCATATTTTTGTCTTGATGCTTCAGAACGACGATACATTTTACGTATTCTATAAATATCTTTCATCTTAAGATAAAAAAAAAAAGAAAGAAAGAAAGAAAAAAGAAAGTAAA
This sequence comes from Dolichovespula saxonica, assembly GCA_911387935.1. Taxonomy (NCBI): domain Eukaryota; kingdom Metazoa; phylum Arthropoda; class Insecta; order Hymenoptera; family Vespidae; genus Dolichovespula; species Dolichovespula saxonica. Next base: position 4,101,324 of record OU426997.1, read on the forward strand.
ACGTTTTGTCCTTTCACGGAACATAAAACCTAACAAGACGTTTTCTCGCCCACGTCGTAAAAATTCGCGTCGCTGAATCGAAGTGTCATTTTTCTATGGCAGCTCGATTAATCGTCCGTGTCTCTTCAAAAGAAGATAAAACATTTTTCACGACGAGCTCTTCTATCGTTATCGAGGTGGACCAGTGGCAGCACCGTTTTGTTGGATTCACCAAAGAAAGGAAATAAATTCGAAATGCTCGCGTTTTCGCCAGACAATTTTTTATCCGATAGAAAATTGAGTCGTTGTACTTGACTTATCTTATTTTCTTTTTCTCTCTCTCTCTCTCTCTCTCTCTCTTTCAGATACGAGATACAACGATGCAAAGAATGGCTTCTTTAATAATTGGAATAATTTCCATATCGATAGGTATTTTAATTATGGTTGTGAATATTTTCATTTAACCTAATTAATTAATAGAACTATATTTACATTATATATATATATATATATATATATATATATATATATATATATACACGTAACTATATTAATGAGAACATGATCGATTTACGAATAATTAAATGATGCCGACGTTCTCCCATATTTTTTTTTTTTGGTACTTTTTTATCTATTTTCTCGAAAGCTACCAACCCTTTACCAAGTATGTACCTTTTACATATACAAGCATGACGTATTGGCTGTCGAGAGCGAAACGAGGACGATTTGAAGGAGCGCGTCGCCCACGCAACTTCAATTAATGGTATGGCGGAACGACACGCATGCGGTTACTAATTGATCGAGCGAAATAGAAATGTGAATTCCCGTGTGGCCACGAGAATTCCTCTTAAGGAATTATACGATCGAATAATAATCATTCACGAATTTCCATCCTCGTCTCTCTCTCTCTCTCTCTCTTTCATAAATTCCAATGAGGAACGCCGCGATTTGATTTTACGCATTGTCGTATTTCGTTGATCGATCGAGATGGAAGAAAGAGGAAGAGGAATGAGGAAGGTACATACTACCTAAGTATGTAGAAAATGTTCGATAAGCTCGTACGAACTGTGAACGAGAGAACCACAATGGAATTCTCGAAGTTCGAACCCTTTAAGGCTTTTACATTTGAAAAGCGAAGCGTGTTTGAAGACGGCAAACCTTGAATCCTTTTCCTACGTGACTCGTATTTCGATCGAAAATTACCTTTGTGGTTGCCATCCTATAGGGGGCTACGTATTAACCACTATGAACTCTTCGTCACGTTTTTCTCATAGTTCGCAATCCATTTTAATGATTTCTTGCAAGAGTTTCCCTAATCGCTGGGTGAAAGAGCCATTTTCCAGTTTCGCCATCGAATTCCGTTTCTTCGAATTAATCCATTAGATAGAACAAGGATACACGTCAGAGTAAGACTTTTCTAGAAAGATCCTTCGAACGATCAGTAGAGACAGGATGCGATGGTTGAAAAAGAGAAACGTACGTGGTCCGCCTTTCTATCGAAACCAGCGTCTCTGAGATAGAAGAAGAGTACTATACGGGAATAAGGATCCTTACAGCTCTATCTCCGATAGACTTTTCAACGGCGGATAATCCCGTTGGATTATCTAGCATCGGTTCGGCCGGGCCGTATTACCTTCTTCGAAGTATTACGCTCGATGCTATAAGGGAGGATATTACATAAGGTAAAAAGGGTTGATCGAATTACTGATCACGAGGCAACCTCAAATTTCAATTTTATAACTCGGAGCTCCTCGTGTTTTGCGGTAAATAAATGTAAAGATGATGCAGAAAAATCGCGCTCGTGTGCGCGCGCACTAGAAGAAAAAAAAGAGAGAGAGAGAGAGAGAGAGAGAGAGAGAGAGAGAGAGAACAAACAAGATCGCAGATACTGTTATTGTCTTACGAAAAAACTTTGCCGGTTATATGTGTGGATCTTATTTATCATGAGTACACGCGAAGAAAATTGCATAGGATCGATTTATATTAAGAATTCTGTTTAATACCTTACTTCGGCTTACTCTCTTCCTCTCTTTTTCTTTCTCTCTCTCTCTCTCTCTCTCTCTTCTTCTCCCTCTCTCCCTATCCCTCCTCTTGCTCTCTTTCTTTTATCATGTAAGTAGTATAGACTTAAATTCATGAAACTTCAACAACGACGATAAAGTCTTGATTTATTGAAGTACCGAGCTCGCTTTCGAGTACCTTCCACAATTTTATCGGATGACTTTTGCATGTAGAGCAGAGAGAGAGAGAGAGAGAGAGAGAGAGAGAGAGAGAGAGAGAGAGAGAGAGAGAGAGAGAGAGAGTACTGGATTACTCGTGACTTATATTTTTCAAGTGTCTCGTCCACTTAAACCCTTTCTCTCCTTTGCACGAATCGACTCTATGAATGTCTCTTGACGTTAATAAATGATAATTGCTTAGACGCGTTCGAAGATCGAATTAAGGGTAAATCTTTATAATAAATGTTTATGTGACACGGTAAAGTAATCGTAAAAAGGTATGTACTATCCAACAGCTAACTCGTAAGGTAATTTACAAAGAGATTAAAAGTTGCTCGATCATTGTGACCTATTGTAGAGGAGAATAAATCGAGAAACAACGACGAATAAAAGAGACTCTTTTCGATTTCAAGTTTTCTCATAAATTTTGCGCGGTGCTATATTTTTTTTTTTTTTCCTTTTCTTTTTCGACCGATCATTACAATCGTCCAAATGTTATATATAATTTTCGAAACTTGTCGATGGTAATGTGCTCCTTCCGAAAACGAGGAAGGTTCATCTTCTTCAAAAACAAAAGTCCAATCTCTTTTGTCTTTGGAACAAGAACTGGGATAGAAATTTTCGTCTTGCTCGAACTACTTTCGAGTAAGAGAAAAGATATAAATGAAAGAAAGAACGTCCAAAAGGGGTCGATCTCACTTCTCTCGAATGGGACGTCGCTCTTCTTCAGCTCCTTGATTACATCCACTTTCCAATCTCCCTTTTACAAACGACATAGTGGTAGTCAACTCCGTGCGATTACCTTATTCGTGTCATTCGCGTTTGTGAGTATTAGTTCACAACATTTTCTCGTCGGGCGAAAGTACGAAATCTATTTCGTCAAATATTTATATGTACGTCCATCACGTGTATCGTCTGGATTTTACATCTAGTACATCTACCTATACGTATATACCTACAACAGGTGATCGCATCTGGTTGGGCGTTCTTAAAAGCAATTATCGTGAAAAGCACTCGACCGATTTTAACGAGTATCGGTACGGTTCAGATAGTGCTCGTTTTCCCTTATTCCCTTTTTATACCGTTCAAGTGCAGTCTCAGGTGCGTTATTAAACGTTACTATAAACGCGATGTACCTATACACATATCAGTACAAGTTGGCCGTTCACTTACGACCAGGATTTTGATTAAATTTTCGATTCATGAAAAACCGTATTGTCTGAAAATGATTTTTCTAGATAGTTTCTACACGTGTTATGCGATTCAATACGCGAATGTATTCCATGCACAACTCGCGAGCAATAAGGAGAACTCCGAAGGAAATTCTAACATATGTGCATAAATCGAATAGAAGGCTGTGACTTCGCGTGAAATCTATATGTACTAAAGTTTAGCACGAGGATAGAAATTTTATGCAGACACGAAATTACCTTATTCTATCTCGATCGAGTAAAAATTCAAAATTCTCTCTCTCTCTCTCTCTCTCTCTCTCTCTTTCTCTTTTCCCTCTTGTATCAGAAATATTTCCATTGGAATATTTTATGTTCGAAACGAGCGCAAAACTCAAGGATCGCATGGAAAAACAAGCATGTTTTTTCCTTGCAGATGTCATCAAATTTCAATCAAGATCGAACGAGTATTTGGCTCCTTTTTATATCGCGAGTGCGCAAACGCATATCGTAATTTACTTAGAGGAATGAATAGGACAGCCGATATGTTACAGCGTTCGTTTCAAATATGAGATCATAAAAAGAGCTTTTCCAACGTAGCAATTAACTCGAGCGTTAAAACCAATGTGCACTTGGCGCTCGAGTTACGCCTTGCACATATTAATTAATCTGCATTATCGACCGATTATCGACGAACACTTTGTTCGCACAATCTGAAGCAGGTCGATCACGTAAGTATAGGAAAGACATAGAAAAGAAAAGAAATAAGAAGAAGAAGAAGAGGAGGAGAAAATTAAGACTGAAAAAGAAATTGAAGGAGAGGATAATGGGATAGGAGACAAAGAAAAATAAGAAATGAACATTTGGAAAAGTGTTTGATAAAACGAAGAGAAAAGATCGGATGGATCAGTTAACAGAAAAAAAAAAGAAAAATGTGAAAAAATCACAATGTTCCCAATGAAAGGTATTATACCGTCGTAACAACGACACGTATATATTGAAATAGCGATCGAGTAACGCCATGAAACGATGCAAATGGGATATAAGCGTTAATTAAACTTCGTTATGCGATTATCGATCGGTCCAAGAATTTCTCTGATCTTCCCGTTAACGAAAATCCTATTAACATAGTCGTAACATTAATAGTATCGAAGGTCGTTCATTAAACGATTATGATCCTGCGACTATATCTATCTTTCTCCCACTCTCTCCCTCTCTCTCTCTCTCTCTCTCTCTCTCTCTCTCTCTCTCTCTCTCTCTCTCTCTCTCTCTCTCTCTCTCTCTCTCTCTCTTCACGTTATTACTATCACTGGTCTGTAGAGATTCTATGGACACATTAGTAATTTCCTTTTCTGTTCTTTTTCAATCTATCTTTCAAATATTTCTTCAGAGATAAGATAATTCCTTGCGGTTTCAGCTTAAAGTCACGCGATGCGCCAAACAAAGATAACGAAAGAGAGGAATGTTCTATGTGGCATGTACGTGACTTCGCAAAATTTCTGAATCCAACTTGGTTCTTTTATACACGAAAACTGAGAGAAAGAGAGAGAGAGAAAGAGAAAGAGAGAGAGAGAGAGAGAGAGAGAGAGAGAGAGAGAGAGATTAAACGTATCCATCGAACCCGAAGATAGGATGGAAAGATCCGTTTGCCGCACGTATCAGTGACTGTTTCGGTCTCCGTTTGCGTCCGTTTTCGGAACACAGCAGAAAAAGCACGAACTTAGGCATTCGAGATGCGAATTTTAAGCCGCGAGCTTGTTGACTTCGAAAGGTATACTGCATTGCGGCGATTCCTCTATCGCGGTTTTCTAGGGAGAACGATTTTCATTTTTCTGCATTTTAAAAACGATACCAACACCTCGTCGCAATCCGCGAGTATTATTACGCCGACGAGATATTTATATTAGAAAATACGTTTTCATTAAAAAATTAAAGAAAGAAAAAAAAACCGCAAAGAAAAATAAATCGTGAAGTCAAATTTTTGCTTTAAAAATTATTTATGAGTGAGCATCCAAATATTGTTGAACATTCAACGATCTTTTAAGTGGAAAACGTATTTCCCAAAGAAACTATCGTTGCATTAATCGTGAAATTGCGATAGTATAGGCGGACCTTTATTGTTAAAAATCCTGGCAACAAAGTGGAATGTGATCGATAAAGAGAGCGTGGTTCGAATAACAAGGCTATGCGTCCAACTCGCTGCAATACCGGGAAGATGCATTTTCCTGTATTACACTTGCGCGCGCGATCGCTCTATCCCTCCCATTATCCCTCCCTCCCTCTCTCTCTCTCTCTCTCTCTCTCTCTCTCTCTCTCTCTCTCTGTATATATGTTTCTATCTCTCTTTTCTAGATCACATATATCCTTCCGAAGTCCTCGTTATATATGTACATGCGTGCGCAATATCAATGTGCATCCGCTCTGATTTCATATACCGACGATAAAAGTTACAAGCGTTGTTAAAATATAATGTTTGTTAAAAAAAAAATAAAAAAAGAAAAAAGCACGTATAAAATACAAATAACTGCCGTTTTTATCCGTTTCTTTTCTATTTCGTCTCTTTTTTAACATTGCAACAGTACATTCCGAATACTTGGAAGCACGCATCAAAGTTTACAAGCAAATAGAGTCATAATTGTTAAAAATAATTCGATGTTAAATAACATTTAAGGCAAAAATCTCTTTCGGAGTTCTGAAAATTTAATTATACGCTGTAATACCTTTTGTAATATAACCTGTTGGCTGTACCGTTCGAGATAAAAATTATATACCATTGAAAATATTTTACGATCTAATTTTTTTTTCTTCCTTTCTTTTTCTTCTTCAAAATTTTATCTTTGAAACTACGAAACTAGATGATTTATGTACTTTCAGAATGTCCGAAGATCATCCAAGAGAACTTTGGACGCTTCGCTTTTAAGACGATTACGGCCACTTTCCTCTCGTTTCTTTTCTTTTTTTTTTTCTTTCCTTCCCTTTTATAGTATTTTACAGAGAGATTCCCTGAGAAAGTTCTATTTTGATTTCATTATAATAAGTCTCTTTCTTTTCAAATTTCTCTACTTTCTTTCTCTTTCCTCTCTCCCCTCCCTCCTCACCCCACTACTTAAGAGAAGTTCCATCTTGATCTTCAGTTTTTATATGTCACCCGCAGACACGTACTTACAAAAGTTGAACTTTATCTGTGCTCCCTGATCGAAGCTCCACACGATTTTTTTTTTCGAAGCTTTTCTTTCTTACCCGTTCAAGGATCATTCGATTATTGGAATGATAAGGCGACAACATCAGCCCGAAGGTGTTAGGATTTGTCCCAAACGAATAGAATCTATTTCCATATCGAAGATTCACGTAGCATAAATCGTAAAGAACGATATCGCTAAAAATCGAGGAAAATGAAACTTACAAATTGGCACGATTCGTTCGCTCCGAACGATCGCCCGTAACTTTTAATCCGCAAATAAAAGGATTTATCGAGAATGAATCTTTCTCTTCGTTTGTTTTTCCTTTTTGTTATTTTTTTTTTGTTTCTCTTTTCATTATTTATATCACCCCTTTATTCGATCACCTACTTTCCCTATTATAACGATAACATTTCTTGGCAGCGGTCACTTTTAATTGATGCTGTATAGTCGTCGCTGTCGTCATATTATCCGTAGTATTTCAAACGAACTATTTAATTTCGTCTATTAAATTTCGTACCACCGAATATCTCACGTTCCAGCACATGAACGTACACATGCCACCCGTCGAAGCGGCTTTGACGGACGACTAATATAGACTAATACATACTTACACGATTCTATGTGTCTATTGAAATACGTGCAAATTGTATACGTACATACAAATTAACAAAGCACATGGAAATATAAATTCATTCAAATTCAGCCACTAACGGTGGGTAAACAAAAAAAAAAAACATTTCGATAATATTTTTAATACTTTTCATGCACCATTTATTCGGCAATTCGTGTATACGTTTGAGTAAATAATATCGGGAGGCGTGCATAATCGAAAGAGGATAATCTCGATCGTAAATCAGTCGCAGCTGAATCCCGATAAGTATTTTTGCGGTTTGGAGGAACGGCGCGCGTTTTCCGCATCGCTTCACGTTGAAGTACTTGCCCATTACTCGGCCCGTTCCACCTCAGTAAACCGTAATACAAGGACGTGAAACGCGTTGAGCTTAATGCCAGCCGTAATATATCACATTCCAAAGCTCACGTGGTATGTGGTCTGAAGTATACGCTGAATTTGAGACATACGGTGTACTCTGTGAGTCGTCCTATTGATGGATATATTCTATACGGGGATTTACTATGATTAATATAAACGTATCCCAACATATTAAGACAAAGAGAAACTCGACGCCTTCTAAGATATCGCGAATTTTGACTTAGCGTCAACATAAAATCATAACTCTCGGCGAACTCTCACGTGCCCGATAATGCTTTTGTATGTGTGACGCGAACGACGAAAATATTCTACTCGAAACGTGCAAATATCCTTCGTTCTCCGAGATTTTTCGTATTCGCAAGTCGAACGTAGTAACATCATCTCTCATTCTCTTCTCACTTTACTTTTCGCCACATCTCTTTCCCATTCTTTTTTTTTTGCTATCTTTCTCTCTTTCCTTCTCTCTCTCTCTCTCTCTCTCTCTCTCTTTCTCTCTCTCTCCTTCCCTCCCTCTTTTATTTCTTCAGCATTTTTCCTACCATCCCTCAAGAACGAATTCGGTGCAAAGGGTACGAAAGAAATCTATGCTAGGAAAATACGAAAAGTTTTCACGAGTTAAATTTATTTTCTCTCTTTTCCACCTACCTATCTCCATCTTGGCGTTTCTCTCGCGGAAAATAATGGTATCGCCATAAGGAGTAAGAGCGAGTAAAAGTTACCGACCAGACGCTTTCGACGTTTTTGGTTAAGAGATTTACCCCAAACGACAAAGTTTCTATTGTTTCATTCGTGCGACCCTCATAATAAATATCTCTCTCTCTCTCTCTCTCTCTCTCTCTCTCTCTCTCTCTCTCTCTGTGTGTGTGTGTGTCTCTTTCTTTCGTTACTGTTTCGTTCTTGCTATACCATGTAAAAACCGTATCACTTTATACGATGAATGCGTTGCCCGAACAATAGACCTGCCATCGACGGTGATTTCTCAAGCTCTTTGTTCGACGTACCATTGTACAATACAACCGTTGTTAAACACGTTTTGTTTGATTGTATTTAGTACGCATGCGGCTAATTTAAAAATCAAGCGCGCAAATTCCCCAGGAAGAAAAAAGTATGGACGAATGCGTTACGCCGTTTATATTTAAAGACGCGTCTATATCGATCGTCTAGAATTTTCCACGTCGTCGACGTAATTTCATTAATTTCTGTCCTGTTTTTTTCTTCTTGTTTTTTTTTTTTTTTTTTTTTTTTTTTTTTTTTTTTTTTTTTTAAGGCAACAATCGGCGCATCGCATTCTCCTTTCCTTCATTCTTTTTTTCTTTTAATTTTTTTTTTTTTTTCTTATTCGCCGTATATTCCTTTCAACGAGAAACAAGAGAACACAAAACACACGCGACAACTTTCCTTCTTGACATTTCGCGCGTAATAATTATTCCGTGCTTTTAACCCGACGTTGTTGATCGCGTTTGAGAAACGCGATGAGGAAAAAAACCACACGGGCGCACAATAACGCGAGGGAGTTGTACAACAAGATGCGTAGGATGGGGTGGGAGTGGGGAAGGGGAGGCCTCTTTCAAAAGAAGAGAATAAAAATCGGGCAAGAACGGAAAGTTCGTTTTCCGCGCAACGCAGTGGAATCCCTTTAAAGGTCGTACCTTCGCGTTTACAGCGCGGAATCATTAAATCCTCCGTGGATGTGTTAAGTGCTCTTCAACGTGTCACCGTACGTACACGCGAGCAGAACGTTGCCTACACAACATACGAAACAGTGCCTTAATTACGCTAGGAGTTGAGAGAGAGAGAGAGAGGGAGAGGGAGAGAGAAAGAGAGAGAGAGAGAGAGAGTAGAGGCAGAGTGAGAGATGACAGGTCAGAGACACGAGAGATCCGCTTCAAGTACAACACCTTCATCCCGAAGGTTGTACTGGTTTTACTAATGATGTAAACATTCTTTCTTCTTTTTTATCGTCATCGTCCAAAAGAATACGTGCGCATATCTCACTCGGTTCATAGAAGTCGTGCGCATGTATGATATTCGCTCAGACTTTGTGAGGATTCGCTCAAAGTTAAAGTAACTAGAGTGGAATTCGTTGCTTTTGTTCTTTTTTTCCGAGGTTTTCCAACGTCTCTCTCTCTCTCTCTCTCTCTCTCTCTCTCTCTCTCTCTCTCTCTCTCTCTCTATTTATCATAAAATTTTTCTTTCAAAAATATACGAAGCGGAACGTAACGCTCGGCACGTTCGTTTTGATTTCGAAAAGCTTTCGTTGCCTTTTCGATTTTCCGACATACTTCTATCGCATCTCTCGTAACATCCACGATCTCAAGAATGTTCGTTCACGTTCCTTGCATTCCAGGCGTACGAAGAAGAAAAAAAAAAAAGAAAAAAAAGGAAGTAGATATGGGGATCTTTAATTTTCCATCGAATTCCAACGAATAGTTCCTTTATTTTCCTATCCAACTTCAAATTATTTTTCTATTCATTCGGTTTGTCAGGCGTTTCAACGGAACACATTAGCCGCGTTAATTAAGTGTCGAGTCCTCGACGCTAATCCAAATGAGAGACACAAATGGAACGGACCACCATACGAGTAGAGTAGTTTCAAGAGTGTGGTAATAAGAAGAGAGCGGGGACGTGTTGGGAGCTTGATGAATATTGCAGTAGTACTCGAAGATCATTTCTTGTAAATATTAGAGTCATACCTTTAAAGAAAGAAAGGCGGCAAGCTGAATACTACAGGTTCTTACGCGACGTATTAATAAAATAACACCTTTACGTGGCCCCTGATAATTGTACGTTTACATATGGTTTCGCTCACAAAAAAAAAACCCCAAGGTGTTATTCGCCTCGTGAATTATTTAACAAATCCACCTCCCTCTCGTGCGGTACGTCTTCTCCTTTAACAAGTTTTCCTGCTTTCTGGGGAATAATGTCACGAGTCACCCGAAGTATATATATCTACGTTTTGAGATACAACACGAGGAACTATATTCTATTTTATCATTACTATCCTTGCATTAATTCTCCTCTTTTTTTCTTTTTTTTTTTTTTCTATTAGGCGTTTCTCACGTTTTCAACCCGAAAAAATATCATTAAATATTCAATTGAGGGTAATCAATTTTTCGCGACGTCCTGTTTACCGTACGACATCCTTTTTACGAGCAATTTTTTGATACGAAAAACTTAAAAGCTACGAAAAAGTCAGACTGAGTTTGCGAAATGGTACGAATGCTTGAGGGTAGGTTGAAATTGCAAGAAGTATCTTTTTTCCAGGAAGATAAGTCGTAGCGTTTCGACTTCGACGTAATACTATTTAGAGCTTATGACAATACCGCCATTTTTCTCGCTTTCTCTGTGCTTATATACGTGTGTATATATATATGTGTGTGTGTTTGTGTATGTATACACTTTACACAGAGCTTCTTACGAGCGAGCACGTAGCAACGGTCTCGTATTTCCAGCCACTTTTCCATTCTCCGCTTTTCCTCATTGCTTTTCTTTGCCCTCCCTGCTTTCAACGCCCGTCGGAGAGCATCATCTCAAAGGGATTGGGGAAACATTTCCTGCTCTTTTCGCGGTTTACAACGAATGTCAACGCTGTAGTTTTCTTTTTTTTTACATCCAAAGAAATGTACGCGCGATATATTCAAAGTTCACCTTCCTATGTACGACACAACGATTCGAAGGACAAAGGAAACGCTAGACTTAATTAAAGAGAGCTTGGTTTTACGAGAAACGTGAACAAAAAAAGAAAATATACGAGAAAGAGAAACACGAGGAGATGGATGGTATGCTTCGACGATCGATCAAATATTTTTTCTCTTCGGTTGGTCTCAAAGTAATGTCTATCGTAAAGATAGGAAAGTCTATGATAGAAGAAAAAAAGATAGAGAGACAGAATAACAGTATTGACTGCCAGCTGAAGAGGGTTCTTTCGCTTTTATTGGTAAGAAACAAGTAGATACCGGTCGATGTAAAATCTTACCTGAACACCCCCTACGCCGACGATGAAAAGGAGTTGAACCATGAAGAGGGCTGCCAAGAGATTCATGAGGGTGGTTCCTGCCAAACTTCTCAGATCCGAGAACAGACTGAAACAAGAGGGGAAAAAAGGTTGCTTTGTATTATTTTCTCGGTCGATAATACTACGATAAAAGAACGAAATGAAAATTGAGAAAGAAATAGAGAAAAGAGAGAGAGAAAGAGAGAGAGAGAATCTTCGTTCGAATATAAATCGCTTGTCATCGCTAGGACGTAAATTTCCATCCTTCCCAACGAAGATTTATATTTTATTAAATCCCCGCCGCAGATCGTGTATGCGCTCTCTATTCGATTCTACGTCTACAAACGTATTCCATATCTGCTAAAATTTGATTTACACTCTTATTTCGCAAAAGTGCGACGGAAGATACACGAACTATCGATTTATGTATGCGATTGGAATGAAAAATATATTTGTCAAAATTTTTTGATCCTTAATCGTTTTTTTTTTTTTTTTTTTGTTTAAATATCACGTTTTTCTACTATATATAACTAAATTTAATCCAAACTAATATTGATGTAATGTCAGTTGTGTATTGAAAAGAATTCATTCGCGAACAAATAAAAAGTTATTGATTCTATATGGGGAAGGAGGGAGGGAGGGCGAGAGAGAGAGAGAGAGAGAGAGAGAGAGAGAGAGAGAGAGAGGAACAAAACAACTAATAAACAAAATAGAAACAAGCTTACAAAAAAATACCTATCTACTGCAAATTTAAACAGCAATAGCACACATGTTAGATTTAGAACAAGTAAAGTTGGTTTACACGAAAAAGATCAATGTCGAATTTACCACTGTATACGAAGCGCTCGTAAAAGGGTAGAACGCAGTTAGACTCGTAGAAAACTTGGGTATGTCCTTCGAGATGCAGTGAAAAGAAACAAGACTGAATCACTTAACTCTCTCGGAAGAAAAAAGAAAGGAAACAACTTTTGAAAGAGAGAAAGAGAGAGAGAGAGAGAGAGAGAGAGAGAGAGAGAGAGAGAGAGAGAGAGAGAGAGGGGAGAAAGGAAAACTTAGTACTTTCTTCGAGAAAGATTCTTAAACTAATGCAACAGAAACGCAACGTGTTACATAATTCTAAACGCATTGCATTTTAATGTTCTTGACGGTTCTTTTTCGAAAAAAGAACCTTTTCTCCTTTCGATATCTTACGACATTTACGAATTTAACCTTCCTCCTCATATCATCTCCATTAAAAGGATCATCAAATTTTTTCAAAAGAAATATTTCATTACGCGTAGCCTCACGTACTTTCGTCGAGTCTTTAATTACGAATTTTTGTATTATCGGACGTGTCGGAATGTACTGGTGGTATCGATTGAGACTTCATATTCAGTATCGTGCTCGTTTTTTCACGTATTTATGGTATTTCATAATCGATCGTATTTCGTCTTTTTTTACTGTCCTCTCTCTCTCTCTCTCTCTCTCTCTCTCTTTCTCTCTCTCTTTTATTTTTATATTTTTTGTCTTTATTATTAAAATTCTTTTACCTCTAGAATGCATCGAATGTAAATGAAAAAGAGGATCGTCGATACAGTTTCGTGAAAATTCATTTTATCATTATTATTGTATGCTTATAATAGCATTAAACGCAAATAATAACGATTGTAATTAATTAAATGGAGTAATATTACATTGCCTCAATTTTTTGTCCAAGGTAATTAAGTTTCAAAGGAAATAATTACCATTCTGATACGTCCACAAAATATTATTCAAATTAGCAAATTATTCAAAAAGAGTAAAAGGGTTTATGGGATAAGGATATCATTAAAAGGTCGAAGTGATAATATCAAATTCTATGGAAACTATATAGAGTCACAAATAATCGTTTCGTTCACCAACAAAGAAAGAACTTCACCTTTCCCTATTCCGAAGAATTGACCTTCACTGAAAGAATACCTGTGACTTTTCATTTCATTTCTGTGGTGAATAATTCATTCGGTAGAAAACATTCAATGATAGAAGGGGAAAGAGAGAAGAGAGAGAGAGAGAGAGAGAGAGAGAGAGAGAGAGAGAGAGAGAGCAGATCGAAGAAGAGAAAAGGTAACTACTTGAATTAAACGAAATTCTGCCGATAGTGTCGCAACTGTCAGAACATTATGTCATTTTTTCAAACGAATGAAAAATTTTATTATTTATTTTTCCAATGGCCGACGCGCACGAAATAAAAATATTCAATTTTTAAATGGAAAGTTATTCATTCAATGTAATTGCATGAGTAAAAATACAATTTGCCTTTCGACGATAAATCGTGAAGAGTTACAAACACAGACATAAAAGAGAGAGAGAGAGAGAGAGAGAGAGAGAGAGAGAGAACGATGTCTCTCTGACACCACTAAAATTGTACTTGTAAGAAAACGAGCGGCTTAACATTTTGCGATATTATATTGCTTCGGTCAAAAAATGTGATTAGGTAGATGTAACATAAAAGCTGCTCTGTTAACGGTAAATAGTAATTTACATAATATCTACACGGACTTTGAGATAACGTAAATAAATTATGAAAAGGAGATTACATCAGACATCGTACAGACGAACGTAACTACTGGTTCATTTTACTCTCAAAATTACGTTTATTTAACTTTCTTCCTCTCCTTCTCTCTCTTTCTCTCTCTATCTATCTATCTCTCTTCTTCTTCTTTTTTCTTTCTTTTTCTTTTTGCAACCTATAGAAAATTTCAAAGAGCTTACGAGCGTGTCACACGATCAGTAAATTTCCTTGATTGTTAAGCACTAGAAAAAAAAGAGAAAAAAGAAACAAAATAAAAGAGAAAGAACAGACTGTATAAATAGAAAATACCTCTCCTATCAAGAATCTTTATATCTTTCTACATCGAGCTTTTGACATCTAAAATCAAATGCCCGAGGCACCAAAGACGCGACCATTTCAAATCCTCCACGTATATAAAAGTTTTTTAACCGAATACGTTCAACTTCTATTTCGATCCTTTTCCATCCTCCCCCATATAGGATTGACATCTCTCCATGAATCTCATTTAACGTTGAAGCTGATATTCCCACCATCGTAAAATAAGAATAAGCATCTTTGTCATCAAATTCTTATCGAGTCATCAAACGATGATACGATCCTACAAACTCTTCCATCGAGAAGTCACGTATGAAACAGCATAAATTTCGCGCATCGATTTTTTCAATTCCGCTGACATTAAAAAGAAAACTTTCTTCGAATGTGATTGCAGATTTTGCCGGTAATGTGTGTAGATTATTAAACGAAGACCGTACGATTGGTTCGTATGTTTCACTCTTGTTTATTGTTTAATTATTATTTCGAAGCAGTCAGCCGGTTGGCTTGCTCTAACTCGTTACACAGCCGTATATGCGTATAGCCGAAGCAGATGTGCAGAATACCTACATGCATCGATGACTCTCATATCGGGACGTCCATGATGAAACGTCCGTCGATCACCGAGGAATTTCATAGTCGAACGTGTTTTTATAATAAAGCCGACATTTGCATTGCAAATTTGAATCACCGGTGGGAGAAAGAGAGAGAGAGAGAGAGAGAGAGAGAGAGAGAGAGAGAGAGAGAGAGAGAGAGAGATTTTAATCGCACGGCTTCGATTTCGTTATCATTTCAAGAAAACTGACTACGTAATCGTTATCGGACGAATTTATACTGGATATTACGAAGTTCAACGACACAGAGAAACTCATTAATTAATCGTGAATTTGTTTGATTCATTATTTATGATATTCATTTCCTCTTTCCTAACAATTATCGATTAATCGAAAGACAACCAAGGAATACATACATAATTGCATTATTGTCCTAGTCCTTATAAAGATATTAATCAAATTATTATCTTCGAAGGAAGCTTTTTATCAGTTAACGTATTCTCTCAGATAGATCGATGGGATTACGTATTTCAAAGGAATCAAAGAAAAAAGAGGTGGTATCTACGATGTCCTCTCATAAAGTTACAACGTTGTGTATCAGAAAAGGGTGATACAAAAGGATTCTACCGTGAGGACTTGAATTTCAATAGCTTTCAAGGTTTATTCAGTGTTTTATGGACTGGAACAAGTCGAAATGCTTGCTTTAATTTACGCTTCTTAAATCAACCCGGCTTTCTTCGAAATTGCGCTATTACGATTTGATAGGGTGAACCTTTCCGAATTAATGAGATACAATATCTTTTGTCTAACAATATCGTCGTGTTTCGACAAGCGATCCTTGCCGAGGTGAATTTCACTCGATAATCGTCACGTCGGCGAAATGCGACGTAACAAGGAGAGAAGAAAAACGAAAAAAGAAAAGAAAAGGAAAAAAAAAGAAATAAAGCACAAGAAAAAAGAAGTTGCAAGGGCGAGAATAACGAGCGTCGAGAAGCTTTCTAATATCCAACAGTGTGATTCTCATTCGCTTCTGAATTATTCATCTCGTAGAAACCTACGAGTAATGGCGTCGGCGTATGTATGTACGTACAAGTCGGTATGACTGTACACACGTATAGCGGCTTGCCAAATTAATCTTTCCGCTTTCTAGTACAACTCTGCGAGAGCTTCGACCACAACTCCGAGCTCTGTTGCAATATTATGATTTATTAATTAACGCTAGAACGAATAATTTCGAATGGCCTTATGTGAAAACTTTTATTACGATAACGATAACGATGTTTCCCGTAGAATAAACTATTTAAAAAGAACGAACGACAAAGGAAAAGAAGAAAAAGAAAAGGGAGGTACGCGAGAAGCAAAAATAACGAGGAACCTAAAAAAGAAAAAGAAACTCGCCATTCTGCTACTCCTCCCGTAATAAATCAAAGGTTGTGCGTAATGCGAGCACCGAGCCACAAGTGGTTTCCTACTATGAAAGCGCGATAATACCGGAGAGAGAGAGAGAGAGAGAGAGAGAGAGAGAAACGACAGAGGGTCGTCTCTTTTGTTTGTTGATCAACAATGAGACCCTGAGACTTTTCAATGACGACCCCGGATTTATTTCGAAAGTTCATCTGAAAAACGAAAAACATATTTTCTCGATCCAAATATACTTTCACGCAATATATGTTGCGTCACATTCGTATTCATCATATATGTATTCATGTTATTCCTTTCTATATACGTATCTTATAAATCGTATCGCTCGTTAATTATTTCGCGAGTCTATGAAAATCGTCTTTCAGAATGTTATGAATAAACGATCGAACCGTCCGAGGAATTGAATGGAAGATAAATGATTACAAGAAACGGTCCCTAGTACTCTTAACGCTCGAATAAATCGATCGTTCGTTCAAGTATTCAACGAAAATACGAAGTTACTTTTCTTAATGCCATGATAACTCAACGATCTACTTTAAATGTAAATAAGAAGAGATCTTGAACTATATGTAGATAACTATATTTCGAATATTTTATGTAGTATTTCTACGAAAAGTGATAAACTTAATTAGAAGCAAAGTGAAATTGAAAAAAAAAAAAATATATAAAATAAAGTAAAAAGGAAACGAGTTCGACCGAGCGGTATGTTACGTTCGTGAGAGTGAATTAATCGGGGGAAAAAAAAAAGATGAAGAGGAAAGAGGTCAGGCGGAAATAAATTCCACTCTCGGTGGCAAATTAGCACGGGTTCCTGCTAATTTCCACTCCTGAAATCGTTAGTTCGAATTCCACTTAATACCGTTCTGTGCATGTATACGTGTGTGCACGTACTTATAGCACGATCGACTCGCGCCCGTTTATATAAAATAAAATTCGTTTCTATAAAATAAAAAAAAAAGAAAAAAGAAATTGAAAAAAATAATTAAATAGAAAAGAAAAAAGATAAAGAAATCGAGTCGAATAGAATTCGAGATACCCGATATTTTCCATTGCACAAATCTCATCTCTTATCTCGACTCGTCTGACCTGTGAAACGAGACTTTTCGTATTTTACCGTTAGCGCTAGCTCTCCGAGAGCAAGCGTTTAATAAAAAGATGGGATGTAAAAAAGAAACGAAATTCTGTAAGAGTTATGTCAGTGAATTTAATATTTCCACGTCAAGGAAGAAAAATAAGGATAAGTCGAGTACCGACCACACGAAGAAGACCACGAAATTTTACGATTCACCGGTTGAATTCATGTTTCTCTTTCTCTTTCTTTCTTTCTCTCTTTATTTTTATCTTTATCTCTTTCTCTCTCTCTCTCTCTCTCTCTCTCTCTCTCTCTCTCTCTCTCTCTCTCTCTCTCTCTCTCTCTCTCTCTCTCTCTCTCTCTCTCTCTCTTTAGTTTGCTTTAGAACCACGACTCCATCAGACGAAATGAAGATAAACATTACGTCCAAAGTATTGACACAAGAATATTTGAAGCGTATTATATTTATCATGAAAACTGTAGATCATGTTATCTTTTTCTCCGTTTAAAATTACAACTTCCTGAACGAACGTATTACTGATTCAATTAAAAGTAACGAGCGTTAATTACAATAATCTCTCGCTACTAAATGCAATCACGTCTAATTCATGACATACATTAGTATCAGAATAAATGAACGGATTGTTAACATTTCACGTTTGTACTGATTATTCGTTCCTTTAATTGCAATTTCATTGAAATGTTGCAATGAAAGGGAACGATTATCGCGAATATTATTTCATTCATATAAAATGATCAAAGTAATACATTTTTAACAACTCTTTTTATACTTTATTAAAAGTCATTATAAACTGACGACGAAACTCTCTCAGTCGCGTTGCGAACGATAATAATTATTATCGAGCAAATATAATCCGTTCGTCAAGTTTAATATAATAGTGAATAATAATCCCTCGTACGTAGATACATATACCTATATATGTATGTCGACGATATAATTATTTAAATATCATACACACACACACCACCTTTTTATCCGCTAGCCCTCGGATTTATCAAGTTTCAAATCATGTTTGGACGTTAAGTGTTACGAGTTAAGTGTTACGAGTGAATTAAACTCGCTGGAACGGCTTTTATGAGCGTTTCGTTTTGTAAAGCGGAAAACGAAATAACGAAAAGATTCACAATTTTAATGCATCCATGAAAAATATATATTTACATATGGAAAGCGTATTAATTTAATTTTTTTTTCGTTCTTTTCTTTAAAACCGTTGGAAGATTCAACACGAACCGAGCCTGATGCGAGAGCCATGTTATCTGCATACACATATAGGATTTTCGTTGAACAACGACCAATACATTTTTCATATCCCATCCATTTTTTACATCTTTTCCAACGTAGCAAAATCGTAAACAGTTAAAAGGATTCCTTGTAAATTTAATTTCAGTTTCGCCAACATCGAGACCCATACACGTTTTAGGTATTAATTTTTCTTTGTACTTTTCGAAAGTTCCTACACATTCTCTCTTCGCTACACTTCACAAAGCACATAATATTTGCATAGAATTAACGTAAAGGCTACCGTACAAGTGTCGGAATACAAATTCTACGAGAAAATTTTCGTCAGGAGGATAAAGAGTTTAAATTTTGCCAGAGAATATTTAACATCCGCGAGAAGTTCTGTTCGTAATCGCATACGTTATACAGTGCGAGGAATTCATACATACTATACATACGTAGATATATTATTTTGCAATTCCCAGTTCGAACGACCTCCCTAATGTAATAAGTAAGTGAAGTCGATATCAAGCGCTATATTCCACCATCTCCGTTTATTTATGAGAAACCATTGAATATCGATTTGCAATTTTTCCAATTATCAAAAATACGAAATCTTCGTTCGGTTCATCTTATCATACGAACGGAATAAGTTTTGGGTGTTTGCACAGATCATTCAGGCACAATTGAGAAATCCTTGGTGGTAGCTAATCTAGATCCTCGAGTAACAATTATATCATTGCCTTTGGGGTCATTGCGAAGAATCTAATTAAATGATATTCTCTTGTTGACGTCGACTTTCTCTTTCCTCCTTTTGTCTTGTTTGCTCTTTCCTTTTCAATCTTATCTCTCGAGGACTTAATTCCACTTGTTGTTTATTGGGCAACCCTACCTTGATTCCATCTTGTGGATCTTCAGAAATAAAATCTCTAAGTCTGAGACAATCGAGGCGGATACGATTTATTTGCTTTTCGAGAATTCTCATATTTATTTTACCAACGAGAATACACTTTTATCGAATGGTAATTATTTTAATTTGCCAAAATAGCTAAGGATTTATATTCAATGTGTCTCGAGGCAACGATAATATTGTATAAATCGAATGATAGACGTTCAATAACGATATTGGAGAAGTTTACGATAAATTCGTAGACCTACGATTAATTAGGTCAGGAGTTAGTCGGCTTAACAATTCGCTCGAACAGAGTAAGATATTGAGTGCTTTCGAGAGCATACCGGTTGAAATCTTGGCAGAAGTTAGGATCGATCAAAGATGAGTCACTTCGAAGTGCACATATGGATGTATCGTAGAATAAATCGAACGATTGTTCAATATAGAAAACGGGAGATTTTTATCTTGATTAAATTCAACGTTAACCAAATGGCCGATAACCGCGAACGTATAATTCGAGCTTTTATATTCTTGTACCCTTTTGAAACTAATTACGCGGACTATTTAAAAAAGAAAAACAAAGACTTCCGAATTTCTAGCGAACATTTTTTTCTTTTTCTTCTTCTTCTTTTTTTTCGAAAACCATTCACTCGTAAAACTTTTCACGGTACCATACGGATTCTTATCAACGCGAGCGCATCCCTCATCGATTTTTCCTCAAGTAAGGATTACGATCTGCATAAAACCTTCGTCCTACCGACCATGTAACTTTCCTATCGAGCTTTCCTTTCATCAAACTTCGAAGCCATTTCTAACCGAAGACGAGATTCTGAAAATACGATGCGAACCTTTCAGAACGACCTCGTTCAATATGGCATACAACATAAAAGACTGACAAAGTCCTGTGTTCCCAATTCACGATGGAAACAAAATTATTCGATAAACATCGAATTGATTTTAAAAATCCATTATACGTGCATTTTAAAATCCATACGTTTGGATAGATCGTGCCTCTCATCCTCCCTTATGTTTGATGGTCGCTCTTGTGCTTTAAAGGTAGGTACATACGAGTAAGGTTCGAAGCTTTTTATTTCCAGTTATCTTCTTTAGACCTTCCTCGCACCTACACATTCGAATAAACTTTATATAAACCTTCGTTGAAGTATAGATATAGGGGGAAGAAACGAAGGGGCCTCTGTTGATCTGGGATTTCGAACTCTCCTTTTAAGAGATTCGGAAATGAATCCGTTTTCGCTAACTCGGACCAGGTCTTTCAACATTTGCATAGTAAAAGGCCGCAGTCAAGTCAACATAATGCAAAACACGTACGACGAACAAAGGGATCGATCGTGAATTCTCGATTATCGTTACCGACTCGTAATTGTCCTATCTCTCTTTTTCTCCTTCAATTTCTCTTTTTTCCTTTCGTCGAACAAACTCAATAAACATGTTTTCCTCACGAATTATCGTCGATTCATTTGAAATCTCTTTTTCCCGAATTCTCGATAAAACAAAATCCGCAAAAGCATTCGAATCGAAAGAACGGACGAAAATCATAAGCGATATTTCGATGACCCACTTTTCCTTTCCGCCCAACGATTTTTATTTCACGCGTGGCATACGCGACGGCAACGATCATTATCACCGGCAGACGATTCGAAGATTTTTCTTTTTGACGTGTCACTGACGAGTACTATACAAACACTTCGAATCATTACCATATTTCAATGTTATTGATTCTAACGAATGTTATCTTTCCGTGCTGACAACGATGCTATCATGGAATCCTTCATCATAGATCGATAAATCTTTGCGACTAACGTAACTCCATCGATTTATCGATGCAGGGCATCTCCTGAGTTAGATGGAAACGTCACGACAATAGGAATGTTAATTGCAAATGTAAAGAACCCGGTTTCAAGGGATAACGCGATATAACTCGTCCTTGGCCTTTGATCGATCTAGCCATAGGTACATAGATGAACGATAAGATAAGTATACCTCACGATATTTCCTTCGTGTGACACGCGAAAACGCGGAGAAAGAGATTTCATTGATCTGAATTAACGAAAGGGTTCCTCAGTCAATAAATTCTTGAAAATTTTCCATTAATAAAACTAATAACAAAATACATTAATGCAATTATTATCAAATTATTCAAATCTTTTCCAAGTTTTTCCAAAACGGTAATTTAGATCTATTTCTTACCTGTCTCATTGTATAGGAAACTTCCTAACGTGATGTATTATGAGGACGAAGTTACTGACAAGGAGTTGAACAACTATGGAAGGAGTCATTATATGGATTAGATATGCCACTAATACGTAGTACGATATTCATAGAATTATACGAAGTGAAGTATAGATGACACTATCGTCTTCTAAGTTTCAAAGAAGTGATAGATATATTTTCCTTCGAAGTACGTTCATATCACCGACTTAAAAACGAACTCTACGACGTTTCGACGCTTGAAAGGTAACGCATTTCTTCTTGAATATCACATATCTGGAACGATATCCTACTATCCCAAAGATTTTTACTCGTAGAAATATGAAATGACATATATATATATATATATATATATATATATATATATATATATATATATATATAATCTTTTTATCATACTACATATGCCAACTCCATTTGAAGAAATTTTAATGAGCCGATAACGCGTCAAATTCCGATTAATCGGGTCAGTCCAGTCGCTCCTTTGTTTATTCTAAGACAATGCGGACGAGCACGAATGCCATCGTTTTACGACATCGATTCATTTCAAAGCTCGAAACCTATTGATTCGAGACGAGAGAGAGAGAGAGAAAGAGAGAGAGAGAGAGAGAGAGAGAGAGAGAGAGAGAGAGAGAGAGAGAGAGAGAGAGAGAGAGAGAGTGAGAGAGAGAGAGTTAATGGCTATTAGGACATCATCTCCGCGATACCATTCCCTCTAATATACAGCACGTTACATGTATACATACATACATATATTAATATACATATATATATATATATATATATATATATATATATATATATATACATATATATTATATAAAGTAAAATTTTCATGACACGAACCATTTACACGCATGTAATTACGCGATATAACTATATCCACGAACATTTTGTTTTACCCATCGAAACTCACAAAATAAAAAAAAGCTTATGAAACTTTATTTGACTTTCTGCTCGTTTCTATAGTAGCATAAAATGAGGGAAAAGAGTGCATGCATGCATGCTTGCAAAGTTCGCAAAGTGGCTTGCGGCAATATGCGATTCGCATTTCGTCTCGTCTGCAATCTACACTCAATTTTCACGGCATAGTGCCAAAGTCCATTGTCCATAAACGTCCTCGTAGCTGCATACACACATACATACATACGTAGCAGTTACCAAGAACTTCTCCAGATATTAAATCCACGTTTCGGAGCCGTGACATCTCGTATCCATAATGGAACGTTCCATGAATGGAGTATAATATGAAAATGTGAATGCAAACGTGTACAAAGGAAGAAGAAAAAAGATATACTTATTGTTAAGGAGAAAGATAAATAATAGATCATAATCAATCATTGGAAAGGATTCCTTTACGGAAAATATTGAAGAACGTTAAAAAAAGCGAAGAGTAGAAGATATATGTAAGACAAAATAATCGATAGGTACGTTCCGAAAAAGAAGAACTCGAGCTTTTTCGTCCAAAAGCTCCATAAGGCCAAAAATCGTGGTCAAGGTACAGCGAGCAAATCAGAGAGTGAGTGACTGAGTGAGTGAGTGAGTAAGAGAGAGAGAAATAGAAAAAGAAAAAGAGAAAGAGAGAGAGAGAGAGAGAGAGAGAGAGAGAGAGAGAGAGAGAGAGAGAAAGGATGTAGAGTACCAACCAAGTGATCTTCCTAAAGCCTAGACACGGAGAAGCTAATTCAATCGGGCATCGCTTTATGGCTCGCACAAAGTGCTCCCAACGGCACATCGTCGTTGGACGTCTTCGTAGCGTGCCACATACTACCGAAATGCTAGAAGTATCGATCTCAGAGAATGTTGGATCGGTGTACCATCGATAGAGAACCCTTTGGGAAATCAAAGGCAGAAGACGAAGTCTTACAGGTCGTCTTAAACGCTCGACGTGCTCGCCAGTTCTTTCGTCGTCGCACTTCCTTTAACCACCACCACTCCTCTTCCAAGTTAACAAAGAGATGATTCCAAAGAATGACAAAGATCATAAAGGGAAACAACAGTATAGGGTTGATAATGGCGACAATGGTGATACCGCGCCGGTATCTATTAATGGATATGTGCTTCCCTCGAGAAATTACTAACTATGTCATTCACGTAAATACACATACGTATTTCTCGCAAAACCGTGAGAAAAAAATCTACTCGTTCGTTTTTTTTTTTTTTTCTACTTTCACTCGAGATTGCCCGAGCTCTTCTCTTCTTTTCGTTTCTCGCGGGAAGTTCTTCCCTTTCTATCGGTGAGCTCTTCTTACGGCGTTTTTTATCCGACATCCCTTTTCACGGCGTTCTTCGACGCTTTGTAACATCCTCCTTTTCTTATGAATAGTGAAGAAGGAGGAAAATAGAAAGTAAATTTTTAAAAAATGTCGAATTCTCGATGATGATTTATAGTCGGCAATATATTATCGATGAAAAACATTATCGCGATAATTCGAGTCGATCAAAAGTATCGGACGTTTTGACGTTTACGAGGATTTTCGTTTTGATGAAACGCGTAGATGGTTCTCGCGGCCTATACACATATTTGCCAGATTTCCCCGTGGCCTTTCCAACTCGAAAAGCGTTATGGCGATACATTTTAACGAAGCCACTTGCGGCGACACGAAATTCCGAAGCGAGCGTTCCTTTGGAACGGTCAGAGAGCACGAAGGATTTATAAGCGGCTTAGATACGTGCGATGGTATAGCAATCTCATCGTATAACGTAGGCTCCCAACACGTTCTCTGCTCGATTCCTCTGCGACACGTTCAGAGAGGATACGTATACATGTATCTACGTATTTATGTACATGCATAAATAGATATCTACGTAGCCCTTTCGTTTATCGTTGAGCATGCCGTCATCTGACAGAAAAAAATGACACACTAATAGAAAACGAACTGGTACACTTGCCTTAGACGATATGACCGCGGAGATCAAGTAAAGCCTCTAGAAATTACTCTCTTCAGCTCCGGAGGTAAGCCTCGTCTGTCGCGCGGATTAGATCCTTTCACGTACCTATATCGGAGGAGGATAGAGAGTCGACCAGGTCGGAAACGTGATTTCACGTTAATCAATTTTCGATAAAAGCAACGCCGCTAATCGATCATTTCGAGCGTAGAAATTGTTTTGATTTTTCCTTTCCTTTTTTGTTTTGTTTTTTCTTTTCGCCAATCTTTTTTTCTTCTTTTTCTTTTTTCTTTTTGTAAAAACTTACTATCTGTCAGCTTTACGTTATATTCCCATAGACGAACAGAATATCCTGCAGAGACATGCGCGGCCATGATTGAATACATTCATCTCGCACATTAATCTCGCTATTCCCAATTGGTTCGCCGCTCGTTGGAATAATGGTATGAATCAATGCGCTGATCGTTGATACGCATTGATTATACGTGACGGATACAAATATAATTTTCCGATGAGATAGCATACCAGTTTTCTTTTTTTTTTTTTTTTCTGTAATTTTGCCGATCAATCATCGCCCCTGATCGTTCAATCCCCTCTACTCGTCTTCCATAACGGAATATCCATTGAATTTCTTTACGATCATAATGTTTTCGATTAAAACATTATGAATGATATCAATGCGATATTCTGTTAACGTAGACGGTTCGTGATACAGATAAAGTTTAGTGCGACAATGAGTTCTCGATATTCAATGTTATATTCACAGACAGGGTCTGTTTCCTCTCTAACTTGAATTAAATAGATTAGAAGCTGAGCGCAGCGGTACTCTTACTTAGAGAGTCACTATTCTTTGTCGAAGGAAACGGCAAAAATATAGATAAGGAGCTGGATCCAATGACTTTTTATTGTAAAAGTAAAGTCTATGAAGTTGATTAAGTATTTTACGGGCAACAATTTTCTTTATCGATCATTCTGTTCTCTTTTTTTAGATAATGATATTTTTTTTGTAATAATTGTTTTCCTCGAACATATATCGATCAATCCTAACGTTTTCCGCTTAAAAAGCATAAAAATGTCGACGCAGCAGTCGTAAGCTATGCTTACTTCTACGAACGACAAAAATCCTTTTCTTCGCCTCTTTTCGTGCTGAATTCTTCATCTCGAAAAAAGACGACCGCATCCTTTCCCCCATGAGGTTTTTAAAGCCATTACTCTCCATCGCTTCTCGTGGTTTTTACTACGAAAGCGCGTTAAGTGCAAAGGAAGATCTCGAATGGAAAGGAATTAGTACTTTGCGAGCAAAAAAAGTCAAAGGTAACGGGAAAAAGGAAAAGATAAGGGATGATCGATAACACGGAATTAACAATTGTTATAACAAATTTCACGAGTTATTTAATACGACGTCCATAATTTCTCGATATTTGACGGGAATGTGATCCGCGTTGGCCCATATAACAAACTGACATTACGTAAATCAATTGAGCCTTTAATCGTAACTCTAATTAACCTAAACTCATCGAGCGTCGGTCAAATTGAATGAAATACTTGGAAAGTTCGATCACGAGCAGATTAACTGCCTTACACGAATGATCAATTAATAGAATAGTATTGCTCACGGTACCGACGGTGCATCGATCGAATATATCTAATATGCTGCAACTAACTACGAGTTAGCCATCCCTTGTGATCCATGCAATTAGTATTCTATATCTGTCGAACTGTTTCCTCGAAAAAATTTCTACGAAGGAGAGAGAGGAGAGAGAGAGAGAAAGAGAGAGAAGGTTCTATATATCGAACACATTATTTATGATGGTAATAAATTCGCGATGTTACATCGATACGATAGACTGATTCAATTAGGAGTTATTAGGGAGGAGAATCAGGGATGCAACTGCCCTCCCCCTGAGTTACTGCATTTAGGCGCCTTGTGATGCCTCTAAAGCGATTAACTGCCGAAATGTCGTTGCACCTGGATGAAACCGCCCGAACGCGTATCTATCTACTATGAACTTCATACGTTCGCCGTTCCATATTAATGAACGCGTTGGAAAGCTCGTGTAACGAGCGTTATATAAATTTTCCATAGTATTTTTTCTCTCTTTCTCTTTCACTTTTATTTGAAGAGCAATCTTTAAAACAAACAAAAACAAAATCTCGTTAACTTTGCAATTAAAATTCAACTCGTCTTGATTAAGTAATTAAAACACGATTATACAATTTAATTATGATTTCGATGTCCAAAATCGTTCATTAAGGGTCTATGAGACAATTATAACTCGTATGGAAAGATTAACCCGAATTCTACGTACATAGATATAACGATTCGATCGTACTTTATAATACATGCATATTGATTACTTTAAGCTAATGATATACGCATTGATAAACGCGCCGTTTTATTGTCACGTACTCGAAAGTAGGAATTAATATTACATGACAATGAAATTTATTGCTAAAATAATAATTGATAAAAATCTATCAAATAATACAAGGTATCGCAATCGAATCTATTCTGTTGGAAAATGTCAGATGTAAGTGTGTTCTAATAACATTGGCCCGACAATAGGGATCTCGCAACGATTTTAACCTAATTAAGGATAACATGGAAATGAAGTTAGAACTCCGTATATACCTATCCCTATAGCTTTATGCTGCGCCTGCCAAAGTACACGCAATTGCAAGCTACCTCCAATTCATTATTATGTATAACCATAGAACTATTTATTTGTTAAATCTAAAGCTATAATAATGAATGAGGGATAAAAATTATTCGATTCGTATTATTTACGACGAATTAATTAATGCGGTAAGCAAAGCATTAGCTAATGCATATATATATATATAATGTGTGTGTACATTGGCGTAGGCGATGAATGCATTAATTTCGGCTTATCTCTGTGAGGTCAAGAAAGTGTCTGGGACAACTTGCTGGTATGAATTATGCGCGACCCCATTTGAAAATTTGGCGCAAAATCATGACCGCTCTCGCCTACTTCTAACTTTTCGTTTAACGTAAGCATGATATTTGCAATTATGATCGCACATTTAAAAAAGCAAGAGAAATTGTAAGAACAGTGTGAAAAGCATGCGAGTATAAACGTTATTACTAATATTATAACGATATTTAATAAATAATTATTAATGAGAATGATATTACCGTTAATATAAATATTGTATTACCACAGAATAGTGGTTGACTACAGCGGCCATTAGAAATTTACCAAAATTTTGATATGTCACGTCGTTCATGTGGTAAGTTTCAATTAAATTAACCACTCCATCGTAACATAATAATATATTACTAGATAAACGTTTCATATTCGCATGCATGACATATGACGGTTCAAAATGCTTATATAGAATTAAATATCATTGAATTCAACTTGCTACCATAGACCATTATTATGATCGCGATTAATGCTATTTTAGTTCCAACTGTAATTTCGTTATATATATATATATATATATATATATATATATATATATATATATATATATATATATATATATATTTCCAACATATATTTATGTATGCAGAATTTACGTGTAAATTTTGTCTTACATAAAGCAAACGTAACTTTAAAATCTTAGTATTGAAAAATCAACAGGCAGCCTCTACTTGTCAATGGCACCACCTTTGGAAAAAGGTCGTTCAATTTTTATTTCTCTTTAGAAAGCAGAGAAGCGCGATGTACTGAAAGTGATGATGATCGATCGAAAAAGAACAGAGGGTGCGGTTCTCTATTTCCACCAATTTCCGCGATAGGTACTCGATCATGAAGCTGGTTTGCACTTGACGTTACTTCTTTTGCTGTTTAACGCGGCCGACGCAGTGGTAAAGCGAGCAACCGAAGCTGGTGGAACTAAATTCAGTTTGAAAAGAAAAGAAAAGAACGAAATTTTCTTTATCGATAATGTCTATCCTGCTAAGATAGATGGAATAAGGAAAAAATCGCTTCTTTTTTAAACTTAAGAATAACAATGAAAGAATTCATCTTTTATTGGTTTAATATTGTTTTTTACTTTTCGTACTACTTCTTATTTTCTTTGCGCTTACTTCAAAGCGCTCGTCCAACTACAAGGACTTGTGTCTTTCATCTTCCTTTACTTAGGTTTCTTTTTACTTTACTTTTCCCCTCCTCCTCCTCTCCTCTCTCTCTCCCTCTCTCTCTCTCTCTCTCTCTCTCTCTCTCTTTCTCTCTTACTTCTACACAAGTGTGCTTTTAGCAGCGTTACAGAAATGTTTTACAAAAAATTGTTACGAGAAGTTCTCGTACCTAATCGTTCAAAATGTACAAAGTAAAAACAAGTTTTACATACACGCACAATGAAGTTTCGTTGTGAACAAAGCAGCTGTTCGCTTATACGCTATTTTATTGAGATCCTGCCAATATATTAATGGAACTAAAACTTACCTGTAAGTAATGAACGCAAAAACGAGCGCCACCAAAGAAAGACTTCCTCCGAGGACAACAATGAGACTCAAGACTCCATCTTGATCGAAGGAACTGGCGATGCCCGTTGAAAATCCATTTGCCACCATTCCTCCGTTAGGCTGATGAAATCCATGAATCGCACCGGTGTAGAGACTCTCCATTTTGTGTGTATCCACTTGCCTTTTATATATCCCCTACAAAAAAAAAAAATAAATGATAATTGAAACATCTGATTCGTTTAATATTGTTCGTTACTTATCCCATTATCGGTTTCTCGATATACATAATAATTTTGAATGGATAATATTAAATAAATGTAAATTAGAAATATAACACCTTTCTATACAAAGACATTATCTGGTTTAAACGAACATTTATTAGGATTTACTGGTACCTAAACGTTACGCGGCATTGGGACTAAGTCATGTGAGATTAAACACTGGGGAATCTAGTGAGAATCGAGACGTAGAACGTTGGGAAATTATCCTATTATTGAGTTAACGTGTACCGGTTGTACTGCCTGATTATTCGCACTGCAGCAAAGGTTAATATCGGTGGCTAATGTGGCGCGTATTGAAGAGAAAACGTAAAGCAACTGGTTAAAGCCAACTTCTTTCTATTTCACGTTATTTCTTGGAACGTAATGAAAAGAGCTCGTTTACTAACACCAATCACAGTGTAATTTCAATGACAGAATGACGTAAGTACAAGTAATAGTACAAGACTTCGATATCGTTTTGTTAACAAAAAAAAAAAATGTACGCGTAACAGAAATAAGCTCTTCCTACGAAAGTTACACAACGATCCGTGGCTCAGGAAAGCCGCCGGCATTCCTCCGATAATATTTCAAATCAGTCAACTCAATTAAAACTTTGTTTCTTTTTTTTCTCTCGAAGCTAACAAAGTAACCGTCAACGTAATATTCGTTTCTTTATATTGCTAATTTATTAAAACAAAAAAAAAAGATATTTAACAACTCGTTGAATACTAGGGAAACATTTTCAAGTTGATTTCAAAAACGATATTAAGAGATAATTGGAATGAATGAAGGTTAAAGTATTGCCCAATTTATCGGAAGCACGGTCGCTTCGATGAACTTTGTCGTTTGTGGTCAAGAGTGCATACCTTCCTGGACGAATGTGTCAGACGAAACGGAATAAAGCCGGAGATTAATGGTAAATCAATGGCGGATAGGTAACATTTGATTTTGAGGTCGATCGACCCTCTCTCTCTCTCTCTCTCTCTCTCTCTCTCTCTTTCTCACTCACTCTCTCCCTCTCTTTCTGTATTTACCTGACATTAGACAATCTTCTTAATTTTATTACAATGATTAAATTTTCAAATGGAATGATAAAGTAAAGGATCGTTACTCAATTGGAAGATCCATAAGTACAATTTATACATACATACGCATTTACGAAGGCAAAATTTTCCGAAAGAAAACGAATCGATATAGCGCTCCCTTTATTTCCATTTTCCATGAGCATACTGCTGACGTAGTTGGAAATATGAGAAAATAGCGAATAGTGCGGTGCATTTATATAGACATCATATAACCAGGAAGATGGTACCGGCCTAATTGCTTTTACCGCTAATCGAAATTTACGAGCATCAACAAGCTCACCTAAAGTTTCTAGGAACTAAAGTGCGCGCGCGAGCATTTACTCCTAGCTTTTACTACCTACGATACGTACGTACGTACGTATGTATTATATGTATGTCTGTATGTATGTATGTATGTATGTATGTATGTATGTATGTATGTATGTATGCTTTCCTAGTGCAACGAAGTAACTAATAGTTACTGCGCAAAATATTAAATGTTCAGCTGCTTTCTTACGTGGAAAATTTAATACCGGATAAGACGCGAGAGCGCAATGACACTTCATCCACTGCTACTACCGGAACATTAATTGATCAAAGAGTATCTTAGCACCCTACGATACTTAGGATCGATATCGAGCACGACCTTATTCGTCCATTTAGAATCCACTCTTCGCCTTTATTTCTCTTCCTCTCTCTTCCTCCCCTCCCCCCTCTCGGTCAATCGTTCGACGAATCGCTCGGCTTTTAAGGCGATAAACGACAAACGAGTAAAGTTGAAATCGTGGTTCCATTAAACCTCCATGAAACTCGAATAAAATTGAACGAATAAAACCAGGGGAAAACAGAGAAAAAAAGACAAATAAAGGAACGTCAAATTTTTTATCTCAAACTTGAGAAATGAATTTTCTCTTTGTAATTACTTAGGAAACTAAAATATTAAAAGGCTCAAGATGCACATATAAAAAGACTAAATAAATTTTTTACTCTGTATCTATTATCCATCTTTACGAGCGAGAAAGTCGATCAATTAATATTCTTTTATTACAACTTTTACTCAAAAAAAAAAAAAAAAAAAAGAAAAAAGTAATAATAATATCCTTGCAAGTAAATTTCAAAATAAATTTGCTTGACGGTCGAATAAAGAAAAATGCACACGAAGCATTTCGACCTCCTTTGTGTACAAAAGAAAGCAGAGAGAGAGAGAGAGAGAGAGAGGGGGGGGGGGGGAAACGCGGTAATATTTTGCGAAATATAGGTTATGAAAACAAGTAATTTCCTAGGCGTCATGTGTACGACGATGGTTGCCCCGTTTTAAAGAAATCACAGATCGAATCACGAAAAGCAATTTCATCGGGATTTTACCGTAGTGATCCATCGAAAGCGCCGCGTGAAATTCCCGCGTTCCCGTTCTCATTCTGTGACAATCATAATTCGTTTCTTTCATTCGTTTCTTTCGAACGTTTTTATTGTTATTAAATTTACTTGCCCGACGAGACGATGAAATATCGTTTCTTTTTCTTTCAAGGACATGGAAAGAAAAAAAAGAAAAAGAAAGGAAAAAAAAGAAAGAAAAGCAAATTTTTCGATCCAATCTTATTCGAATAGAAATATAACGTAATTAAATATACCTTAATCCTTAATCCTTTCCGTAAGAGCTATTCTTAAAGATGAAAATTTAATTTTTCCCCTTTATAAAATAGTAACTAACTTTAATTATGTCGACTTCGGATAAATCCGTTCATCTTTACAATCAAATCTTACGCTGTTTCGCCCTTTTTTTACAGTTGTTGTAATAGTTTTATATGTATACTTAAAGGGAATACGGGGTAATACGAAAATAAATTATCAAACATTATTTTATAATTATTTAGAAAAGTTGAAAAAGTGATCGTCGACTCTTGCAAAACTTGTACCACGCAAGAGTGATAACTGTTGAAAAATGCCATAATCGTATGAGTTATTGTCGTAACGAGAAATACGATTTCCAAAAAGTCCAATTTTAACATGTAACGATCGAGAAATTTACAAGCTGTTTAAAAGTTGGAAATCCTGGGGGGCGAAGTTTTGAAACGAGTCTATACGATTTTTATGGAACTTGATATATTTCGCGAAACCTTATCGTTTGATCTCGAGTAGACCCCGATAGTAAGAAAAAAAAAAAAAAAAGAAAAGAAAAAACAGAAAAATGTATCTTTTTCAATCTTTCGCGTGATATTTAAAACGCGAGACAAATATCACACGAGATTGCGAAATGCGAAACAAAACTTATTTGATCATACAGCGTCTTTGGTATAAAGAAGTAAATCACGAAATTCAAGCATATAGACGAGATTGCAATTTTCAAAATAGGGTGTTCTCTCGTGGAACTAAGTTGGTTCGATGCCAAGGAACGACATGTAGAACTAATACATATACGCGAAATCTAAAATTGAATGGTTCGTAACACAAATACCACGGACGAATCTATCCGATAGAAGAATTATAGTTTTGAAAAAAAACCTTGTCTTAAAGTGGGACATTAAAGTGTGCGCAAATATATCAACCTGCTTCGAATCTTTACAAAGTCGTAGAAGGACAAAAGCTAAATAGCAAGAAGAAACATGTTTATGAGACGCGAGAGACATTTACTATATTCTCAAAACTTTCTTGCTACGACCGCGTATGTTCATAGTATTTTTTCTTGTCGTCAAAAATGTTTCTCTCTCTCACGCGTAGAAAAATATTCCACGTAAACATAATAAAATCTAACGATCTTTTTTTTCTTTTTTCATTAAGAAGAAAAATGTAAAATGCTGTAAAAGATAAGATGGTTACTTGCAATAATACATAAGCAATTTCGAGAGTCTGCAAAAGGGAATGGAACGCATTGAGCGAAAAACATTTTTTCGTTTTAGTACGTTTACACTTATACGTACTTACATACATAACCCTCATTCTCTTTACGTATTTTGTCACACACCGATTCGGTGATCAGTTTACACTTTTGTAACCTCAACACAGTGTTCGGCTTCCAGTTCGATTCACGAGAACGCGCAGTTCGGAACGATGCACTCCTTCCTTTTCCCTTTTCCCGCCTTTTCTAACCCCTTCTTTTCTCTCTTTTTTTTCATTCACCCGATGCAAAACTTTTATCGATCGACGTACATTAAAATCGATTTGAAAGTTTTCAACCTCGTTAAACTCGCGTGCCCCTCGTAAACGAAATAAAAAGCTTTTCAAAACTAAATCATATCGATAAGTTTATTCGGTATGGCTATACTTACATAAATATATTTATTCCCTGCAATATTTCCTCGAGTAATAAGTATTTACGGGAGAATTATTATTTACGAATATCATACTTAAAATTACCAATCATTTATACTTTATACATAAATTAATAATGTTGATAAAAAAAAAATTATAAAAAGATAAATCGATACCAAAGTACTACCATGTCATATCCATATAAAACATCGAATTAATTCGATTATAATTTTTCTCAATTTTTTATCCTTCGTTATCATACGAATCAATTAGGAAAAACATGGGCAGGACTTTCGTTTTGTTTTACGTTTTGTTATCTCTCTCGCTTACTTGACGATGATCACAAATGTTTGACGTCGCATCGACAGCACCCAACAATCGACTTCCTCTTATGCTCTTCTCTCTCACATTTCGATGAATCCCACGTGTACGCGCGAGCACGTGTTGAACTGCTTGAATTTATTGCGCGCACATCATCTTCAATCTTGAAACGCGTATATCTCACCTCTTGTAAAAATTACTATAAATAATTGAAATGGAAAGTGATGAAAATACACGCTGATCATCTGTTTCTATTGATATCGTTGAAACTCTATTGCTATTCTATTCATAACAAAACGCATTAGAAACCGTCGTTTCTACAAATGATTTTCTTGTATCAGTCATATACGATTCCGTATTGTTATCAAATATTCTTGTTTATTTCGATCAAAAAAAAATTAATGATTTTTTATTAAAAATCGGAAATGATGTTATAGTGAAGCAATAGACTAAACTACCACTTCTTATCCGTGCAACGCGCGGTTCACGACTGACCGCCACTTTTCGTTCCTACTTTGCTCACTATACCGATATGGCGTGCAAGTTCCAACCAATCAACGAATGCATCCAACCACGCTCGAGCCGGTTACCGCCCCGCCAAATTTATGAACTATGTACGTATATATGACGATTTATGATATTTTTAATTTATTTTTTTTTACAGATCATTTTTCTGTTACTTTTCCAAAAATCTTTGTAACTTATTAGCAATGCCATTTTCATAATTCTATTGATTTTTTCCAATATACTTATACGTATTCGTGCGGATCTGCATACAACAGAAAAAAAGAGAAGATGTAAAAGAAAAATATAACATTTTTATTTTAAAATATGTAGCATAATTCTGTTTATAAAATAGATGATGGTGCAATAATATTCTGCCATTTCAAATAGAAGAATTAATTTTCTGAAAAATTGATTTACAACAAGTATACATACAAATTGAGAGGTATTCTTCTCATAAAAATAAAATAAACAGTAGTATAATTTCCTCCTGTTGTCATGAGAATAAACAATGTACACTTATAAAATTTATATAGTTTACAAAAATTCTTAACAGATTGGAATTTAAAATATATCAATAGAATATAACGAAAGAATTAATCTACAAGAAATCATCGTCGATTTCTATTTCTCGACAGGTCTCTGCTATCCACCCAAGCAAATATCTAACTTTTTCTGTTTTCTCATCTGTCGATTTATAACCCGCAATACTTTCATTAAGGCACATTGATAATTGTTTTAAAATAGGCTGCAAAAAATAGATAATATTAAATGAAAATATGTAAAATGAAGTTCATTTAGAAAATCTGAATACTTACTACAGGCCAATCGTGCCTAAATAATGCCACATACTGATCGCTCAAAAATTCTATATCAAGGACACTTTCCTCCAATAATCTTCTTAGAAATTTTCCACACATTAACCAGCTTCCATCAGTTTCTGGTTGTGCAAGTAACATAACATTCCTTGGACTCAACAATCTTAACATAGGAGTATCTGATTCAAATATTTTAAAATTGTTTATAGTCCATATCTTAATTATCAGTTTTTGAATATCCTGCGTAAATAGATCCATTCTATGTGCAACTACAAATACATAACATATTATTATAAATATTAAACTATACTTTTGAAATAAATAATTTTAATCTTACCTAGAAACAAGGAAAAATCAACACTCAATAAGTACAAGATTTTCTCTGGTCCTGTCACCAGATCAGCTCTTTCATTCAAAGTTTGATACAACTTATTTAAAATAATTGTCACCGAAGTTATAGTCAAATTTTTCCCATTATTATCTATAATGTCCCATATCAGTGACTATAAAAAGAAATCAAACATTGTGAGTTATTACTTTGCTTATTAAAATACAAAAAGGAACAAATATTATGAAGACATACTCTAAGTTCATCTATGACATCACTTGGAGTAGGAGCTGCTGAATTATGAACTTTTTCTTGCATTAAAGATACGGTGTTATTATTTCTTAAAAACCTATTAATTTCTAACTCCATGTCTTTAGTAAACAATGATCCACCAACAATATGAGACTGTATCCACTGATTTATACGTTCTATGGCTATTCTGATTGCTATTTTTATACACATTTCTTTAACAGGCAATAAAGAATCTTCTGCTAAAAGTGATTCAATAGATTTCACAATACGATTTTCACAGAGCTGAGGAATGCTTCTTTCGCACTGTTCCTTCAAACTTTTTGAAGCAGCAGCAGCTAACGAAGTCATTTCCTTTACTAATGACGACTAAAATAAAAGACAAAAATTATATAAAAGACGTAAAATACAATTTTCAACATGAATTAATAAAAAACTCACTTTGAATTCACTAGTGCCTGTATTATTACCATTTGTTATAGCTTGCGTTTCTTTATACCTTTCTTTGTACTTTTTTTTCATAAGTTCTCTAAAAACATTTAAATTTGTTTCTCTTGCAGATGCCAATAATGTATTACAAATATGCTTTACACAAGTGGATGCAACTCTCTCAGAGACAAAATCAACAGTTTTCCGAGTTGAAGCAGGTTGACCATGAAAAAAAGCTTCCTCTAACTGCAACTGTATTAAGAATTGTAATGATAATACAGAAACTATAATACTTTTTTACAATATTTCAATTACCTCTAAATGTTTCCTGCTGTTAGTGCCAAATTTATGAAGTTGACTAGAAACTGGCGTTATGTGTTTATTTGGACCTCGTGTATTGTGTCTTATGCTTTTTGTTGACATAGTATGTAGTTTTAAGTCAGTTATAGGACAGCATTTACAAAGAACTGCATCATCTATTATATCTAATTTATCTAAACAATATTTAGTAGGAGTAACAGAAACAATAGGTTCTACAGACAATACACCATATGTCTGTGCTAACATTTTATCAAACTGTCTCCGAGTTTTCAATTCTTTTGTTTGATATATTT
Source organism: Dolichovespula saxonica (assembly GCA_911387935.1). NCBI lineage: Eukaryota > Metazoa > Arthropoda > Insecta > Hymenoptera > Vespidae > Dolichovespula > Dolichovespula saxonica. Next base: position 4,138,269 of record OU426997.1, read on the forward strand.
CTTGCCAAGTTAAACAAAAATCTTTAGGAAAATTTGGTAATTCAAAAAACCAATTTAATGTAGATTTAAGTAAAAGAGCAGTTTGTTGAGACATAAGACTGTCAGAAGAAGTAAAATCGTAAGTACTGACACTCCTATAAATATAATATAGTAATTCTAAGACTGGTTTGTAGTACGGTAATCGAAGAGATACAATATCCATCATTGCTAGGTACTTCACTATCCAAGGTATACTTAAAGACATTTTTCCTTCTATTATTGCATTCTGAAGACAAGTTTGTAAATTTAACGATGGTACAACCTACGAAGAATAATTTCTTGTTATATTGTATAGAGTATACTTAATTTAATTCATATTAAATGTATAACTTACACTACTTCTAATCTCTATTTGTGCTGTTATGATCTCTTTACTAGCACCCGATTCTAATCTATATGGTAAAGATACAAGTAATCCCAACATTTTTGCAAGTAGTTTTAAACTTGATACACAAGTGATAAAAGTACGTTGTGTTTGCTCATCCACTATTGTTTCTAAAATATATATATATATATAAAATATATTTATTTATTTATTTATTATTTACATTTCTTATAAATAGAGAGAGAGAGAGAGAGAGAGAGAGAGAAAGAGAGAGAGAGAGAGAGAAAGAGAGAGAGAGAGAGAAATTTATATTAATTTATATATAAAAAATACCTGAATCTTCTATTTCACTGCCAATAAATTGAGTCTTATTTAACTCTATAATTTCATGTACTAAACAATTTTCTAAATGTGTATAAAATATTGGATTAAATGCATGTAATATGAAATCTTTAAAAAATTCTTGTGTACCAGGAAAAGATGGACCACAGACATTATTTTGGGATGATAAAGGAGTAACCAATCTTTTTCTAAGCTGTGTCAACTTTTGTGGATTAACATGTTTTAATGTTTTAAGAATACTTATATTATCATCATCAACTACATCTTCCTGGAAACAAAAGTTAATATAAATAACTTAAGTCCTACTACAATAATTTATATATAACTTACTTGTTGCCTTTTTTGTATACATGAAATAAGGAGTTGAGACTTAAATAATCTTGCAAAATGAGAATAATTAGTAGCGTCACTATGTAGCGTGAGCATTGTTCGTATCTTTGCTCCTAAGGCTACTTGAAAAGCCCATCCTGGTACCAAATGGTTTTGCTCCCATATTCTCAAAATTTCGTAAAATGTATCCCTTTGCTTCCGAAAAATTTGAAATGCAAATCCCGATGGAAATTTTTCACGATTGTCAGTGTCTATTTGAAAGCATACATTCACTTCTCCCATTGCAGACAATATTTACAATAATGATCATAAAAAAATCTTTTCAATTGTGTATAACATGTCCTACATATTCTTACATAAACAAATATTTTATGGTAATTAAACAACTGTATTTTTCACTCTTTAAATTAAATTGTTGTAAACACATTCATCTATTTAAATAACCTCTTACAGGTTATGTTCACGAAACACGTTATATTTTTATGTATAAAATAAAATTTGAGGACATCTAAATATGTATCACAGAGTAACACGTATTAAATGTTATTAGATTTATTATATTGATTAATCATATTTATTTTTATCACTGTAAACATTACATATTGGTCCCTTATCGTATTTCAACGTGTATTATCAGACATTTGTAGTACTTGTTTACAATAAAAATGAAAGATCTTCCCTGATATAGAAACAAGTTACTCTGGCGCCATCTGATAGTAGCTACATGCAATTAGAAGCAATACACATAAATGCGTTCGAACTGGTTCGTATTTCAAAACTATATTTTCAAACATATAAATACCAAAACTTATAATAATATAAAATACTAAACATAAGCGTATATATATGCAACGTAAAAAACAAAATTGTAAAATTTTAAAGGATTATCATAGGTGCTACTATCATTTCTCATAGCACTACGTGCTTAATTTTATTTCTATAAACACATACGTTTGTACATATGCACATGGACACAAAATACCGTTTACCTAATGTCAATGACAATAATAATTTATACACAAACATTTATGCATAATGTATTTATATTCCAAACTAAAGATATAAACTTTTTGTTGTTCATAAACAAAAATTAAAATAGAAAAGAAAAACAAATATTGATAATTACTAAATTCTAAATTTAAAGGTATGTTGTTCACTTATATGCTTCGGTTTTAGAGTTTTTTTAATTATTTACAGTTGTTATGAAGACTTGATTCCCAGCAACACTAACTGCATGAATGGCTGTTTAAACAAGTGGATAACTGGCAGATGTAGCTATACCGCAATGATTTTGTTTATTTCTGGCCATTTTTATGTATCCTTTATCACCCCAAGTTGTGTCCCAACTATTTTTAACTAACCAATAATCATCTCCATTGTCATCAGTTCCATACCCAACTATTAATACTCCATGATCCAAACTTGTAGAAGAGCAGTCAGGTTCATAATAAACACCTACATTTTGATAATATCATTAATTCATAAAAGTAAAATAAATTAGTATGATAAATGGAAAAAAATTTTTTAAATATAGAATCATAACAAACCTTCAGAATAAAATTGGAAGGATTGATGAGAGGCATCAATGGCTATAGACACTGGTCCTATAGTAGCAACAGCTGCTTTTAGTTTATCCTCATCTCCTTGTGGAATATCTACATATCCAATATCATAGGCACCACTATTACGTGGGCTATACCTATAAATTAAAGTAATAAATATATCCTAATCTACGAATTTTTTGTTCACAAAAAAATTCTTTATTTACTTGCAACTTTCCTTTTCTGCTTCATATGGATAACTTTTTTCTGTATCAAGACCTTTGTTATCTTTAATATATTGAAATGCTTGATCCATAAGACCACCGTTACATCCATTATTACCATATTTTTCAGAACAATCTATTAAATTCTGTTCACTTAAAGACACTAAAACACCAGTTTGTCTAAAGTGTTGTCCTTCCAACGCACCTGTCTATAAGGGAATTGTATTATTAATTAATAATCTTTAAAATAATTTTTATATAAAAATAAGATTATTAGCTTTTTAAAAGACAAATAAATACCGTTGAAAATGCCCAACATGAACCACAAGCTTTTTGATCTTTAACAGGAGTAACGGCACCTTTTTCTCTCCAATCTACAAATTCTGGTAATACTACATTTGCTGGTTCAATAAATGTAGCACCAACAGGTTTTCTCTCTGCTCTTAATTGTAGATTTGTTGATTTATTAAAACCATTCATTGTTTGTGCAAACTCATAATGAAGCTATAAGATGAACATTCTTAGATATATATTAGAAATTAGAAATATTACATCAATCAAACTTTGATGTAAAATCCTTATTACTTACCATATCACCAAATTTATTCATTTTTAATTTGTAACCAACTTGTCCTAACTTATATTTACGATTATGCAATGCAATTTTATGTTTGTTATCCATATATATTTTCATTCTGAATTTTTCCTCATTGTTAGACATATAATTTTTACCATGTTCAAGCTATCAAAGATAAAATTTGATGTTATAAAGTATCAATAAAAATTAAGTAAGTAAACTTTTATTTTTAAGGTTACCTTATATGTTGTCCATTCTTCTAAAACAAGATCAAAAAATGAAATGGCTTGAACAGCAAAGATCGTTGAAAGTAGGAAGGCCAGTAATATCTTCATGATTGTATAAATTTAACTGAAAAAATACAACATTAAATACTAATCATAATTAATATTATATATTGTTTTAGTCAAGCTTAAAAATATTTAAAAATACATAAAATACAATGGTATGGTTAACAGAAAATATTTTTATTGTTTAGGATTGTGGTCCTTGTTTATACTACTTCTCCCTAGGAATACAAACAGCTAACCTAAATTTTAATTTTATGTTTATAAGACGTATTAACTACAATAGGTATTAAAATTCACTTTTGAAGGTTAAGACGACATGAAAAATATAAAACAACGAAATTATTTTCAACGACTGAACGATTCTAGTTACTTTGGCACGAGTATGATTATAATTGCGACAGTCATTAAATCGTATAAGGAAAAGATACGTTCATACTTCAATTGTTCATATTTTTCGCATTCTTAAAAAACTAAGGAAATTAAAATAAACTTGATACATGATAGAAATTTTATTAGTTTAACCATATCTTATAACAATATAAGATTTATTGTGTGAAGTTGAAGGACGTAACACATTGCAAATCATGATTACAATTATGATATGAAAGTGTTTGCGTCATCCATTTTGTTTTACCTCTTAAAAATTTATTCATAAAATGTATTCTAGTAATTATTATGTAACTATGTAATTAAATAATCAAATCATTTTAATAAATTTTTTTCTTTTCTTTAATGATCACAATTTCTACTCGTAAATATGGCATTAGTTTGATATGGTAGAACAAAGAAAGTGAAGATTATTGTGCGATTTTACGTGTAATTGAAGAAAAAAAAAAAAAATTAAGAAACAAGCGATTTTGTCGTAAAAAAATATCTATTGATATATAAAATTAGTAATAGCATAAACAAGATGTTTTTAATTGATATCTGTAAAGTATCATTTATGAGTCATACGATATAGTCAGATTAGATATTTGTATGTGATTCACAGTTGAACAAAGACTGTTTAATTGTATATATATATATATATATATATATATATATATATATATATATATATATATATATATGTATGTATGTATGTATATATATATGAAAGAACTTACCACAATGACACAAAGAATCACACGAAAATAAAAAATAAGAACGATAAACGAAACGTCGTCACTGAATGTTGCGATGCTTATGGAGCAAAAGAACGATGCTAGCGTGTTGTTATATTGAACCCTCCCCTACATCACGTGATTCATTTGGTTTTGTCCTCTAATGTTGCTTTGTCCAATATGCATGTGGTGATCTTATCTTTTACTTCTACGCGTAATATTATGTTTCATATAATGTCCATTTCATCAATTCTCTTGTGATACGTTTCATGTGACTACGATAAAATGGAATAATGAATAATATATATAGTCTTCTGGGATTTCTCTCATACGATAATTTGTTCAAATGTTCATGACTAACAAACACATGTGATACTAATCTTATATCTCGAACAAAAGAAAAAATTATGTTTTCTTGTAATTGATTTACCATGACTATGACCAGTTGGTATACTGATTTTTAAATTTCTTAGATTAGCGTACGGATTTATAAAATATTTTTCCACGCAAATGATTATTGTTATAGTTAAAATATTATAGTTCATTATCTTTTAATAACATTAATGCTAATTCAAAAATATTCCAGTAAATTTTTTAAATATTCTTATATGGTAATATTGATTTGCGGTAATTAAGAATAAAAACTACATTCAACTTATTCGAAAAATTTGACGTAATTAAATCGTACGATTATAGTAGACTAAAATACTCATTTATATAAATATAAATATATATATATAAATATATATATATATATATATATATATATGTATGTATTTATAATTTATTAATAAAAATATTAACTTTTACCAAAAACTAAATCGAATCTATCTGAACACGGTAGTCCATGGACATATCAACTTACTGTTAACTATTCTCGAGTACGTTCTGAGGGAATATCACGGACAAAAATTATGTCTGGAAACAAGATATACGATATTTCGCCCGAGGATCGGGAAATTAAAGAATGGAGAGCTTCAAGACGTTTAGAATTAAGAAACGAATATTTAAGGGAGATACAAGATCCTCGACGAGTTGATGCTATTGTACGTAATTTCAATGAATAAACCTAACCTATAGAATTATCTACTTTCAGAAGTATTAAAAAGTTTATTATAACTTTATGTCATGATATATAATTGTATAAAATATATATATACATATATATATATATATATATATATATATATATATATATATATATATAGCATTACTTTTCTTTAATTTCACACATTATTTTTTGTTAGTATTATTATTATTTTAACATATTAAAAGTATTATCTAATATTATATAATGATTATCTAATCTTATTTTTTATAATACAAATTAAATAATTATTTACAATAAAAATAATAAATATAAGAAAATTTACCTTATTTATGTTATAAGAATATATTTAAATATAGTTAGATAAAGGAATCCTACGATTCTATGCTGCAAGAGTACAGCTTGAACATATTTTTAAACAAACTCCTGTGAATACCTTGCTTGGTTTTGGCATTGTGGGAGGTCTATTATTTGCTACAGGAGTCTTATTAAAAAAAACCAAGGTATGTCTTAAATGTTAGTAACATAATTTTTTGTCTATACAATTTATCTTATTTGTAGGAACACAATGAACACCTCTACCGCACAGGTCAAGTAAGCTACATGGATAGAATGTTTAAATTCCATTAAAAAAAAAAAAAAAATAAGAAAATTCCTCCTTAGGTAATATAGTTCAATACAAATGAACAAAAGTAAAGTAGAACTTGAGATGTAATATTGCATATATAAAATATTAATAAAGGAAAAAATATCTATAAAAATAATTATTTTATCTTTAATTGAAACTATAAGTTGATTTTACATACTACATATGTTACATATGTTTAGTATAATTATATCGTATTACAATTAAATAAAATTTATTGCATAAATTATCTTTTTATTATCGATCTTCCAGTTGTTTATCACGTGCTATGACTGCATCATCAAATTTCACCATATAAGTTGTTCCTTTATGCCAATGTGCAGTAACTTTAGCTGGCTGGAATAAAAAAATACAATAAGTACTTTATATAGATCATAAAAAGAAATAAAAATGTAAAGAATAATACTTTTTAATATTATACTTACAAAGCCACAATCACAAAGAACAGCTTCAACAATTCCAGCTATAAAAGATGCACAATTTAAGCTTCCTTTATCTTTCGGAACTGAGACAAATTTATTCACCAAAGCTTCTTTCTCAATAATATAATATGTTCGTTCATCATCATTTGCGTGTTCTAACTTATCAGCTTCACGACCAAATAACGACTTCCACAACGTACTTTTAACAAACAATAATATGTTTAAAAGTTTAATTTCACGTTTCCCACCTTTTTCTCTTACGACAAGAAGATCAGTAACTCTATGTCCAATCTCAGCACCTATTTCAGCTAACCTAATTGATTAAAGTAGAACAATAAGATTTTATAAGTTTACTTTTAACTAATCATGAAACGATTACTTACTTATTTTGTAATTCTGGTACAGTATAAACACGATTTTGACAATATTGTACAAGTTCTGAAAATAAAAGAGCAAAGCAACTTAAGCTAACCTCTCCTTTTCCTTTACTCAAAGATCTATCTAGGATACTTGTTCGTGGTCGGACTGCCGAAATTGTAATACTTGACATTCTTATCAAATTATACTTTTCAAAAATTTAAATAATGAAAAATTTCCTTATGAATTATATTTTTGGTATAATTATCAACGATCTGACAGTAAATCCAAAACAATTCATGAAGGTAAGTTCATAAACCTTACGTTTGGCGTCAAGAAAGCGCTTATATATTTCATATACGCCTGAAATACAAAGGGATATACATGCAACAAAGGAATCTTTCTATTTTTCATAATCAAATACTGATATTTTATAATTGAATAATTTTTATTAAAAACTGTAAAAGTCAATAATTGAATTATTATAAATAATTATAATATTTCTTTTTAAGTTTTTTTTTTAACATTTTGTATATTTGTAGGTTGATGTGTACAAAAAATATTTGATGTATTTAATTTTATCATTAAGTTAATTTATGTATCTACAAATAAACTTTGTATTTATATTATATTACAAATATACATCTTTAAGTAATATATATTATAAAATATATATACATTTTGAATCATTTTAAGCAGATAAAAATTCAAAGCCTTTTCCATATATACACAAAAGTATATCATTAGACCTGAAATAATATTGTTACTTTAAATACTTTATGAATTGAATTATTCCTTATATGTGGTTAATCTACATTATAACTTTTTTAGAAGTGCTTATAAAAAATATAAATCTTACTTTATATAAGTTGATAATACCATTCCTTGTACATCTGATACAGATGTTAATTCAATAGATAATAGTTGGGCTAATATTTTATTATTTGTGCAGGAATAAGTATGTGTAATAACTTGCTGATCTATACCAACACTGAATATTTTATTATCGGTTAACTTAACACCTATAAATAAAATGAAATATAATACTTATGTATTATGTTCCTATATAATACAATATTGTACTATTTTACATACCTGTAATTTGTGCATAATGTACAGATGAAGTTTCATATTTTGATAGTATTTTTACAGAAACAGTTTTGTCTTCTAAAATAAAAATTTGAAATAAAACAAGACAGAGAAGATTATCATCACCTCCAGTAACTAGAAGATACTCATCTTCAGTTATATGTTTCAAATCATAACTATTAATTCCTGATTGATGTAAATACATTGATGCAAAAGGCATTATATCAATGTTTTTTGGACTAGAATGACCTGTGCTCATATTTTTAAATGCTTCAGAAAAAATGTCAGTAAAATTAAAATAACGTACAATACCATCAGTTGACATAGTCAATATAATTATTACTTTTTTGAATTCCAAGACATGCACTTTTAAAATGCAACGAGCAGTACATTTAGTATATAATATAGGATAAATATCTTTTGTAATAATATTATAAATGAATATCCTATAAAAGAAATATAAATCAATATATAAAATAATCATAAATATATTATATAACAAAATAGATTGTTTTTTGCCTTTGTGAGTATATTACCTTAAATATCCATCAGCACAGGCTATAAGTAGAAATATGTAAGTTGACTTATAAGAAGGATAATAGGCCTTAATATCCATATAGCGAGTTTCAGGTTCAATCGCATAAGATTGTTTTGTTTTTTGCCAATGTTTTCTACGGTTCTGATCTTTACCAAACAGCATATGAGTATTCAGATCAGCACAAGAAATATTTTCATTGGATAACAAATCTTTATCCCATCTTATATCCATTTGCCAACATTTTATTTGAGCTCTTCCACCACATGAGAAAATTAAATATGTGCTGTTCAATTTTGTGCTTTCTAAATTTACAATAGCTATAGATTTTATACTTGAAATATGTCCATCCATGATGCTTAGTGTTTGGAATGTATAGTTTTTCTTTTTAAATTCTGATTTATAAATATATGTAAGACGAAGTTTGCAGTCTTCACCGCCCGATATATAAATCTTATGATCAGTCAGGTCCATTATAGGTTGTACATTGTAAATTTCTTTAACATGAGAACCACTCTAAAATAATACAAAAGTATTATAATATTACTATGCATACACTTTTTATAATATATTTTTAATCCATACCAATATAGTAGGTGTAGATAAAAACAGAGAATTCAATTGATGACTGGATAAATAAATTTGCTTATTTCTAATATATGCAAATTTAATATTTTCATGTAATACCATGCAATCCCAAGATCTATGTCCTCCTCCACAAGGACTTTTTAAAGCTATTCTCTGATGATGTAAACTATATATAATAAATTCAACCTATACAAAGTTTTATTAATGTATTGTACATATTTCTTGTATATTCTAAGTTATTGCATATATTTTATGTAATATGAGTCATAAAATAGAAATTAGCTAAATGATATGAGTCAATAAAAGAACACATTTACCACAAAATATAAAGAAAGAGTAACATTTTGATATACTTGTTATCATTATTGATTGCTATTTTATGATTCATCACAAATGTATATATAGATTATCATGATTACATACTTCTTTAAATCCAGTTATAAGAATATCATTGCCGATATCCAATATGTTACTAATCCAATCCATTGGCATTTTTATACAATACAAAGTACGTAAAAAGCTTTTGTTTTCGATCATACAAATATCATAAAACCTTATCATGCCATTGCGTCCTCCTGTTATCAATTTATTTTTCATAACAGCACACAATTGGATACCTATGTTTCCATGAGCTTTATAAATAGTCTGTATTGGCTTTCCAATATTTCTATCTAAATTTATTTTGTTTAAAAACTGATTGTGCATTTCAAAAATATGAAGACTTCCTGCTCTATCTCCACATATAAGTAAGTTTTCATAAATTATAGCAGCTGTTACCCAACATTCTCGAGTTGGCGGTAATGTATATTCACTATGAGTGTATAATTCATCTGTTTAAAAAATATTGTATTATAACATAAACTGTAAGAGCTTTTATATAAACATGAATATCTGCTTAATATACATACTATCAAGTGTAATCGTAAGTATTCGTAAACAACCATTTTTTCCACAAACTAGCATTGTATTATCTTTTAACCATTGTAAAGAAAATATTTTTGATTCCATTACTTTTGCCTCTAATATCTGATGCAGGTATTTTTTGTTCTCATTATTTATCTCTATAATAATAAAAATATGAAAGTATAAGTATATACGAATAATAATCAAATTCAATTTATATTATTATTATTACATAAATATACATATACATACATACCTGTGTATATTGTTATATATCCATCCCTTGATGCAAAACTAATATAACATCTACATGATGAAATTTGCATTATGCAATAAGTACTATATCTTTCTAAATACAAAGATTCTCTAAGAACAAGTGCATTGTTATAGCATGCTAACATGCCTCCTTCATGAAAAATTAATAATGTTCCACTGTTTAAATAACATATATATTTGGGAACATGATCTGTTTTAAATAATGATAATATCTGTAAATTATTGCTTGGAGTACTTATAAATGGCCATATATGTACTGCACCATCAGCACCACCAGTAAATATGGTCTTATTATCTTCTGAAATATTAATACTCCATATTGGCGCTCCATGATGAGCGAATAGTTTATTAAGTAATGTACCATTCAATGACCAAATACATATTAATGAATCCTAAAATATAAAATAATGGTATTAATGTTTTTATTTATTATTATTTGTGACATCATTTGAAAGAATGCACCTACCTCACCTATAGTAAGAATAACACCATTTCTAATTATTGCTCTCCAAACTCTGGCAGCATGCCCAAACATTGTTTTTACTAATTTAACTTCAGCTTTTTCCCAATTAATATAATTTTTACAAGTCAAAGACATATCTATATTGGAATATGATGTCTTGTCTATAACTTTCCATAATCTAACTGTTCTATCATCAGATGTAGAACAGATAAAATATGTACTTGGATCATAAATAACAGAAAAAATTACCCCCTGGAATATAAATTTATTAAGGATTATTATTAGAACAAATATTGACTATTATTATAAATGTATAAATATTGATATACTTTATGCCATAAAATTATATAAATATTATTATTTGTATACTAACTTTGTGTCCAATTAAACGATGTAGTACTTTCACATTTTTATCATGAGCAGTTCCATAGTTTAGTTTCCATATTAATATCTCCTGAAACACAGTTCCACTAAATACTACTAAATCCTGAACTGTTTCACCTGATATAGATCCACCATAGCTGTGCATAAATTAAGAAAAAAACTTTAATATTGCTTTGTAATGCTATTTAATTTTGTAATGCTTTTTTTATAATGTTATTTAATATGCAACATTAAGGATACAGTATACATTTTTCTTCGCACCATATGTATTGATACTTTTTTTTAGAAATATCATATATGTATACATTATTATGTGCAAATAAAATGATTAAAAATATTTGTGTATCAATATTCAAGCATTTAACGGTTATTATCCAATCATCAAACCAAAGTGTATCAAAAGTTTCTTTCAGTCTGAAAAGAATAAATTAGTAGAACTTATATGCAAAAAAAACAATGTATAAATACTTACAGTATCATATCTTTTGTTTTATCAACATCATAAATACACAAACATTTTGCTCCAAATACAATTAAATAATTATCAGATGCTTTAAGAATACCATGTATATTATGTGAATTAAAATTCAATTTGTACTCTAATTCGTAAATTTCATGTTTTTTGAAAATATGTAGAATACATCCTATACCTATAAAATTATATCAAGTAAAATACAAGAACATTTTGTAAGAAACTTAAAAGAAGTTGTTTTAAAAATAATTTTTAATGTTCACTAACCTACAAATATATAATCATCTATAGAATGTATAGCAAGAACATCGGTACATAACAATTTTGAAATCATTTTAATGAGAAAATAATATTATTTCATTAAAGGTATCGTTATTTAAAGTTTATGTTTTTACGATTTCTTATTAATTAATTTAATTATAACAAAAAAGTAAAAATTGTATGTTACAAATAAAATCTCGATGTCAAGATAGTTACTAACCACTATTAACTCATTAAATTTATTATTTTGTAGGATTAATTTGTAATTTTTTTAATGAAAATTGTACTTCACATTATGTTATATGAACATTTTACATATAGCATACTAAGAAATATTTAGAAAAATAGATCTAGAACATACATATGAAAACTTCAGATATTTGAAAAATCGAGTACGAAGTCGATATATCAATAGATAAACATCTTGAACTCGAAATGACAATATCGATTTTAATATAATCGATCGAGAATCGCACTAAATATTTTTTTATATTACGTACAAGATATCGGTACGCGTGACATTACGTTGACAGTCGTGGCCAGTCTATCTAACTGTATTTTATACGTTGACTCCTGATTTGTCAGAACTACCTTATTAAATTTAAAATTTTATCAATGCACTATACTAAATATGATAGCGTTTGTACAATCCAATTAATACATGATTACTTAAGGGATTGTAGAAAAGTCCTTCGGTAAAAGAATGGTAAGTAACCTATAATTGCGCTTAATATATTTTTTGTTTGTCTTTTAATTAACTTATTGGTAATTATTAAATGAAATATACAAAAATATAGAGATAGCATATGTAGTTGGGAATAAATTAGAATTATAATAGTGACTATAAAATCATATTAAACAAATTTTTGTTACTTATTTTTATTAATTTTTAATTCTTTAATGTATGTTAAATACTTATTACAGTTTAGGTGACATTTCTAGTTCTGTCATGCGGAACAGGTCAGTTGGTATTATTTTTGGATCTCTCGTCTTATGGGGTGTGATTACATATTTTTTATTTCTTGATCAACCATCTGGGAGGGATCAAGAAAAGGTAGTTAATTTATTGTTTGTTGTAATTCAATTGTTCATGTATTTTTAAATAATGAACAATTTTTTAAATATAATATATAGAATTATTATTGTATAGAATAATGAACATAGATTTTAATATCTGTTTAATTGAGTTGATAAGAAATACGTTATCTTAAAATTGATAATAGTAGATTAATTTGGAAAAACTTCACATCTTTGATTTATTTATGAAAGAAATGACTCAATAATCAAAAATAAGAATATATAGTACTGTATTTTATATGAAATTAATAATAATATTATTTATCAATAGCAAAATAAACTTTCAAACCAAATTAGCAGATTGGAACAAAGAGTAAAGCAACAAATTGTAGTGAATCAAGAATTTTTTCAACATATTGAGGAAAGTAAACATCGTAAAAGTAAGTACATATAAAAATATAACTATGTTTGAATTAAATTAAATGTTTAATAGCTTTACATTAAATTCGGATATAATTTATTTATCTTTTTTCTTTTTTTAGAATTAATAGAGAAATTGATTATCACTCATGCAACAATAGCTATTCCAAAGAATAGTGAACAACAGAAAAGCAATATTAAACAACAACTTTCTGAAAAGAATGATTATAAAGAGAAATGGACAGATTCTAAGGATTTTCAACAATCTACAAAGGTCTTTGTATAACCTGTAATAGATCTTTATCTTGACACCTCATTGTAACTAATAGTTCAATTTGTTTCTTAAATATTTAACCTTATATTTATTTAAGTGTATGTCTAACAATAGCATATTCTTTACTTTTCATTTCCTACATTTACTTCATTTAATTTTTTTACAGACAGAGGAAACAATGAAATCAAAAAAATCTTTACCAAATGGAGATCCAATAATAGCTGTATTAGTTTTCTCATGCAATCGCATCACTGTTCAAAGATGCTTAGATCAATTAATAAACTTAAGACCCAGTGCAGTGCAGTTTCCAATTGTTGTGTCACAAGATTGTGAACATGAACAAACTGCAGAAGTTATTTCCAAATATGGAGATAAAATACTGCACATTCGGGTACTGCTCTATAATTTTTACCACAGTCTTATGCAAAAATATTTTATTATTATAGAGATATATAGTTGACATGTGATTTATTTCAGCAACCTGATCAATCAGACATAGACATTCCACCTAAAGAAAAGAAGTTTAAAGGATATTTTAAAATTGCACGTCATTATGGATGGGCATTGAATCAAGTATTTTTTGAACTTGGATATGAAACAGCAATTGTAGTTGAAGGTACTTTTAGTCAATATTTCTATACATAACGAAGAAATTTGTGGTGTCTTAATTTTTATAAACATATGTTTAGACGATTTGGACATAGCTCCTGATTTTTTTGAGTACTTTTTGGGTACTTATCCTCTACTAGTATCTGATCGTTCCTTGTGGTGTGTTTCGGCATGGAATGATAATGGTAAATCTGGTCTGGTAGATGAGCATGCACCACACTTACTATATAGGACAGATTTTTTTCCTGGTTTAGGCTGGATGTTGACGCGCCAGTTATGGCAAGAACTTGCACCTAAATGGCCCAAATCGTAAGCAAAATATGCTTGTTGTTAGTTCTCATTATTAGTAAACTTTTATTTTGAAACTGTTTGGTTCCTATACAAATAAAAAACAAGTTTTTTTTCCAAATACATAATGTATAAATAAAAAATTAGAAGAAGTATTAAATTAGATTAGATGTACCTTCACTAATGTAAATTCCAGAACTGTCTTTATAAAGTACATTTTGTTTATTTTATAGGTATTGGGATGATTGGATAAGACAACCAGAACAGCGACAAAATAGAGCCTGTATTCGACCAGAAATATCAAGAACAAGAACTTTTGGAAAAATTGGAGTTAGCAAGTATGTTATAGTGGACAAAAATGTTTTTTTCCCCCATTCAAAAATAGCAATTATTATTCTATAATAACTTGCTGTTCCGTGTATTAATATTTTTTAATGTTTTAATTTTACATTGTTTTATTTTATAGTGGATTATTCTTTGAAAAACATTTGAAATTTATCAAGCTGAACGAAAAATCTGTGCCTTTTACCAAGATGAATTTAACCTACTTGCTGAAAGTAAGAAGTAATTTATTATAAAAGGACTTTTATGTCCTTTAGATAAATAGTGAATATGTTTCTTTCTCTCTCTCTCTCTCTTTTTTTTCTTTTAAATTTATTTTGTATATAAAAACATAATTTTGATGTTTACTTTTGTAAAATTTGAAAAAATTCTTGTGTTTTCCAGGATAATTATGATGTATCTTTTATGAATGAAGTACACCACTCAACAGTGATTACTTATTCTGAATTAAAAAGTGGACATATAATTATACCAGGTCCTGTTAGAATACTATATTATACACGTTTATCATATAAAAATACTGCTAAAATGCTTGGTTTAATGGATGATTTTAAGGTAATAAAAGCTATATGACGAATTATTGTTGAAATTACGTTAAAATTCTAAATTATTATCAATATTTCAGAGTGGTGTACCAAGAACTGGATATCGAGGTGTTGTTACATTCTTCTACAATGGTAGAAGAGTTCATTTGGCACCAGCTACAAATTGGAGTGGTTATGATATTACATGGAGCTAACACATAATGTATCATTATGATTTGTAGATTCTGCAAATATCAGAAGAATCTATCCTTGTCATTGATAGACTGAATGAACATATAAGTCACAAGGGATTAAGTCTATAATACCAAATAATTATTAAATAAACAGCAAGAGCAGAGCTTCCAATGTGTGCACACGTTTCTCTTATGAAGTCTGAAACTGTTACTTTCATGATGCTTTGTGACGAACTAGTTGTATTTAGAGAGAAATGCTGAGTGCCTAAAACGTAATGCCCACCGTTTATATGTACATATATAAATTAATTAACTATAACTATATGTACACTGTAAATACAATGTATTGTATCTTAAATATCAATTCCGTGCGTACTTCTTTTATCGGCAACAAGTTTTATGCATTTTGCCGTGTGTACAGATCAACAGAATTTTTTTGCCATTTACAATAAAGTACAGGTGGTATTCCCTTTAATATATATTTCTTATAATAATTGTTTATATTACTTAGGTTAAAAGATGAGATATTGAGGATAATAGTACTATTTAAATTGATTAAAATTCTTGTTATTGATGTTAGTCTATTAAGAATTTTCAGAAGGATTTTTTATAACTTTCTTTTAATAATGAAAATTATTATATAATGTATAAAATGATTTTTTTTAATTATTATATTTATGTTTATAGTTGAAATTTACTTTTCCATATATTACTTGAAAAATACGTTTATTTTTTAAATAATATGTCTTATTTTTTTTTTAATACTGAATGAATTTTACACTTTTATTGAATGGAATTTATTTGTTTGTTAAAATATCCATATATTAATACAATAACATATAGACAACAATTAAATATTATAATGTTGTCATATAATGTTAAATAGGTTATATACAACTTCTATAAATGCTAACTTTATTAAATAAGCAATTTAGCTGAATATATGTCGGTTACCAAATTTGCCAGGAACTTCAGGATCTTCCTTTGGCAATGGTGGCAGTGCATCTGGGAATTCAGGAATATCAGGTTTAGGTTTTGGCCTTGAAGAATCATGTATTTTAGTTTCACAAAAGTATCCAAAATGAGGTCGTTCAATATTAAGTTTATCCAACACACACTTGTCCACAACCGCTTGAGTGTTTCGACATCTATGATATAATATTTATTTTAAATTATGCTTTATATTCATAATTTAAAAATGATCTTACTTGCTGAGTTGCATGGTTCCTGATGATCTTTCTAAACACTGCGCATATTGTTCGAAATCTTCTCTGCAATGTTTTTTTAGTTGCTTAAAAAAATCCAGAGCACAAGCTGTTAGAGCTTTACCTTCATTTATACAACGCCGTGCATCTTTTTCTTCTTCTCTACATAACATAAACTCCTATACAAAAAAAAAAAATAATTTTTAATAAGGATAAAGTTTTGAAATGGTCTTCAAATTTCATTAAATAAAAATTTTATTTTTAATTTCGATATTTTTTTTGTATTCACTTTTCTAACAGCAACATATTTTGAGAGGTTATTTAATAAACTACGAATGTTACATAACTTCTAACATATTTTAAGTATATGTAAATAATAAAAAATCACTTACATTACTTTGCCATTCGCACTTCTTTCCTACATAGAAAGAAGCAGCTTGTAACACGGGATAAGTGACATTTAATTCTTGAACAGTTAACTCAGAATCATCGGGAAACTTAACTTTCTCAGTTACAACCATTTTTTAGAAATAATTGTCTTTCGTTATCAAGAATTTTGTGTTGATGGTACTCTATATATGTATAGCTTTCAACCAACTATCATCAAGTGCTGAGAAGCACCTATATGCTTCACGGCTTCTCAAATTTAATGGCCTTTTGCAATTTCAATAGATCATACACTGAACAATTTTACTACTATATATGTCAGATATGATTCTTTACAGACCAAAAACATTAGTTGAAAAGGATTAAAAGTACATAGAATTTATTTGATGTTCTTTTTGAAAATGCAATCGTTAGTAACGAAATAATTTATATAAGTAATTACAGCATAAGAACAAATAAATAAATATCTGTGGTATGTATATATATATATGTATGTATGTATGTATGTATAATATGTAACATTACACATGGACAAAATTGTAAAACTCATCATTTCAACATTAAAAAACAAAATTTTTTAAATATTAAGAGCCAAGAAAGGAATTATTAATTAAATTCAATGTATTAGATCGAAAATGTTTAGTTTTTCATTTATATTCAAATTTAATTATACTTTTCATTTACATAAAATGTTTTTATTATTTTGGAATTTTCATAAAGTTAGAATAAAGGAACAACCAATCCTTTCGTTTAATATTTAGAAATACATATACCTGATTGGTCCTCCTTTTTTTGAATAATTTGAGTATAATAAGCGTTATTTTGTACTACAGTGCCATCTGAACGTTTAAATCACTAGTAAACTATAATAAGCTATAAACAACATGAAGCCGATCTTTCCTTGAAAGAATTCTTTTTAATTTGTATATTGTTCTATGTATATGCAGTAATAATTATGTTAGATTGCATTTAAGATATAGTTTGTACATGATCGAATATAATTTATTACAAAATCAAAGTATTATTGTGTGTCCTGAATCAGTTTTTTATAATCTGCTCTTATATATACTATTTGTGACAAGGAGGTATTAGTGTAAATCCGTGAACGCCCATAATAAATAAGGACTCCTGGTTCAATTGTACAATGTCAGCTACTGAGACTACAGTTATTTTTGCAAAATTGGAGGCTTTAAAAGAAATCAGGTTTGAATTTTTATATATTTGTATTTTTCGTATTTTTTAATCATATAACAATCAAACAAGGAAACAAATAAGAGCATTATTACTAATAGAAAGTTTTTATTAATTTTTTTATTACTTATTATTTATATAACGATAATTATTGTCAATATTTTTAGAGCTAAAACTGTACAATTAGAAAAACTGAAACAAAGAATATTGCAAGAGGTAGAACAAACTGAGCAAGAAGAGAAATGTTTATTAGAATATAAACAAGAAATGGATTTACTTATGCAAGAAAAAATGGCACATGTTGAAGAATTACGTCAAATACATGCAGACATCAATGTGGTAAAAACAATTATTGTAGAAATTTGTAACATTTGTAAAAAAGATAAATGTAGGATATAAATTATTAAATATAATCGCTTGTATTATTTTATTATAGATGGAGTCAGTAATACACCAAGCAGAAAAAGCAAGGAACAGATCACGGGAAACTGCTAAACTTATACATAATAGTAATTATCAACCATTAAAACATGATATTGATAGAATGCGCAGAGAAGTACTAGGTTTGGAAAGATTACCTGAATTGTATGAAACAGAATCAGATCTTATTTCTCCTGAGTAAGTAGTTTTATTATCTATGAAAAATAAGAATCATAATCAATTTCAAAATAGTTAGGTTATACAAATTAAATTAGTTAGATTTAATTTTTTATCGTGTAGACGGTTTATTTGCAGTTACTTCGAAAGACCAATGCAAAAAGCAGAATGGAGAGTAGAAGTTCGTGGTGAAGATTTATTACCTCCACATAGTTTACATCATCCTGGACATCCAGGTGGTTCAGCTTCTTTTCTTGCTCCTCAACCTCTTCAAGGACCTAGTAAGCCAGAGCCTAGACCATTGCCCCCTGCTCCTGGTCCACCTGCTCCAACATTCAGGTACCACTGGTATATCTCCAATTTAATCTATAATATATTTTTATATTTACATATATGTATAATTAAGTAAATTTTCATTAAAATATAAATGTATTTTTTATAATTTTATTTTAGGCAACAACCACCACCAATGAAATCATGCCTTTCATGTCATCAACAAATCCATAGAAATGCACCAATTTGTCCTCTTTGTAAAGCTAAGTCTCGATCACGTAATCCTAAAAAACCAAAGAAGAAAGACTAATTATAGCTGTAAATTTTATTTATAAGATGCATGTGTGCTTTTATTTTTTACTTTATAAATATGGATTAGACATCGTTAGAAATCTGAGATGATAAGCATAATTTGATTTTATCGAAACAAGGATCCATTTATATCGAATTTTATTTTACGATTTTTTACCGATACTTTTATATCTATTTTATTGTATTGTAAAGAAATAGTAGATAAAATTATATAATTGGCCAATTAAAAAATTAAAAAATTAAATTTAAATGAATTGATTTAATTTTTTTTTTAAATTAAATGTGCATTAATTTATAGGTTTTTTAAATACGAAAGAAGTCTTCAAATGTAATAAAATGTGAAAAAAATATACTTTTTGCAATTGATACATTGTATTCATATAAATACTATTGCACACAATAAAAAAATAGGAGTAACACGTTTTGTTTTTTTGGAACCATTTTTCATTTAAGGTTGTTCATCACGCTTTATTTTTATAATGGTTTACACTAACAATGAGTGCAGGCGTAATTTTTGAACAGTTCTCTCTACTTATTAAAATGCATAAACTTATAATAATTGAAATGATTATCCTAGTATTATTATTTTAATTTTTTCCGAATGAGATCGTTTGTTTTCTTTTAGAACGAAATAATATTTATTGTGTGCAACTCTTGGGAGTGTCCTTGGTCGGATCTCCTTTTTTCAGTAGGGAAAAATTGAGTATAAAGACTGTTGTTCATTACCCCTGCTTTTATAATGATTTACGCCAACAATAATAACAGGCGTAATACCTGATAAATTTTAATGAGAAAGAACTCACTTTAAAGACGAAGGTTTAATCTAGGACCCTACTTTTTTCTAATTTTTGAAAAAGCTTTATTTTCTTTGAAAAAAAATTGTATTAAATAATGATATTTCTTCGAGAATAATTTATGCACAGATAAAAAGGTTTCTCAAAAATTCGAAAAAGTGGAGTCTTGGAATAAACCTTCGTCTTTAAAGTGAGACCATGTCCATCGAAATTGGTCAAGAGTTACGCCTGTTCTCATTGTAGGTTTAAATGCTGTTTTCGACATTTTTCGCAAAGAAAAAGTTTCGTACTGTGGCGCCCCTTGAAATTTGTGGCAGAACAGAAGAACCACGTACCCCCACTAGTAATTCTTATATCACCCTTGAATGAGTTATGTTTGTCATGAAGTAGCGAGTACCAGCTTGCTTGTGTACGTAAATAGCTAATGCTCAGATTTTCTGACCATTCCAAACGTAAAGAAATGCGTTTCACAATGTTCGCACGGAGAAGCTACAGTTGGCTACAATATTACTCGGTCATTCTTTGGACAGATGATTCTATGGCAAAAGTTAGGAAATTCGCGACCAATGTTACAAAGATTGTAACGCGCGAGAAACTTAAAATAATTTTAGTACAAAATTCCAATACTTTAAAATTTTCGTCACGAGGTAATTAGACCTTGTGTAATGTAAACAAATACGCGCTTCTTATTAATTTTGAGCATTACCAAGTTAGTTATTTTTTTTATATTCCGCCGCGTAAACATTTGAACTCTCTCTTTTTCGCATCCGACCACATATATTGAAAACATAATTTCTTTATTATTCTTATATATGGTTATTTATTCTCATATATTGTTATTTATTTTTATATATGCTTTTCAGATTAAATACTATATTTTCTATTGTACTTATACTTACCTTTATATCCACATGTTTTAAAATTCAAGATAGTCATCAGCGATTTATTTTCTACTCTTGTTGCCATTATCTTTTATACATATGTTATATTTTATGTATTATTTATTCCATTACAAATAATATCGAGCTAATAGCTGTTTAAATATGCTTTAGTTATTTGTATAAGTAATTAATTTGAAACATAAAATATATAGTCTGTACAATTTACAAATATTTTTCAATTAATCTATCTTCAAACAAAATATAATCTGACATGATTTTTTTCTTGTTTTATCATATACTACTATTTTTATGACATTCAAAAATTTCAATTACATATTAACTCGATCCTTATATTACACGAGAGAGGGGTATAATCTATTATACGCCGATACAATGGCACATAGTGGGGACAATATTTCTCTATTGCGCTTATAGTTCATATTTTATCTATACTTGTTGCTAAAGTCGCATAAGCTACAAGCGAAAAATGGTGAACAGCTTTAAAATAATGTATTATAAACACATACACACAAATATGCGCGTGCGTTTTTATACTACATATATATATAAAATTTATTTTATTATTATATATATATATAAAAGTTTTATTCTTTATTGTATAATTTTAATATAAACCAATTTTTCTAAAAATATTATTATTCATGTAAAAACTATTTTTTTCATAATAAAAATTTGTACGCACAATATTATCTCATAATAATAATATGTTCCATATAAATAATATATTTCAACATAAAGTAAAATTACCTTTTTATATATAACAAATTGTTTCATATAAATTGCATTGCCATTACAAATAGTTTTTTTAAGTAATATATTACTACTTAAAATATTGCTTTTTATAATTTATATATGAATTATATATATATATATATATATATATATATATATATATATATATATATACTTTTACCCAACTTTGATCAAAATACACATCTTTAGTCATATATTCAAGTATCACATTAGACTTAATATAAGTACATTAGAATTTCATTTGTTGGCAAGATAGTTAATTGTATAGATATAATTATTAATATATTCACCAATTTTACTTATAATAATAATAATAACATAATCCTGTTGATAGAATATTAAATGAATTATAGTTTATACAGGAATTTTATTTTCTTCATTTTTTCAATATAGTTGAATATATTTCAAAAATATATGTTTTAATAACTGTAAAATGTAAATGTTATTGCTTCAAATAAATGGTATATAATTTAATAATTTTTCAAGTAATACTCGGTTTAATATTTCTAAAATTAAGAGAAAAAATTATATTACTTCTGTATTCTAATAGTTTAGTTGGTACCATTAATAAAATTTGTAAAATTATACCTATAATTATATAAAGATAGTCTTTCTTTCATTTATTGTACATATTCTTTTTCTAAGAATTGTATTGTATAATATAAAAATGTAAATAGGCATCAAAATATATTGCTTATTATAACATAATAATATATTAATATGTATAATCTATGATGATTGATTGAACTTATGCACATAGTAGAGTGCAAGTAAAATACTTTTTGATTTTACTAAAGTCTCCAATTTCAATTTGTTCCAATTCTTTATAAGAGAAAGTATGATTGAAATGAATATTATTTATATGCAGATATCTAGATGATATCACAAATCAAATTCTATCTTTCTCATAACAATATTTACTTTTTATCATAACTTATTATAGTATCACATTTATGAGTTTCATTTATTTCCTCAATATCAGATTTAGTGTGAACTAAAGGTATTGCAGTATCTTGTTTTTGTTCTTCTCCTATATTGTCTCTGTTAATTATTGTCGGTGGTACTAAACGATTATTTACTATTTGTAACCATACCATGGAAGCTAATAACATTACTCCTGTAATACCAAAAGTATGATATGTTCCAAAGCGCGTGTATATCATGCTAACAAAAACTGGTCCCAAAACTCTAGAAGCACATCCAGCACCTGTCATTAATCCCATCCAAACACCTTGTGGTCGTGGCCCAAGAACTTTACTAAATATAGTTTGTATTAAGGTAACTCCTATGGGATATCCTATACTAGTGAAACTATATCCAATAATAAATTGTAGTACAGTTAATTGTGGAGTATATTTGCACCATTCTTGAGTACTTTGACATCCTAATATTTCTGAACCATTTTCGTTTGTAGTTATATTGTTGTAATCTACAAAATATACATAAAAAAGAAATTAAAATGTTTTCAAAGCTATATAAAATATAACTTTAAATTAATTATAATAATAATTGATATATTTGTTCAAAAGTTACATCCAAAATCAGCAATCTTTGGAGGATCAGGCCCCCATGGAATACAAAATAGTCGTCCAATAAACATAAATAGGAAACCACCCCATAGCATTACTTTTCTTTCAGCAAATCTACAAAGAAAAATGAAAAGTTATTTTGAATTAGAAATAAATTTATATATATTGATAAAAATATATTTTTATTATATGAAAGTGTGAAAAAAGGAAAACTATGTAATTTTATTATGTGCTTTTTTATATTAAAAAGAAGATGTACCTTTTACAAATAGGTCCAATCATTACAAACGTGATACATGCTATCACACCACCAATACTCATTAACAATCCCAAATAATATAAAGATTCAGTTTTTGACCAACCAAATTGATCCATTGTAAGAGGAGTACCCAATCTGAATAGTACAAATATAATTGAATAGTAAACTGAAGGATCATTGTATATAATATTACTATATATATATATCTCTGAAGATTATAAATATTATTTTCTTACGTTTCTATAAGAACAAAATTAAAAACCAAAACAAAAAAAGCACAGATTAATGTCCAAGCTGCTAAATAATCAGACTTTATTGCCTTCCATGTTTCTTTTTCTACAATATAAAATGATATTCAGTAATAAAAATTAACTATGTTAAACAGACAAATAAGAATAAGAGAATATGTAGTAGTATAAAAAAAGAAATGATTTCTTACCAGTGGCTTTTCCACCATTACGCATGGCTTCTTTTATAGCAATTGTATGCTCTTTAAAACTCCATGGTAAAAATAAAATGAAATTAATAATTCCCATTACAACGTTTATCCAACCAGTCATTGTATACATATTAAATGGTAGACCTACAAAATATATAGTTTTATCACCAAGTGGAGTAACAGCAGCTTGTAAGCCAGGTCCTACTACAAATCCTAAAACCTAAAATTTTAATTCATATCAATTTTTTATTACATAAATATTATGATATTTTAATAAAGAGAATTATTTTGTGTATATGCTGTACAAGAATATCACCTGTGCAAGAGTAATCATAGAAACTGCCTGAGTTCTTTCTGAAAGTTTTGTAGCTGCAGATAAATATGATCTAGCTACTGCAATGTTTGCTGGAAATAATATAAAATAAAATTGGTTAAATCTGTTAATGTTTGTACTAGTCATAACAACTTTTATTAGAATAATGAAAGTAGTACATACAAACAAATTTAAGATATTAATCCTATACTTTCATTGTTTATTTTTTTTATTCGACTGTATTAATAGATACAGAATAGATAATTGATAGATAAATAATTGAAAATTCATTAACCAGAACTGACTCCAACGAGGAATCTGGCACTAGCCATAAGAGCCTTTCTATCACCTGGTAGAATTTCTAGGATGCTATACATTGCTGATGCACAGATAAAAAGGAATAATGTAATTAAAAGAGGCAGTCTTACAGATCCTCTTTTGTTGCCCCACCAACCAACTAATGGAGAAAATAGCATTTGACCTAAAGGATTAGCTGCTACTACATAACCCATATATTCTTTCCCTGCTGTGCGATCTAACTGAAATAAAAGTATAAAATAAACAATATATTTCTATTTTTTGTTTTTAATGTTTTTTAGTTTACATTATACCTTATCTAAATATGGCCAGACTCCAGTTAATACTATGCTGAATCCAAGAGACATAAGAAACATAGTAAAATAAATTATATATATACTTTTCCATCGTTCTCTCTTTTCCTTAATTGTTTCTAAATCATCGTTAATATAAGCACACTGCCTAAAAAAGTGAATAGAATTTTTTAATAAAAGAAGGTAAACTTTTTATGTGTATCTTTATATTATTAATTTAAATTATACTTTTTGGCACATAATTTCCTGAGCCGGTCCATCAAAAATAATATGTAAATATTTCTTAAAAGAGTATTTGATTTCCTAAAAAAATATGAAATATTAGATACATTAAGTTTAATTTAAACGAATATATAAATTATATTGTTTAACTGATAAAGGAAAATTACAAAATGTATAATTGGATCACATGTTACTATGTGAATAACAAAAATATTGTATCTTCTTATGAATTAAGTCAAATTTAAATAATTAAATTCATTATCAATTTGAACATAATTTTAAATAAAATAATATGATCGAACAAAGCAAGTATATATCATGATGCATCAGCTATCTATATTACCTTATATTTTTTAAATTAAACCATTTTATTTAATGAAATCACTTAACTTAATATGAATTATAAATTTATAGATTATTAAATCTTACGTATGTGCTCTTATGGTATTTGTACACCGTTGATTAATTACGTTAAAAATTTAGGAGGTTAAGTTGACATATTTATCTTCACAATTGTTTGCACAATCTATCTTGTATCATATAATATATTAAATTTGATCATATAAGTCAATTAACACGAATATTAATAAATTAAAAGTTATCACAAAAGATATGAATACATTTTTGTCTATCCATATTGCACTTTTCCTAAGTTACAATGAGTTGTATTATCTAAATAAAATTGCCTTGACTTATCGAAGTTATTTATAGTGAAATACTAGGGAAATCGAGATCATATATGATTGAAAGGTTTATTCAGATAAGAAATCATAAAGTGTAGTTTGTATCAATCATAAAAACACAATATAAGAATATTTCCCTTGCAATTATATTAACTCATTAAAATGTCTTTTCATTATATTTTCTAAACTGTGGTAATATTTTATATTCATTTTCGTAGAATTTTTATAAATTAGTAATATATATTACAAATTTTATTTACAACTTGTTTCATAATGTAATATATACTGCTTGCAATAACATGATTGCATTTTATCACAAAATGTGATATAAAGATAACAATTCGTAATTTTAGAAAATGCATCAATTGTAGTTTGTATTAAAAATGCAAACCAAACACGAAGGATAATTGAATCTTAATTTATCAGTCTTCAGTAATGTTTCCATTTATTTAGAAAAATAAATATTTTTTAATATTTGGGGTCCTAGCAATATAGTATTTTAAAAATAAGGTTATATGCACAGATACTATCTCAATCATCATCGGATTCATTAGTTTTTTTCAAATCATTTTCTGCAGATTTTTCTTCTTCTTCTTTATAATGTCGATATTCTGGTTTTAATTCCCACATATTTCTATGCGGATTTTTCAAGTTATAGTTGCATACTTCATTAAGAATTTCTTTTAAATATACCTAAAATTTGTATAACACAAAATCGTCAAAATTGAATGTATTACATTGTAATAATTTAGATTTTTAAGACTTATTGATTGGTTTTATAACTTACAATTGGTTGTCTTGTAATTTTTACAAGATCTCTAATATTATAATACTGATGTTTTTCAAATGCTGCAAAGAGCATATCTAAGACTGCATCTTTATTATCTCTCATTTTCTTTCCTTCTGCTTTCTTCTTTTCAGCATATTGAATCTATAAAATATATCACATTTTTATGGCATTGCACATTATTAGAAATACAATATATAAAGAATACTTACATTATGTTTGTGATCAGATACAGGTTTGAAATTTTGCACTACCCTGTCTAATTGTTGAACTTGTCTTTGTGGTACAGAAGCTTTTTTTATGCTTTCTAATTTTAATTTCATATAACAATTATCCGCTAAAAAGTAATAAAAATAAATAAACAATGTTAAAGTAATACTAATATAACATACATCTATATGCGCACAAAATGTTTTGTGTAAATAAAGCATACCATATGGACGACATTCTAATTTTTGCACTATTCTTCCTTCCATATACAGTTTTTCGCTTTCAGGGACAATACTATCAGATGTAACTGATGCTATAATATAAATAAAATAAGTTATATAAAAATTTCTTTGCCAAAATTATTCTACCAATAATGTATAGAAACTATGTTGCAGAATAATATTACTTTTTAAGTACTTACGTGTAACATGAGAAAAGACTCCTAACATTTGTCGAGTTACTGTGGTAACATCAAGTCTATGCTGTTTCGGAATTTCTTCTTCCCCTGGTTCTTTTAAAGCTAAAACACCTTCTGATAGCCTAAGAGATACTTCTGCTTTTTGACCAGGATTTCTAATATAAAAAATATAAGCTACTTGTTTAATCATTTCAATAGGATATATAATATATTTTATTTTAATTAACCTGTATAATCTTACTTAGTTATTTTTAATTTTCCGACTTCTATGTTTCCAGGTGCCTTTTCCCATTTGTTGGCAATGTATTTTGGAACTTTAACAAGCCACACACCTCGTCCTGCATTACTTAAATCTAATTCCTTCTCTGTATGAGGACTATTAGCAGACATGATCTCTTGATACTTTTACAAAATGTAATAAATAATTGTATAATATAAAAATACTAAGAAATATATATTTATTAATAAAAGTAAAAATCAGTTTAATATTTTACAAATCTCTCAATTTTACTAGTAATATATGTTAAAAAGCAAATTAAATATATTGATATGTTACAAAATTAACAATGCTAAGGTTAAGGAACGTTATACCATTAACTTATTGAACATATACATTTATCTTCTTTTTAGAATAATACTTTAATATGTATATAATTTTATTAAAGATAAAATGTGCAGTATGATCAATAAAAGACTAATAACGAGCGTTTTTGTTTAACAATGCGACGTTAAAAAACTAGTTTTTCTTAGTTTAACTACTTGTTTTCATCTATTATCATTTATTACACAGCAAAGTAGCTAAATAGTTAAGTAGAGATGTATGTTTATCCAAATGTTAATGATCAGATGAACTAGAAATATTTCATACTTAACTACTGTCACGTCGCCGTCATTGACGTGTTTTCCACCAAAAGAAATTTGGAACTATTTTAGTGTAGTGTTGTCGCATTTTCATCAGTGGAGTGTTTCCGGCCAGAAGGAACTCAGAATTACTCTAGTATAAGTGTCGCGTCGCCATCAACGAAGTGTTTTCCCGCCAAGAGGAATTTAGGATTATATTAGTATAGTAATACCGTCGGTAACATCGACAGCTCTTAATACCCGTTATAAGTCGGTAAAAGAGGAATTATTAATACTTATCCTTCGCATACCAATTGTCGGTAAGAAAACACTTTACAAGAATAACATTAGATAAAAAAGGTTCATTTAGCAAAGGAAGTTAGCTGTTAGTAAAACCAACATTAAGGAAGACAATTAGAAGACTGAATATTCAAGTACTTAACTAATAAAATAATGAAACGGTTATAACAGCCAACATTAACTTATAATTTAGTATCACTACGATTAAAGAAAATATTTTAGAATAGGAAAGATATGGATTCCGAAACAATGTTAAATAACGAGTTAGCATAGGATTAATTATATTAATTATAAACCAATAGTTAAGGGGCGGCGAGGCTATAGAATCGTACGAAATTGAAATTGACGGTAAAACTTATCAGGTTAAATCGATCAGAAAATTGAACGGCCATTCAAAACACCGTTATCGAATATGGCGCGACGACGTCCGGTAATAAAGTGAAAGAAAATACAATTAAAAAATATAAATATTAAGATTAGTATTAAGAATATTCTAGAACTAAGGTATTAGGTTTAACGAGATAAGAATTAGGACAAAGGGCTCCAAACACTGTTATCGAATATGGCGCGACGACGTCCGGCGATAGGGTGAAATAATACCCGAGGTATAAATAATGGAGTAATATCACCGTTAATACCTGGAACTATAACTGAATTTCTAAACAGTAATATTTCAAAAACCACATCCCGGGCTTTTTGGAATTTCGAACAGAACGCTGTCAATCTGAGGGAAAGTCCAGCGAAAACCACAGAGTCTACCGACGTGGAAAGTTTAGATGTTCACGTATGTAAATTCTTATCTGATCTGCTCGTATCGGATTCCTACTCTCTTTCCTTGATGATATTTCCCCCTGTTACGATGACCTTGACGCTGGCCTTCGCGTTTGCGGCCTTGAGCAAAAAGTCTTGTAACTTGAGAGTAGGTACTACAACCTCTTCCGTGGTGTTAATTACTCTGAAGTAGGCTTAAATACCCGGTATCGACTCCAGTAACGGGAGATAACCTTCATTTATTTCCTTATTCTGCACATGGCATTTAAACACTGCACTAGTCCTTGCTGGAACGTGAGTTAGCTCTCTGTCCGCAAAGGAGATTTCTTTTCCTATGACCTTGATGCACTATTATGAGTATATCACATCTCCTCCTATTTCCTTCAGGACGGCGCTTCCCAGAATACCATCCTGGTCGATCGGGAAGGTTGTTTCTACTGTATGGAAGTGAATTTCTTTTCCGAAAAGGTTGATGCTCACTGACCCTTGAGTGCGTATGCTATCATCGGTAATTCCATTTATTTTGATAATATCTTCTTTATCGATGCTTCCTGATACGCTGATTAAGTTCTTTTTAATAACATTAATTTCCGAACGCGTGTTCACCATGAACGTGCTTGTAAATTCCTTGTTCTCGAGCCGTACGGTTAGGGCCTTGACCATAGGTTTAAACGTAATTACTGCAATGCGGCCCTGCGCGTCGCCTGCGTGCTCTGGCGAGATGGAGCGTTTCCTAGAGCGGCCCCGCTCTTGTCGCTTCGGGACGGGCCGCTTCTCGCGTTTTCCGACTCGCTATCGCTTGAATTACGGCGAGTCCGATTTCTCCTACGATCGGTGGTTAGGCTTCGTCGTTCCCGATTGTTGTTCCTGGAAGTCCTTGGTTTTTCCTCGTACTTATAAGAATAACGCCGTTCGTGGGAGCGTTTCTCCGTCCTTGAATAGGTATGTTCCTTGGCGGGTGGTCGATCCCTGTCTCTATGATCAGGACTTCGGCGAACTTCCGCATAATTAATGTAGCGCTTGTCCTGGCTACGATGTTCACTATCATATTTTAACTTTCTACAGTTCTTTAAAATATGTCCTATTTTCTTGCAGTAATAGCAGGTCCTTGTATCACGAGGGTTAGAAGGTCTCGAACCTATGCGTTGTTCCCTTCTCCATTCTCTTTCGCGTGGTGAAGGAGGCCTTGCCGATACCTCGACGAAGGTGGGAGGTCGCCTCCTATTTCCGCGTTTTGATATCGAATGCCCCGGTCTCTTACGAATCTCGCAGACTCTTGTTTCCACAGTAATAGCGCGTACCCTGGCTGTTTCCCTAGGGCCTGTCCTGCCTATTCGCGTACGATTTCTTTCTAAAGTCCTGTTTATGCTGAGGAGAGCATTTACTGTGGTCGTCAAGTCATGATACCGCTCGTGCTTCATCCTCAGCTCGTATTCTTCAGGCAAGTCGTTTTCTAGAGCATCGAGAACTTCGTTCTCGATTCTTCTCCTCGCGAGGTCCGACAATTCTCCCGATTACTTGGTTTCCGCTTCTATGATTTTCAGATTTAATTCTTAAATTCTCTCGGTATAATCCAACATTCTCACGACGAGCCTCATATAGATGTTCGCGAGTTGTCCCTTATAATGACTGGAAGACTTTGGCAATTGAAATGTTGCCTTTAGAGTACCTATCAGCTGTTCTACAGTATACAGCTCCTGGTCTTCAATAACCGAATATGCATGTCCGTCTAATTTTGCGCGAATTCTTCTTACTATATGTCTCTCGACATCGGCAGGGGGAGAGATCTGGGAAGAGATCCATCGCTCTTTTACAAGCCCTAGCGAATTGTAGAACCAAAAGGTTATACCCATCAAATCGTGGGATGGTATCCGTGATTTCCCTTAGCTTAAGGTCAGGTGCTTCGAGACTGGTCATTTTAACGTCGTTGTTCCTAAGGTTCGTTCTATCCCTATTTGATCGTTGGTCCTGAGGGTCGGTTTCTTTTATTGTTATATCCCTATCGTTGAACCTGTCCAAGTCTTCGAGAGAAATATACCTGCTCTCTTCGCGACGTGTGTTAACAAAGGGGCCGATGCATACCGACCCTGTCATAGAATCGTCTGTAGCTTCTAGTCAGAGATTTAGTTCTTTTGCCCGAATAGCGTTCTCGCGGCGTTGTAAGTTTAGCTCCTACCTTTCCAAGAGTAATTCTCTTCTTTCGAGATTTACCTTTCTTTCGTTAACCTTTGTTTTCTGGTCCCCTAACGCCCTAATCTTTTCTTGGATCTCACGCTCTAGATCTTCGAGCCTACACGCCTGTTTTCGAATTTTCATTTCCTTCTTTTCTAGTTCGTTCTCGCGCCCTTTAATTTTCCTTTCTAATCTTTTGATTTTCTGCTCCATTGCAGAGTTCTCCTCGAGACAGATTTCTAATCTAGACTCTCTCTCATCTAATTCTTCTTCATACGATCTAAGTTCTTCCTCGGTAAGAGGAGCCTTGATTCCAGTGGACGACTTTGGAGTATTAGCCATTTTAATTTGTTGTTAAATAAATATCAAGAAGCTTGATTTTATGCCGAAATGAATTTCAGGATTGAAGTGTCCTCAGAGATTTTTCAATCCCACCGCTGCCATCGTAAAATTTATTTACTTCTTGTTACGTCTCGGATGGTTAGGAGCATAAAAAAACTAGTATTCTCTGAGCAGCTGTTACGGTTTGGTCAAGATTTGCGTCCTTTACTCAAACCGCGCTAGCTCCTCTCTTTTTGGCACATAGCACGGGAATGAGAGTGAGAGATACTTGTTTTAATACCTTGAATGGCCAATTCTCTTTCAGAAGTTCACTGTCACCAATGAGCCCTTTTGATATTTAAGAACTTACCAAGATATGAATTCCCCTTGAAGATAGTGTACGAAATCCAGTTATACGCTAAGGTTGGTTGACCAAGACGTCGTCCAATTAGATGCGTTAGCGGAAGTGCGAGTTGGATTCAAATCAAAATTCTCACGCAACATTTAACAGTAACAAAAATTTATTTAATACATTCGGTTTAAAACTAAATTTAATATTTCCGAACCGATAAAGCGTTTACAGTGTTTATTTTAATCTTCGCACACAAAAACCCAACTGTTATTTGACGAAATGTATTTTATTATAAGATCCCTTAACAATTTTACTTAGATAGCTTATTAGCTGCGCTTACTAAAGAACACTATGACAAAAATATTCTAAGTCAATTTTCGTACTTAGAAAATTACACTTTTATTAGTTAATAGGAAGAGCTGCGGAGAACACGTTTGTTCAGGCGGAGCGTCAGTAGTAGACTCTATGGTTTTTGAAATATTACTGTTTAGAAATTCAGTTATAGTTCCAGGTATTAACGGTGATATTACTCCATTGTTTATACCTCGGGTATTATTTCACCCTATCGCCGGACGTCGTCGCGCCATATTCGATAACAGTGTTTGGGGCCCTTTGTCCTAATTCTTATCTCGTTAAACCTAATACCTTAGTTCTAGAATATTCTTAATACTAATCTTAATATTTATATTTTTTAATTGTATTTTCTTTCACTTTATTACCGGACGTCGTCGCGCCATATTCGATAACGGTGTTTTGAATGGCCGTTCAATTTTCTGATCGATTTAACCTGATAAGTTTTACCGTCAATTTCAATTTCGTACGATTCTATAGCCTCGCCGCCCCTTAACTATTGGTTTATAATTAATATAATTAATCCTATGCTAACTCGTTATTTAACATTGTTTCGGAATCCATATCTTTCCTATTCTAAAATATTTTCTTTAATCGTAGTGATACTAAATTATAAGTTAATGTTGGCTGTTATAACCGTTTCATTATTTTATTAGTTAAGTACTTGAATATTCAGTCTTCTAATTGTCTTCCTTAATGTTGGTTTTACTAACAGCTAACTTCCTTTGCTAAATGAACCTTTTTTATCTAATGTTATTCTTGTAAAGTGTTTTCTTACCGACAATTGGTATGCGAAGGATAAGTATTAATAATTCCTCTTTTACCGACTTATAACGGGTATTAAGAGCTGTCGATGTTACCGACGGTATTACTATACTAATATAATCCTAAATTCCTCTTGGCGGGAAAACACTTCGTTGATGGCGACGCGACACTTATACTAGAGTAATTCTGAGTTCCTTCTGGCCGGAAACACTCCACTGATGAAAATGCGACAACACTACACTAAAATAGTTCCAAATTTCTTTTGGTGGAAAACACGTCGATGACGGTGACGTGACACTAGCAATTTCATTTCCATCTATACTTCAACATCTAATGTCATGATGTCATTTTCAGAGTTAGTTAAGTTTTTCTTAATAAAATTAAATTTTTTATTATTAGCAGTTATTAACTCTCACTACGTGTATGCGCTACAATATTTTATTCCTTAAGACTAGCCACACATACTTTTCAAGACTGTAACGGTAAGGACTGTAACTGTAACAGTAAGGCTAGAATAATAACGGTCAAAAAATTCAGCATGTTGGAATTCTATTATTATGGTTCTTATGGACAGATAATGAAATTACGAACTTGTCAACGTTACAATAATTGATAAATTTCAAATAATTCATTCCTTTAATATATCCATTATAGAGCCTTGCAGTTCCTACATTGCGGTTACTGTTACTGTTTTGGAAAGTATGACCAACATAATTTTACATCTTTATTCAGTTGGTATCATTTAACTGAACAATTTGAGTTAGTTTAGTATAATTCAAAATTAATTTTAATAATTAACGTTATGTGTCTTATTATATAAAGTAAACGCTTTAACAAATTTTACAAAAGTTTATTATATAATAAAAATAATTGTTGGTACATAAATGTATATCATTAAAATTTATTTTCCATTTGACAAATAACAACTTTATTATAGCCATATAGTATAAATGTTTTTCCATTAGAATGCCAATGAGCATTTAAGGCTGTTATACTATTTGGTGTGGGTATACATATTGCTTTATCTGGTGTCCATTCAAATATATATGCACATTCACAAAAAACCAATAAATGAACATGTATTGGATTCCATTTTATGGCTATAAATATAATAAAATATATCACTAATCATTTAACATTTTAATCACTGAGTAACATTAGTTTGAAGAACTTCATACCTGTAATAGTGTTTTGAAGTAATAAATAATCAATATAATCGGAAACTAAATCCCATATCCATAATGTACTGGGATATAGTTGATGCTTTATAGCTAAGTATCTACCACATGAACTATATTCTATGATATCGATTTTGGCAATTGAAAATTTATTATTATTATCAATTCTACCAATTTTAATATTCAATGGTCGATCACTTTCTTCTTCCACTAAAATAATATTTATTAATCTAAAAATTTCCCAGGGAAAATAATATACTAATTATAAATCACTTACATGTATGTTTTCTGTTTAAGATAGAAGATTTAACAGAATTTGTTGGATGAATGATACATTCTTTATAAACCTTGTTTAAGTAGTTATTTTCAGAAATAACAGGTTCCAAATATAATTGTAAAATTGGATCCCATGTTACATGATTAAGAATTATAATCTATATACAAATCAAAAATTTATTATGAATAAAATTTGTATAAGGATTTAATCAAGTACAGTATAAAATTTATTTTTATGTGTGTAAGTGTATATTTATATATATACCACTTCATTAAATCCAATAATTGCTAATAATTGACCACTTGCATTCCACTTTACATTCTCAATTCCTTTCAATTCTCTTACTTTGTCATGTACTACATCAGAAATATTTTTGTTCTTTAATGGAGAATACACACCAATATTTTTTTCCTTAAGAGTAGAATATATAATTAACTTTGATTCATTACTTGATGAACACCAAATACACAATAAATCATTGTCTGGAGACCAACATATACCACTGATACCATTCAAACG
The DNA here is from genome assembly GCA_911387935.1 of Dolichovespula saxonica. Lineage (NCBI taxonomy): Eukaryota > Metazoa > Arthropoda > Insecta > Hymenoptera > Vespidae > Dolichovespula > Dolichovespula saxonica. The sequence goes on from OU426997.1 coordinate 4,173,883, forward strand.
TTCACATATAAGTTTCTAAAAAATATTTTCTCTTTTCATTAATACTATACTTACTCTTAATAAATTAAATAAATATTAGGTTGAACAATTGTATAATAATAATACTAATACTAATACTAATACTACTACTACTACTACTCTACTACTACTACTACTACTACTACTAATAATAATAATAATAATAATAATAATAATAATAATAAAAATAATGATAAAAAATAACAACAACAACAACAACAACAACAATAATAATAATAATAAAAGGTATAGAAATCTATTATGCATTTAAATTTGAACGCAAGTGAGAAATCAACCATTGTAGTTTCAACTAACTTACCAATTTCATAAGTCTCTAGCATATATTTCCTAGGGAATAATTCATTTATAGAATTGTTATTATTGACTTTTAAATTGCTACTATAACCTCTGATTATTTCTATTAAAACTTATACACACTTTCTTTACAAATGTCAGTAAATTATTTTTATATTTAGCACCCTTTCCCAAATAATTGTAGAAAATGACAACTTGCTACATATCTTGTGCTTGCAATCGTGTTCCACATTCAATTGATTGGGGAAGAAACAAATTAATTTGTTATGCAGCATGCAATGCAGTGGCAATATATAATCCAGACATATCAAAAATTGGTAAAGTTTTCCAAACACTTCATGGCCATAAAAATCGAGTTAATACAGTGCAATGGATTAAATTTGAAAATGGAGATCCAGAAACAGAAATATTATCATGTTCATCTGATGGTACTGCAATTATTTGGAGTAATATACATGGTTCTTTCAAATGTACTTCTATTTTGAATGTGGGTGAAATTGTTACTTTTAGTAATTATTTATACCTTGATAATACGTACAATGATATATCTTTCAACAAATTATTGATTTGTACTGGCTCAAGTACAGGAGACTTAAAATTATGGCTAAGAAATGATGATAATAATGTTGTATGTTTTCAAACATTAACATTTGGGAGAAAATTACCCATAGAAGCTTTTATATCATATTTACCATATAGTAATTATTCTTTACTAGTAATAGCTTTAGAAGATTCTTCAATTCAATTATATACTCAAAGTTCAAAAACTACAGATTTAAACTTTGAAAAGGCTCAAATTTTACTTGGTCACGAAGATTGGATTAGATGTATAGATATTACGAATGACATAGAAGAAAATATTTTAATAGCAACTGGCTCACAAGATGCTACAATACGTTTATGGAAAATTTCTGTAGATAAAGAAGAAAAATCACTTGAAGAAATACTTGAGCAAAAGAAACAATCATTTGAAGTTAATGGAATAAAATATAACACTACTTTGGAATCTGTTCTTAGTGGTCATGAAGGCTGGATATATGGTGTACATTGGTATCCAGTGAAAAAAAAAGAGGGCATCAATCATAATTCAACAAAATTATTATCATGCTCTTTAGATAAATCAATGATTATATGGGAACCAGATCCTGCTACTGGAATATGGTGTGAAACTGTAAGAGTTGGTGAAGTTGGTGGAAATTCTTTGGGTTTTTATACATGCAAGTTTAGTCCAGATGGATTAAATATATTAGCACATAGTTATCATGGATCCTTTCATATATGGCAATACTCTAATTCAGCAAAGGATTGGATTCCAAGATTTGCACCTAATGGGCATTTTGGAGAAGTAGTAGACCTTTGTTGGGATCCCAAAGGAAGGTTTGTACTATAGATAATATATCTTAATGATTTTTATAACATAAATTATAAAAATATTCTTATTAATTTAATAGATTTCTCATCACTGCCAGTACAGATCAAACAACACGAATCCATGCACCATATAAAGATGGTTTAACAGAATTGTGGCATGAGATAGGCCGCCCACAAGTGCATGGATATAATATGGCATGTTTAGCAATATTAAAACCTTATATGTTTGCTTCAGGTGCAGAAGAAAAAGTAGTACGTATTTTTACTGCACCATCAAATTTCAAAAAATATTTGACAAAGATTGCATATACAGATGACTTTGAAAATATAGTAGCTGAAGGTGCTAATGTACCAGCACTTGGATTAACAAATAAAGCAATATTTGATACAGAAGTTAAAAAAAATGAAAACTGTTTAAAGAATGAAGATTACAATCCATTAACGGAGGAAGAATTAATGCAAGATACACTTTGGCCAGAATTACAAAAATTATATGGACATGGATATGAAATATTTTCCATGAGTGCTAGATATGATGGATTATTGTTAGCTACAGCATGTAGATCAAGTTCACCAGAACATTCTACTATAATATTATGGGATACAAAAATATGGTCACAAATTCAAAAACTATCATCTCATCAGCTGACTGTTACACAGCTTTCATTCTCACCAAATGGTAAATATTTGTTATCTGTATCTAGAGATAGAAGATGGTCATTATTTGAATGCAATGAAAATTTGTACAATCTAGTTGCATGTAGCTCAAAACGAGATAATCTTCATTCTCGTATAATTTGGTCTTGTGCATGGTCACATGATTCTTTATATTTTGTAACTGGATCTCGAGATGGTAAAATTGGTATATGGGATGAAACTGTAAAGGAAGTTAAAACTATTGTACCATTAACGAGTTTAGATGTACAAAATCAATCAGTTACAGCACTTTCATTTGCCCCATTAAAAATAGAAGAATATTATATCTTAGCTGTAGGCTATGAAACAGGTCACATTGAAGTTTACAAACTTATATTAGGAACAGGAGATTGTCTGTGGAAGAAATATATAATATATAATACTGCACAAGCTCATCACTTAACTGTGAAGAGACTTGCCTTTAGGCCTCAAGATAATAATCAATATAATAAACTACAATTGGCAAGCTGTGGATCTGACCATACTGTTAAGATTTATAATATTGATACATCTAAAAATAAAGATTTATAATTTTATTAACAATATAATTTATTACTTACCCTGCTTATTTTCCAATTAAAAGTTTTATAAATGTCCACTGTTTCATGTCCGTTGTCTGTTATTATCACAGCTAATCGATCACCATTTGGGCTAAACATTAATTTATTAAATGCTGATGATTTCAAATTTGGAATATGTAATACACTATTATCTTCTAGTGACCATATAGATACCTGAATCTAAATTATCAAGGAATAACTGTTTTAGACATGACAGTATGGAATAGATATAATAAAATATGAATAATTTAAAGTCATTTAAATATTCAATTTTAAGCTTGATCATTAGTTGTAAAAATATAAAAATTAAAAGAAGTATTAGACATACATTGAGCTCTGATAAAGTGAGAAGATGCTTATTATTCGATGACCAAGTAACGCTCGCTAAACCAGCACTGCCTTCTATTAATTTATATTTCCATTGCGGATAATTTAACGAAAATACTTGCACAACAGCTTTTGTTATATTAGCACATAAAATATACTCGTTGTTCGGAGCCCATTCTATGTACTAAAATAAATACGTCTTTAAAATAATAAAGAAAAAGACTAATTATTAACAATTTATTTATTCGAACTAACCTCGATTATATCAGAGAAAATGAATGATTGAACAGTATTCCATGTTTTTACACTCTTTAGAATTAAATTTACTTGAAATGCAATTGCTAAATATTTACCATTTGTTGAAAAATAACACAACTGATTATTTACGCGTAATATCTTTTCTTCCGTTTTCAATGACATCGCGCCGTTTTCTTTCATGCAATCAGTGGTAATTCAGTATGACCATCATTTTAATAAAAATATATTTTTTGAAAGTTAGTTAATTGTAGTAAAAATTCGATATTTTTTATACTAAATAATTAAACATAAATAATTCCTTTTAATAAATACGATGTATTTAAATATAGAAACGTATATATATTAATATTACATGAGTACGCGACATATAACACAAATGTTTTTCTTTTATGTATTGTCAGCAGTGAAATTGAAAAGTGACAGTTAAAACAACGAACTTTACTGTTTATGAATTCTGAACTCAATCTGTGGTAAACATACGTTGTTAGCAGTTTTTGTCTGAACTGTTCACTATTTACTATAAACTATTTCTATTATTGTGATAATCAGAAATATATAAAATAACCAGAATAATGATAAAAGATTTCATAATTCCTTTAAACAAGGATGAACTTTTAACATCACATGCTGAACAGTATTCTGTAGAAAAAATTATTCCTGTAGGTATGATATCAAAAGCTTTAGATGGTAAGTAATTGTTTATAATAAATTATTTATAAAAGCTACTCGTTTTTAAATACATGTACTGAATGTTATACATATTGTTTCAGATTCTAAAATTACTTTGCAAGCAGATGGAGAAAATTTTATTTTAACATGTTTTGATACATTTTTTGCTGTTTTGGTCCATGGCAATAAAATAGAATTACAATTCTCTTTCATTTCTTTTAGAAGAATTTTTAAAGGTCTGTATTAATATTATTTAAATTAATATTAATGTCGATGTATATTAAATAAATTTTATTAAAATAGGGATACAAATATTGGTAACAAATATGGAAAAGATTTTTGATCAAGGGAAAACAATAGAAGAAGAAGAAAGACCGAAACTTTTATGTGTCAATAAAATGTTGGCTTATTTAGTTTCACAATTCATTTGTCATATAAATGAACGAATAAGTAAAAATTCAAGTAACATACAAAATTCTGTAAAGATTTTATTTATTTGCATATTTGTTAATACATAATATAAGTTATATGCTGATGTCTTATTTTTTTTTTTTTTCATAGCGTAAAAAGAATGTACAAACTGATCAAGAAGATAAGTGGAATGATGACAGACAGAAAGTATTAGAGCTTATATATCGATGGCTTCAATTGCCATTACAAAAAATTTGGAAACCTTCAATTGTTGAAGATTCATTTGTAATGTAAGTTTAAGAAAAACTATCAGAATAGATAACAAATTATTGCAAAACTTCTTAGCTGTACTTCAATATAAATGTTATTAATAATATTTATATCTTTTCAGAGTATTATCACAAATATGTTATAATGTATTAGAACACTGCAGGAATATCAAACAGAAACATACAAGACAAACAATTTTTGAGGTATAATAATAATATTTTAAATAATTATACTCAAACATGATTATAGAAGTTAATATATTATTATTTTTTAATAGATTTTAGGAACTCTTATTAAAAAATACAACCATGGTATAATTTGTATTGTAAGAATTGTTCAGGTATGTATATTTTATGTTTATTAATTTCAAAGTTTATAAGAGATTTAAATGATAAATAAATATGCTAGCTAGTCAAATTGTTTGATACGTTACCGGCTTATATGGCCACTGGTGTTGTACATATGGATATTGAATGTGGATGCAATGGTCTTTTAAAACAAATAATAAAAGAAATTGATCAAACTGAACCAGCAGAAGCAGAAAGTCGCAATATATCTATATTTTTGGAAAATATAGCTACTTTGAAACCTAATATTATGTTACCAATCATGGATGATATATTGGATTATCTTACAAATGAAGTACGATTTTTAAGAAGTCTATATTATTTTTGAAATCTTAATATATTAAATTTATTGTTTTATTAATTGTTCAAACTCAATTAAAATTTATAGTATTACATTATGAGGAATTGTGCCATTGGAATCATAGGCATAGTAGTCCCAAAAGTGTTGACTAATGAAGATCTTACTCCAGAACAAAAAGAACAACGAGATGAATGTCTTAATAGCTTATTTGACCATATAATGGATTGCAATGCATATGTAAGATCTAAAGTACTGCAAGCTTGGCAAAATTTAAGTAGTGAAGGAGCTATACCTTTAGTAATGCAAGGGAAACTATTGAATGCTTGTATATCACGATTGCAAGATAAAAGTGCAATAGTTCGTAAACATGCATTACAATTACTAAGAACATTACTGCAAAGTAATCCCTTTGCTGCTAAGGTCAGTAATATATAGATATATAGTATAAGTTATTTCATTGGCAAATTCGATAATTATAAGATAACAGTACATGTAAAACTGAATAAATCTATTTTAAATATTCTTATATTATAGTTAGAGGAGAAAGAATTATCTAAATCATTGAAGAATGAAAAAATAAAGTTAACAGAATTACAGATACTATTTGCTAGTAATAGTGAACGTGGAGATAGTGAAAGATTAGAACTCTTGAATACTCTTCTCCCAGATATAGAAAAAGCTATCAAGAAAATTGTGGAAAGCCATGATGAAAATGAGGAGGGTAAATATTTTCATATACCTTAGTAAAACAATGTTCTTATTTATATGTTACAGAATTTAAAAATTGTATTTATTATCTTGCAGATGGTAAAGAAGAAACAGATGATGATATTGATCCAAACTCTGCATTTGAAAAAATAAGACAGTTAATGTTAAATGGAAAAGTTTGTGATGCTGTATCATATTTATGGACAATTTGTAAAAAATTGAAAGATATTCCTAAAATGGAAAACCTTTCTCTTGAGGCAAAAAGGGAATGTTTATTTACTTTTCTATTAAAAATTTTTATGGAATCAGAAGATAAAATAAATGAAGAAAACTTATCGCAAGAAAAAAAAAAGAAAAGAGAAGAAATTAAAGCAAAAAAACGACTTATAAATTATTTAGAGGTAAAAAATTATCCTTTTTGCATAATTAATGTATACGTAATGATTAGAGAGATTAATTAATACAATTGTCTGTTAAAGAATTCTTTAGAATTTGCAACACAATTAAGAAATGCTATACCTCTAGTGGAAGCATTACTTTTTTCTACAACATCTAGTGATGCTGTTGAAGCATGTACTTTACTTGGCATAGCATGTCAATTTGGTGTAACAGGAGCAAAAGATTCAGTGAATAAAGCATTGTTTCAAGTACTACATAATGATCAATCAGTACGCCACAATTTAGCTACCGTGTATAAGCAAATATATCTTGATAACACTGAGTCCCAAAAATCATCTAGACAAAGAGCTATTAATTGTGTAAAGTCTTTAATTAATTTAGTGAAAATACTTCAACCTGGACAAAGTTCATCATTAGAAGAATTAATTAAATTATGGTATAATAATAAAGAAATAAGTGAAGAAACATTACAGGTATGTCATATAAAAGAAAATTTTTAACAAGAGAATTTTTTATGCTTATATGACGTTTATAAACAGGTATTATGGGAAATATTTTCAATGAAATTTCCTAATACAACACCAATAGAGAGTAGAGCTTCTTTAATATTAATAATGATGATAGGTCGAACTGAGAGTGGAATAATAGTTGAAAATTTAGATGTATTAGTGAAAATTGGACTAGGACCACGGGCAAAAAATGATCTTCTTTTGGCTCGAGATATCTGTAGAACTTTACAGAAAATCAAGCAAGAGAATCAGAGTATTGAAGCTGCCCCTATTAGGTAAAAAATAAAGTATTTAATGAATAAATATAGTATTTAAAATAGAAATTTTTTTTATAAAAATTTATCTTATATAGGTATCCAAATAATCACAATATATTCAAAGAAATTATTATACTTTTAAAAGACAATTTTTATAATTTGAAAGAAAATGGCTATATTTCATTTGCTACTGATGCAATTAATGTGATATATAAAGTAAGTCTTTTTTTCAATATTGGCACAATTATTTTTTTATCGTTCTTTTTTGTTTTTATTTATATTTAATTTTCAAATATATTTTATAATTTAAGTTAGCTAATCAACCTCATCATCTGATAAAGAATTTTTTATTGGATATATACAAAACTGAGCAATTTACTGCTAACAATGATAAATCAATAATTATATCTTCCATTGTATTATCAAAATTATTACATTTAGTTGGACATATTGCTATAAGAGAAATGGTGCACTTAGATACAGAGATATACAAGGAATTAAAACGAAGAAATAATATACGAGATCTAAAAAAGAATAAGAATATAAATAAAGACATTTCAAAACTCAATGCATCTTCAACAAGTAATAGGAGCGTGCGTAATAAAGAGGTTTGATACATTTATTTTCTATAGATATTTATATATTTTTTCGTTTTTTTTCATTTAATAACAACACGTGTTTTATAGAATTTACAAGATGATAATGGAGAAGATGCTTTAGAAGGTGCAGCAGATGATACTGATGCTGAATTTATAAATACTGCATTAGAATCTGAAATAGTAACTGGTAATGGATTACTTACAAAATTTGTGTATGTATGCTACCTAGATATAACTATTAATGTGTAGATATGTTTTATAATAATAACACAAATACTAAATAATATAATTATTATTTGTTTATAGGCCCATTGTATTAGATGTATGTCAACATCCTGAAAAATATGGTAAAGAAAATTTACAAGCTGCAGGTACACTAGCTTTGTGTAAAATGATGACAGTAAGTTCCGTATTTTGTGAAACATATCTTCAATTATTGGTTACGATATTGGAACGTTCACCTTATTCAGGAATCAGAGCTAATGTTCTTATTGGCCTAAGTGATCTTACAACTAGATTTCCTAATCAAGTAGAACCATGGACAAAACACATATATGGCAGGTAATATATATAATGATAAGTTTAATTCAATTAATTTATTAATTAATTTTTTAAATTGTTTTACTCGTTAGTTAAAGTACAAGTAAAAATAATATTTTATTTACAGACTTCGAGATGAAGATAGACACGTACGAAGTACTTGTGTTCGGGTACTATCTAATCTCATAATGAGAGAGATGGTACGTGTTAAGGGTCAGGTAGCAGAATTAGCTCTTTGTATTATAGACGAAGATATTCAAATCCAACAAGATACTAAACATTTTTTCAAAGAACTTTCACAAAGGGGCTATGCTCTTTATAATGTGATTCCTGACATATTATCACGATTATCTGATCCACAAATAAATCTTAGTGAATGCCATTTTCAAGAAATTCTTGGGTAAGTATTATGATCTGTATATACATGTGAATATTGTGGAAATTTTAATTCTATTTTTTGTTTTTCTTTACTTTAGTTTTATTCTGAGTTTGGTACAGCATAAAAAACAAATTGATACAATAATCGAAAAAATTTGTGCGAGATTCAAACTTGCTACTACAGAAAGACAGTGGTGTGACCTTTCTTATTGCCTTTCAATTTTATCGTTTAGTGTAAAAAGTAAGTATGATGTAATATATGTAGTTTTAGAAAATTAATATTATATGTATAATATATTTTTACACTTCAGGTATACGGTGTTTGATTGAAAGTTTACCTCTTTTAAAAGACAAAATTCATCATAAACAAGTATTAAAAACACTTCAAGGTATAATAGAACAAACGAAGAAAAAATCTGATACCAAATCTGTATGTTTGGAATTAGAAGAAAAAATAAAAGAGTTATTAGAGGGGTCAGAGAACACTGAAACAAATGATAATATTTTGATGCCACCACCGACAATGTTAAAAAAAAAGTCTCGTATGGGAAGACAGAAGGACAGTGACGAAGAGGAAAATTCTGATACTGATTTAGATCCTCAACCTATAACAAGAAGAAATTGCACTCGTAGGAATTATATTTTAACTATATTTGTATTAAAAGATTCTATATAATATATTCAAATATCTTATGTACATTGCAGCGAGCCATACTAGGAAGAAAGTTCGTGTCTCCAAAGATAATTCTGATTCCAGTACAGAATCGGAGAATGAAGACTACGAACAAAAAGTTGCGTTGAATAAAAGTAAGTGTTTTCTAATAAATAAAATGCTTTAAATAATGTAAGTATAATATTAAATACTATTATTTCCTAATATTTCCGTCATTAGGTAATAGGAGATTAAGAAGTCACCGGAAAGTTGTGGACTCAAGTCCAAGCACGAAGTCTCCATTACCAAAAAGAAATAAATCCAGTAAAACAGTAGAAATATCAGACAAAACACCAATAAGAACACCTAGACAAATGACAATACGAGGTTCAACCCGATTGTCACGGTTACAAAAATAATAATAATAATAATACATGAAAAATGAATAAATATTATCATGAAGAACAAAGATATTATATTATTAATTTTATATACGTACAAATAGGCGTAATGAAACAATAATTAAATTAATATATCAATAATTATGTAATTATTGAGATTAATTTAATTTATTGGAAAATAATTTAGTTATTAATTCTGCTTTACGTTTAATGTTCAAAATTTAACTTTTATAATTGTAAAGATGGTAAGAAATTTAAACAAGATATATTTTATTATATATTTGTTGAATTTCTTGAGAAAAACTAGTGTAAAAATCTTTTTTACATGATATTATAACTTTAGCTCATTCCTTTTTTATTGAACGTTTATTTATGTAAAGGTACGTAGCAAGTACCTTTTTGTAATACTTGTAAAAAAAAAAATGAAGAAGTAAATGATATAATTTATCAATGAAACAAAATTACATTTGCATATGAGACAAATTAACCCTCTATTATCATGACTTAAATTAAATCCATATTATTAAATGACTTAAAATTCCTGAGAAATAATATTAAATGATGTAAGAAATAAATTATTTGTGCATTTGATATCATGGAATTAAATATACAAGTATGAAATGTGGAGGAGTAATGTATGGAATTGAAACATGATATTATCCTGATCTGGCTATTTGTAAAATATATGCTATTTGTTTACAATATAGATCGTACATATTAATAAATGTGGCTCAGTACATGTTATGAAATATCACGGCTAACACTACGCTTAAATGTCATAGAACGAACTTCTGCTCCAGATTTAGCAGCTTTAGAAATACCGGAAGTTGTATTATTTGGAGTTGGACTCTGTGAAAGGGAAGCTCGATCGTCATTAGTTGATTTTTCCCGTTCTAATCGCTGCTTACTAAATTTTCCCATGCCTGGTCTATAGATTTCCATGGCAGGTCGATCCTAGAATAATAGTATATAAATATAATCAAATAAGTTTATGGTTTTTTTTTTAACAGAAAGTATCCTTCCACAAAGTTATTTAGTTATAATATGCAGAAAATACCTTGTTTCGAATTCTACGTTCTAATCGTGGATCTTTTTTATCCTTTTCTTTATCTTCATTTTCAGATTTTTGTAAATTGCTTTGTCCATCACCATCTAAAGATTTATGACGTCTTAAGCAATTATTGTCCCCTGTACCTCCTTCACCACCACTTTCTAGAGAACTACGTCTTTTTACAAGTTTTGACTCTTTTTTTTCATCAGACTCAGTTTCAATAACAGTTTCTCTATTAATATGTTCATTAGATCTTGATTTTTCAGTAGCGTCCTTTTCATTCTGTATACTAGTTTCTATAAATAATGTATATATGTAAACTTTATAATATCATTAATATTTAATATTAAATAAGTATAATAACAATATAACAATTGTTAAGAAAATATGCAGAAAAATGATAAGATACCTGTATCCTTATTTTGATTTAATACAGATTCAATATTCTGTTCATTTTCAATTAATTTAATGTTTCCACTATTTTTTCCATTATTTTTTTCATTTACAGATTCCACTATTCCTTTAGATATAGAAGAAATTAATCCTTCTTCTGTAAATTCTTGAGAAACATCCTGGTTTTCTTTCATTATGCATGTAACATTGATATTATCAATATTAAGCTCCATATTATGCCTTTTTGTTTCTGCCAACCTTTTTTTTTCAAGTCTCATTTTTTCATAGCTTTTACCTCTTTTTTCTTCAATCCTTCGTTCTTTACATTCTTTGAGATCTTCTTTAATGTCATATTTTCTATCATCTCTGACATCATTTTTTCTGTCTTCTTTAAGGAAGTCTCTATCATCTCGTCTTCCATAAAGTTTTTTATCTTCATGTCGTCTTTGATGTTTTATATCTCTGTCCTTATTTCTATCATCTATTCTTTCTCTATATCCTTTTGTTAAAGGTTTCAAATCTCTATCTCGTGGTATTTTTTCACGCAACTTTTCATCCCTTTTGTTGCGATTCTTTAAATCCTTCGGTGATGTTTTATCTCTTTCATCTTTATTTTCTTTATTGTCTTTGTTTATTTCTTTATCCAAATCAGGATTCTTAAGCACCTACAATAAATTTTATTTATGTATACAAGATTATCTTGAATTTAAATAATGTAAGATTAATTTACATTGTACTAATTTTAAATGTAGTTACATTATAATATAGTATAATTATAAATCATAATTAGTATAAGAATAAAATAACACAATCACCATTCTTTAAAATAACTTAGTTCGAAAAATTTATTGTATAAAAATTATATAACAATAAATCTCTTATATTTTAACAAGAGTATATAAATTTATCACATATTAAAAGACAATCTATAAGCTTACAAAAAGATCATCAAGTAAAATAGTTTTCAAGGAAGAAATTTGCTCCCCATAAATAGACATTTTATGCAAGGTAAAATTACATGGTATATTCTTCTTGACCATTCATTTGCAGTTTATAAATTCATGAATTTTTTCGTAATCCAGGTAAGCTTATTCTACAAGTTCTATAATTATATGATTTATCACAATTACGCACTGCATTATGGCTCCTTGAGTTGAGTGTATCATTTGTCATATGCAATTTCCACATGTTATGTATGTTTGTAAATTGTGTTTCAGAAAACATAGAGAAATACTCACTTTTTCCAATATATTGACCAGATTTAAATTTATGCTTGTTATCTATATAATTATTTTTAGTGTTATGCCAATAATAAATACACCTCTCTCTGTCCCATTCAGAATTATTGTGCATATAACTTTCTTTATGTAAATCACAAGCATTGTTAAATTTGTTCTGTTTATCATTATTTCTGATATATTTCTTAATAAGTGATACACTTTTATTAGGTTTTATATATGAATTTGCAGATTTATTGCAGCAATTCAATTCTTTGTAAGCATGTAATTTACTTTCGATTTTTAATGTATTATTTAAAATAATATCATTACTTTTTTCTTCAGATAGAAATACTTTGTTTTCATTTTTAATTTGGTTTTCAAAACGAATGGCTTCTAAGTTTGTACATGATAAAGTTGTAACGAAGCAATGCTTGGAGCAGACATCTTCAATATTATACACAGGCTGTGAAGGGGAAGGTTTAAATGAGCAAATACAGTAAAGAACATAGAATTAATACATCATTTTAACAAAGTATAAACATTTTATGATCTAAAACTATGTTTAGTATAATAGTTCCATTACTGTTTTAATTTAAAAAATTGTGCAATCAAGTATATAATATTCTATACTGTATTTGTTTTCACTTAACCAACAAGAGCACATAATTTTGCATGTTATAACATATTTAACATTATGTATTATATATAACTACTAATTTAAAAGGCAATAAAATATAACACAAGAAATAGCAATAATCCAAATATAATATCAAATGTATATTCACCTTAGATATAATTGGATCTTCTTTAGTTCTCCGTCTTTCCAAGTCACGCCTTCTCCTCTCTTCACGTTTTTCATCTCTGAGACGTTGCTTTTCTTGTTTACGTTGTTTTAAATACTCCAAAAGAGGTGTTGTTGTGACTTTTTTTAATGTATCTACAAAAAGTAATGACAAAATAAATTACAGAAAAGATGATATAAAAGAATATTTATTTTATTAGATTATAATTGAATCAGTTACTCACTGTCTGCTGGTTGATAAGAATATTCTGTTTTTGGTTGAGCAATAGTTGAATCAATCTCTTGATTTTTAAGACTTTCTAAAAAACTTATATAATATGTATCTGACTCTACGGTACCACATTTTAAATCTTTTTTTTTTCCAATTCTTTTCTTTGGTAATCTTTGAAAAGGTGCAAATTCTACTACAGCTGGATACTCAGTGCCTTTAGAGTCAACAAATACGTAATTATCAAATTTTTCTCTGAACATAAATATATCTTGTTGATCCATAAAGTTAATATAAGCACGGGAAAATGCAAATTGACCAAGTGACATATCAGCTTTAACAAAGTACAAATAGTCATGTTCAGGCAAAGGAGAAATTTGCTCAATGAACTGGTCTTGAGTCATTGTTGGTGGAAGTCGACGAATCACTACCTAATTGACAAATTTAATTTAACTTGTTAAGAGATAAATATTTTAAGTGATAATACTAAAAATTATGTTTTGTTAAAATTACAAATATGCATTGTGTATGTGTACATATATTATATATATAATATATATTGTTATATATATGTATATAACAACATCAATTTTAAATATTTAAAGTATTAACAGATCGTAGCACTTTTTTTTATTAATACCTTAGTCATAGGCCGGCATTTCTCTTTCTTGTTATCTCTGAGTTTACCAACATCCGGAGAACTAGCCTGTGCTTCATTTTGCACGGGTGTTTCAGGTTGTTGTGTCTCCTCAGTCATTCTGCTTTAATATTAATCAAATTCGGGAAAGATCAAGTATTATTAATAATCATTCGTGTTACTTTAATCAGTAAAATATTCCGGATATAAAATTTTCTTCAAGACATTTAGAACACACGTTAGCGTTTACAATGCTTTCACTGCCATCTTGATTATTTATTATCAGCATTAACTGCGAAAGCTTCAACCGAATGGCTTAAAGAATTCAGGAGGTTCAGGAGTATTTGAATGTCGACGAAGTACAGATGTTTCATTCACTCTGACTTGAAAATTTGCAGACCGAATTAGATTGGCCACACACATTTTCCGTAATAACAACGGTAAGGTTTCGACCAATCTCGTTGGTTGATTCGGACACCGTAACAGTGTCGTAAAATTGACCGTACACTTTCTACAATAGTAACAATAAAGTTTCGACCAATTGCGTTGTTCGATTCGACCTCCGTAGTGGTAGTCATAATAGTAACAGTAGCGATTGAAAAATTTAATAAGTTAGAATTCTACTGTTACGGTTCTTACAGATAGCCAATCAATTGCAAGGTCGTCTAATGTCACAGTTTGGCGCGATAAATGAAGCATCCATAAAATATTGAATACGTAAATTTGTTTTCAAACGTACAAGTGGTACGAGTCAGGCGTTCATATATGGTTAGACATATAAATGGTACAAGTTAATTATTTGTATGATGTCAGGCGTTTAAGTAGTACAAGCGAATCACTCGTATATGGTAAAGATGATATAACAAAACATCTCTCTGTCCATTTCATCTCTTAAAATTTACAAAATATTTTATAAATGTTCCAGATAATTCACTCCTATACCCTGTAACCGTAGCAAATAAAGTAAAACCCGCCGTGGTAACGTTATCGCATACAACCTTATTGACATGGATGAAGTTATATCATGTGATGTATCGTATTTATCAAATTCATAATTACTGCTTTAATTTATTCAAGTTTAAAAATTCAAAAAATGTAAGAAAATAATATTTATTTATTTTATAATATCTACTTTTTTATAAGCTTCTATATCTATGAAATTAAGTAGTGTAATAATATATCGGTATGGTACTTTTATTTGAATGATAAATAAGGTTACTAATAATAAACATTACATATATCTTTATCTAATTATGATAGAATCGAAAATAAAAAAAATAATAAACAAGAAAAAGTAAATTTGTTATAATAATGATAAAATTTTACAAATACAGATTTACTTTGTCTTTTTTATTTTTACTTTAATATAACACGATACGCATACATCCACACCCACACACACTTAACATACACACAGTATATATCAAAATACATCTTGTATTTTGGTATGAGTAATACATTATAACAATTATTGACTGATTTTTTTTAATGTAACTAAGATTAATTGGTTTTAAAGATTTTATACAACTTGTACAATGTGACGCTTGATATTGTAGATCTTATTTCTTCTTGTTGAAATAGCCTCACTGAAAGAAATTAATTCAATCATATTAATATATATAATAAGAGGTATATAAGAAATAAATTATTTACATATGTATGTATAATATGTAAATAAAGGATTATAAACTTACAGAATATTTTATTATCTGTATAATAAGGTACATCATAAAAAATGAAATATGTGCTCATTTTTGATAATGTTTTTAAATCACATTCAATAATTCCAGTTGTTAAATAATGTTTTATTATAGGTATTAATTCTGCAATTATATACGAAGTATAATAATTTACATTTTTATAAAAAAATATCACAATAAAAGTAAATTCATAAAGATTAAAAATATTACCATTTTCCCATCCATCTAAAGTAAGTGATACTTTTTGTTTAATTGCAAGTATAGTCTCTGCACTAAGAAGTGGATTTGATTCTTTCAAAGACAGTTTGTGTAACATTTGTGAAGATAAAAGCTTTATTTGCCATATTGAAAAACTGTTTGGTTGTTTTTCTAAAATTTCCATATTCTTAACCATGCTTATCCATGATGGTAAAAGTCCAACTTTATCTTTGATAACACATTCGTAAACAATTACTGCAAATGTTTGTAAAAAGTTTTGTTCAAATTCTGTTATTCCATAACAAGTTTCTTCTGTTTCAGGGACATAATTAATATCTTTTAATGCAGATGACATTTCTGTAATTTCCATTCCTTGAGAATGTTCTGATTGTTCATTCCAATTACTACTTATTGTTGAAGTTATATTATTTAAATTTTTAGAAAAATAATCTTGTTTTGCGTTATTTGTATTTCCATGTAAAATAACTTTCATGTTTCCTTCATGATTTCTTTTTTCTTTTTTAAATACTTGCATAAAATACTTTACTATATTTAATACTGTTTTATCGTTTGTAAATGATGTTATATATTCTGGGCGTATAGTCCATGCAAAAGCTTTTTCTGTTGTTAAAGTTTGTGCTATTAAACTTCTGAAACCCTGTAATTTTTAAATATTCAAATTAAAAGTAACATATATGAGTAAGTTAATAACGTTAGTTCATTTTAAATATATTTACATGGGGATCTTCTATATATGATAAACATCCAGCCCTTTGTTTAACACTTAAAGAATCACTTCTCTTCAACATATCTTCAAATTGTTGCCAATTATAATTTTTTTCAAATATGATTTCCCAATATCGGGTGTCCTTTAATTCTATTTTTTGTAAACTGCTTAATTGTGGCAGCAAACACGGTGCTTGAAGAACTATTTCTTGTCCCTGAGTTTCATTATCATTAACAAATGTCAACTGTACTGTAGCATAACAGTATTGTCCACTGTCTATATCTCTTGGTAAAATTACACGTGGTTCAACAGCTAGAACGTATAAATGTCGCAAAGCTTGTAGATGATATCTGTCATAAAAAAATGTATAAGTTTATCTATGATGCATACAAATATATTTTATATATATATTATAATGTAATAATAAGTGATATTATTAACCTGTTATCATTGCTATGTGTTGGAAATTTTGGGAAAAGAGAAATCACAAGAGCAGCTATAGCACTAGGATTGTTTGAAAGAGTATATCTACCACCACCAAGGAAAAGAAGACCAAGAGCCATATGTGTTGCTAGATGAGAACCATATGTAACAACGCTACTAGTAGGTCCTACTCTTGTTCTTACGTGTCTACATATTCTCATAATCTACAATATTATAAAAATGTAGTAATAATTTATAAATTATAATTATATTTTTAAAATTATATATATAGGCATAATTTTAAATTTACCTCTAAATCACCTGTTCCTGCCATGACAACAGCAGTGGAAAGTAAAATGACATTTAAACATGTTTCTATAGTAGATTTGCCTGCTAATTCAGCAATTGTTTTATGAGACAATGCTGTAAACATTTGAGCATAATTAAATAAAGTTCTAAATGCATTTTTGTTTGCAGTTCCAGCATATTTCAGTCCTAAAGCCATACAAGCTCCTGCTATAATGTTACAGTATGCTTGACTAAAAAAAATAAGAAATAAGTTTAGTAATACATTATAGTTAGACATATTATTAATATATTTTCTAATTTAAATAACTAACTTCATAGTTTCTAGGTCCACATTTTGGGTAATCCCTGGTGTGGGCTTTTGTAATCTATATTTATAAACGATATTGGGAACATGACTAGAAACCCATGATTTAGTTGGTTGAATTTCATTCCATAAAATTAATGATTTAGCCAATATTCTTAATAGCAGAAAATCTGGCCTCACAAAATCAAGTAAGTACTGTGTATCTGGCGCTTGCATCCATTCAGCTACAGCTCGATTTCCTGTATTGAAGTACATAAGGCCTAAAGCTAATGTTGCACCAGGACTTGTTACATCAATATTGATAGAATCTCCTTCACGTATTTGATAACTAGAAATGTCATAAATGGTAATTTTTAGTTAAAGATTTCGACTAAAAATTATCTCGTTTTACAATAAAAACATAATTCTTATGATAAAATTCCATATTAATAAAAATTTGAGACATGTCTATACCTTGGTGATTTGTACTTATCCTTTTGTGCTCCAGTAAAAGGTCGTACATGCCCACCAACCATGTAATAATGTAAAGTATCGGGTATACTAGCAAGATCAGTAGCACCACCACACCCGAGTACAACTAATCCTAATGCCAATCCTGCCGTTAAAGAATACGATTCTCGATCAACGCAATTTTTCATTTCTGGACCAGGTGGTCTTCCTAATTAAATTAAAATGATCAATATAATTGCATTTTATTCATATGATCTACTCATTAAAGGCTTTTATATAATTACCAATTTCTGATAATAAAGCATGTGATATATGTCTGTGAGCAGTTCCTTGATATACCAAACCAACTCCCATTAATGCAGCTACTTGAACATTTTGTGGAACATTCAACTCTATGCTTGTTGGTGGCAATAAGGTTTCAACATGTAATGACAATAATTTTGTCATTGATACATCCATTGTAGCTCGATGTGTCGCAGATAAACCAAGCAAAAGACCAACACTAGTTGCTTCGTGACATTCAACAAGATATTCGTACATGCTAAACGGTGCTAGATTCTTTAAATGACCATTCAAACCAAGTGCCATTAAAAACCCTGAATGTTCAATGCCAAATTCGCCTTGTTGTTGTTTATTGTATACAATCCAAGTTGAATCAATGTTTGATGCATTTGGATGAATGCGAAGACCAGCAGCCACTCCATTATGAAATAGAGGCCATAAGTTCATATTTGGTGGGACATCTATGTGAGCCAATTCTACTGTAGTTCCACGAGGAGGTGCTTTACCTATTTATAAGAAAATATATTTATACTATATATAGTTGCAAATATATGTTCTTCGAATAATAATTCTATTTTATACCTGTTAAACAAAGCCGAGGAATTGGTAATTGTTCAGTAATTATAGGAGTTGAAGTCCTAAGTGTGAACATGCCTCTAGCCACAGGAAGAGCCATTGTTCTTGTACACAGAGCATGTAAATGTCTTTCTTGTTCTTCTATAAATTCGTGATCACTCACATCTGGCCGTTGTATTATTGCTATTCTTACAGGTTTGGATGAATTAAGTAATCGCCGTACTTCAGCCACTCTATGATCCTTATTAAATCTGAGTTTTAATATCTATAAACATGAATTTTATTAAACATTTGACAGTAGAACGTTATTTTACAAATAAATGATATATTAAAAAAAAAATATATATATATATATATATTTGTTTATTTATTACATTATCATCAAATTCCATTCCATCATCTTGATCCAGATCTTTAGTCAGATAGTTCTTTCCATCATTATCATTAGGATCGTTCATATGTAATGAATTTAAATGTGTACCTAATGCAGCCAAATCTTGACGATCTACTAATTCATATACATTCGCTGGCCAATTAGACGGTGGACGTTCTCTACATCTGTGCATAACATCCTTTAATATTAAAGATACTCCTGGTGGTAAAGTTTCTAAATCTTCTTTTTTCATACCTAAGATATTTTATTAAATACATTAGTCATTAACAATATGTATAATAGATAACAAATAAAATGTATGAACAGCAACATACCCATTTCATGATATAATAGCACAATGTTTTCTATTGTTGGTTGTTGTAATTTTTTTGGCATATCTCTGTCAAATTTATTCCTACTTTCTTGAAAATCTACACGACTTCCAGCCGGTATTATCAGTTTTACAAATTTATCCATTTCTAGTTTATCAGTTTTGTTTTCATTTGCCACTAGTGTAGTTAAATATACTATATTTCTTGCTCGAGGGTTTACATAATATAGATATGGAAATGGTACTACATTTGCACCAATCAGTAAGTTATTTAACGTTTTGAATATGTCTGGTGGCTTTAAGCTGATATAATTTGGTGTAGTTATTTTCTGTAGATCTGTCTCACTTATTTGAGATACTGTTTTCTTTAAATAATGTAGCATTGGAAAATCAAGAAAGTAATGATGAGCATAAGAATCAAACTTTAAGTCTGTGCTTAATTGATATAATAACTGAGCAAGTAATGGTAAACTTTCTGACATTACACAATCTAATTTTAATTCTTCGTATAATAAATGCAATGAGAATAGAATAAGAGGAAGATATGAAAATAAAATTGCTTGACAATTTATTCTTCCTGTAGTCTTTAATTCAGCATTTTTTGAAGATAATGTATCATGTGTATTAGAAAATTTTGTCAATCCTAGTATATCAGAAATAAAATTTTGAGAATTTTGAGATTTAATAGAATTTATTACGTACATCCAATCATCATTGGATCCATTATCACTGGTCTTTTGTTTTTTTGGAACAACCATTGGACTGTTTCGTTCAGTAAATTGATCTTTTTCATTATTTTGTATTAATTGTAATTTCTCAACATCATATCCCAACAAAGTAAATAAAACTACAAGAAAAAGATACCACTCTTGTACTGGAGAAAAATCTTGTGGACCTGGTGCATTCCGAGCTCCATACCACTTTACTAATAATTGCATTGCAAGGTCTTTTTGTAATACACTACGCAATGTTTTTAAACATTTGGTAACTATAAATAAATTTAATATATTATTTTTTTGTTAATTATAGTATAACATTTAATAAAAATTTACTAACCCAATGGAGATGTACTACAAGTTGGTAGCGTAATTCGGAAATAACTTTTATTACCATATTCTAAAGTAATTTTATTACCAACTGCATCTTTCAGACCAACAAGATTTAAATCTAGCACAGAATTTTCTAATAAAATTGGTGGTTGTGCACAGGTTCCACCAACTGGACTCAAAAGATGTAGAGCTTCTTCAAATCTGATTTCATGGGAATTTCCACAATTTTGTGAAATTAAAGAACTTCTCCGTGGAAACGGAGAACCGAGCTTGTGATTAATATTTGACACGAAATATTTACATGTAAGATTTGGAAGAATGCTTGATACATGTAGCTTCCCTACACATGTTGTGCCCGAGTACAATACTATACTATTTGATGAATCAATGATTGCTATCATATGTAAATTCTGAAATAAAATTAGAGCATATTATCACATATTTTATAGCATTTACACAACAATAATTAAAGAATATACAAAGCAACTAACTGGCAAACTAACTGCATCTTTTGCTATTATACTTGTAACCATTCCAAAAATAATGTGTTGTTGTTTATTAGTTTTTTCTAATCGAACTAAAAAGAATTGTGATCTAGTTGGCACTAAATATCCCAAATAACTTTGACCAACGAAATCAGATGTTAGAAGAACTTTAGATGCTCGTCCTGGTAATATATCCCTTCAAAATAAAATTTTATGGATTAAAATATTATTGTAACTAATTACTGGACATCTTAATATAACTCACTTTCTGCAGAAAACCCAAAGAAATTGAAGACACAGGGAAAATCTGGAATAGGGTATGGGGACTAGAGGAACATGTAATAGGTAACCGTAATAATTATTACTCACTTTGGAACTCCTACATTTTCTGTCCATAGATGATCAAGACATATCTCGGGATATAGAGGTTTACTTGGAGTAACAGCATCTTGAAGCTGTATGCTACTGGTATTACCAGCAGGACTATTTTGTGCTTGATTTAACATAGTTCCCATAACCATTTGATGTAATCGTGAATGATGATTTATAATTGTATTAGGTATTCCAAGTAATGGAGAGAATCCTGAATGTGTTGGAGATTGACAACGTGAAATGGTCGCCATTGGGCTTTGGGAACGTGAATGTTGTTGTTGCACTTGTGAAGGAGATTGACCACATGAACCTGTTGTAGTGTATGAAGTACCTCGAGATCCAAAAGGACTATTTGGTATGCCATATCCACCTCCAACATTACTTAAATGTGGATTAACTATGCCTAAATCATTAAACTGTATTGTATTTTTATCGGATATATAAAAATTAAATTTGATTAAAGATTAAAAAAAACTTACCAAACATATTTATATGACTTTTATTAGAATAATTTTTATTAATTGATACATTGCTACCAATATTTAATGGTGATGCACTTGTTGAAAAATTAAATAAACTTTGTGTTGTTTCATTGTTTCTACAAACCATCTGACACTCTTCTATCAAAGCTTTCCGTATTTTATACACAGAATGTAATCCAGTTTTTTCATCATATATTACAGCCAATGATGGTTCAGAACTAGTAAAGACAATCTGCTGATTTGATTCACACATATATGATACATTTCCTGTGAGTATTTCAATAAATGTGTTTCAGAGTATTATTTATTTTATGTATCCTTTGTTAACTCATTGGCACAATAATCTCTTTATATTTTATTTTAGATATACATTTATTAAATATTTTGTCAAAACTTGTTCATTTGGATCAACATTTAAATTCATAAATTTTCATTTAAATATTTAAATATAATAAGCCAATGAGTTAAAATTTACATTATAAAATATGATAGTACAGATAATTTTACCATGCTTAATAAGTAATGGACATATTTCATCCAAAGGATGCATGAGTGAAAATGCTACTGGTAAATTAGCATCAATTTGCAATGGATATTTACATGTCTCTGATGAAGTATACCTAAAAAGTATAAAAAGAAAAATTCTGCTATTGTAAAATTATATAGACATTAATACTACTCAAGTCATAAAATACCTTGTTTCAGAAATGTTTTGCTTAGGAATTTGTGCCTTTTCAAGTAAAATACCATACTTTGTTGGCCAAACAGCAGAAACCTATATTATTTAAATTTATAAATTATTGTTGATGATATTATAAACTATTAACCATAATATTGAAAATAAGGAAATAAATTTTACCTGAAATTGTAAACTAGATACATAGTCGTCACCATTTTCTGTAAAAACCTTAAGAGTATAGGAATCTAGCAAACAAATACATCCTATTGTTTCACCTAACTGCTCTTCATTATTATGATTTTTCCCTTTTGATAAATGATCTGGTATACTCGTACAAAAAGTACACCATAATGCATGCTTTATGTCTGTTTCACAAGTATATGAAGTTTGAAGTACACGAGTGGATTGATCGCCTTTTGAATGAATCGCAACTTTTCCAGAGCAATATAATTCTTCTTCTCCACACGTATCATTGTCACGTATTAACCAGAATTCTTTCTATATATTTCATTAAGTTAGCATATATTTCTAAAGTTAATCAAAATAACATAATAATGACAACTTACAAAAGATTTTTCTGATATATTAACTTGACTTAGTTTTTCCAATAGAATACTTTCTCCCGGTGAAGACGGATTATTTAATAACTGTTGATTTATTACTGACCCTGGATGCTTTGAATAAATTTGACGTCCACCAGGAATATATTCCTTAAAAAACGATAAATATAAAATATATGCTTTACAATGTATATAATATATACATACGGATATGTCTATTACAAAGAATAATAATATAAAGTTTAGTAAATGCTTTCATTATTTCCGTTTTATTTAAGAATTAATGAAGTACATCTATAAATTACATTAATGTTATTATATAATTTAAAAGAGAATTACGTACCACCGGATCTGAGGCGGCAATCATTTTTTCCCTGCTTTCATCCAGATTTGCTAAATGTGTATTAATAAAGAAAAAAAATACAATTAACGGTTATCTGCAAAACGTTTCAAAACAATGTAAATAATGTTGAATGTAGAACCTTCTGACAATCCGAGCAGGGACACCAAATTTGTATGAAGAAATAAAAATTTTAGTTATATTTTATATTCATAGGTGCGCCAATGTCGGCACATTATCTTTTTAGGTAAATGTTTTGGTATTAAAAAAGAATTAATAATTAGCTAACAATTCTTTTTACATATAATTATTTTCAATATCACTTAAATTTAGCCTAATATCTTATGAACTACTATAATGTAAGTAAACGTAAAGTAAGTTTTTGACTAAAATTGAGAAAGATAAAATAATAAATTTTCTTGGGAGTAATTTTATATTACTAAATAATATGCGTACGAAGATATTTCACTGTCAAATAGAATATTATTTGTTATAATGGCCAAGGTAATATTATCTTATTAAAGAGGAAAATAAATATTGTTAATAATCTTCCTTATCAAAATTGATTCAAATCGTTCGTAACTAAAAATTGAAATGATGTTGATATATTATCGAAGATACAGCTGGGATATTACAAAGCTGGTATCACTGCAACTATATTTCTTTGGTATTTTGTTTATGGCAGTTCATGACGGAGAAAAAATTTATATCGTAAACATACGCTGAAGTATTAGATATTTCTATTTTATTTTGTATGTTTAAAATATGC
This sequence comes from Dolichovespula saxonica, assembly GCA_911387935.1. Classification (NCBI taxonomy): domain Eukaryota; kingdom Metazoa; phylum Arthropoda; class Insecta; order Hymenoptera; family Vespidae; genus Dolichovespula; species Dolichovespula saxonica. The sequence continues at coordinate 4,198,589 of OU426997.1, forward strand.
AACAATAAATATGGCACAACGATTAAGTAATAAGACCAAAATCAAATCGTTCATAACTGTTACAAGTTCAGCTGCAGCGCTATTTGGTGGAATATGCATTTATCAAGGAAATGAAAAATTTTATAAAGAGATAGCAATACCTTTGGTTCAACAAATAGATCCTGAATTTGCTCATATTATGGCAATAAAAGCTTTAAAATGGGGATTTGTTCCTAAAGAAAAATTAAATGATCCTATTTCACTTCGAACAAGCATTTGGGATTTAGTTTTCAAAAATCCTGTTGGTATGGCTGCTGGTTTTGATAAACAAGGAGAAGCTGTTAAAGGATTGCATAAAATAGGTTTTAGTTTTGTAGAAATAGGTAAGAAAATGATTTATAATATTATTATAGTATTTATTATATAATTAATGGTATATATTAAATATTATAATAATTTTAATCTCAATAATTTTATTATGTATTGAAGGATCCATAACACCTTTACCACAATCAGGTAATCCTAAGCCCAGAGTATTTAGATTATTAGAGGATAATGCAATTGTTAATCGTTATGGTTTCAATAGCGATGGCCATGATAAAGTATGGGAACGTATTAAAAAGCTTAAAGAAAATAAAGATTTTGTTGGTATCATTGGTGTTAATTTAGGCAAAAATAAAGATTCTGAAGATGCAGTGCAAGATTACATAAATGGTATTAAGAAATTTTCAGATGTAGCAGATTATTTTGTAATTAATGTATCCAGTCCTAATACGCCAGGACTTAGATCTTTACAAAGTAAAGAAAATTTAGAAAAATTGCTGACAAAAGTAAATGAAACAAGACAAATCATAGGTAGCAAACAACCGTTACTTTTGAAATTAGCACCAGATTTATCTGAAAGTGAACGACAGGATATAGCAGATATTGTTTTACATACAAAAACAAAAATTGATGGTTTGATTTTATGCAATACAACAACTTCACGTATAAATCTAGTGAATGAAAACAAAAGAGAAAGTGGTGGACTTAGTGGTGCACCTCTTACAGACATTTCTACTAAAATTATTTCAGACATGTATAAACGAACTTATGGTAAAATTCCAATTATTGGAGTAGGAGGTGTTTTCTCTGGGGAAGATGCATATCATAAAATTAAAGCTGGAGCTTCTTTGATTCAGTTATATACATCATATATATATAATGGTCCACCAATAGTTGGAAAAATAAAAAGAGAATTAAATGAAATACTTAAGAAAGATGGTTTTTCTTCTATAAATGAAGCAGTTGGTAAAGATATAAAGATTACCTAAGAATAAATACAATTTAAATTATAATATACTATTTAATAGGTTTGTACATATGTAAATTACTGAATTATAATACATTTAAATACGATAATTTGTAATGAATTATATGATGTATTTAAAAAGATATGTTTTATATATTAACTGTATAATATGGATAAATTGATTTGTTACAAACCATTATAATTAATTTATAATTGCACAACTTCACAGTATTAGAAACAATAAAAATTGACAAGTGTCATTTATTATTTTGTATTCTTATAAAAGAATATACAATGTGTTTCAATTTTACACATACTTAATATATGTGTACTTATAATTTATAATTTAATATTAACTTTATATCATAGAATAAATGGATATTAAAACTAATGTGATTAGAGTAACATTTGAAAACATTAGTGATCTAGCTGATGAACATTCATCAACATGATTAAAAAGTTCTTTATAAGCTAATACAAATTCGATCTTTGATGTTGTGGATTCTAAACCAATAGTAGAGCTTTTAAACAGAAGATCATTGGTGCCATTAAATTTTCCATAGATATGGAGTACTCTTAATGTATAAACGCGATATCCTAACCAATCTTGAAGTTTTAGTAAGGACAAAATTGCGTTCAAGGAATCGATCTCTGTGTCCTTTTTTCGACTAACCACCTACAAAAAAACAGATATTTACACGATGTAATGCTATTTTTTTTTTATTTTAAGAGTCGTGATTAGAAGATTAACGACATCATAATGAAAACGTATAAAGTATTTACTTCGCTATCGATGGTTACGGATAAAGCACAAAGCTCTGGTTTATCCAAATTTAAACCTGTTGTTACAGCCAAACTGCCATTTTTACACAAAATGCGATATTGGTTGAGATCGTTGTTCTCTTCTTCATACATTAAACACACGAAAGAAAATGAATAACATTATTTAAATAGTTAATGAGGATTAAATTAGCCGAAGAACGCATTCCACATACCTTTTATATTTCCAATTTCAACAAAAGCTATATCACCGGCACCATCATTTAAACATGTTAGTGCTCCTTTATCACCGTAATAAGGGTTGTCCTTATTTGCCGTACAATCAGTATCATTTTTTTTCGGACAAACGGAACAAAGCTTGTTTGTAATACTCGAGGAGATACTTTTCCCGTGATTCTTGTTATTTATACCGGGCATACAAGCGCCAGAGAATAGATTACCGAGGAGACTTGGGTAGTTGCAAGAAACTGGCGAAATAATGCGATTCATTCGAGCAGTTTTAATGAAACTCAACCAAGCTATTCCACCGTATTCAGGGAAACATGCTGTATGACCCTTTAATTGTTGAAAATTTTTTATAGGATAGTTGTCATCTTTGGGTTTCCGAAGAACAGCCATGATCATGTTATCCTTCATGATTTGTTTGTCGGTTTCAGCATAGAGGATGGACGTTAAATTGTAAACCCTATGATAGTAGATAAATTTTAGATATTAGACTATTAGTTTATCATCGTTATTGTCTTTTAATACCGAATTACTTCTGGGTCTTTAGAATGACTTACTTTCGTGCTAGGTATCCATAATTTGAGTCGATAGTAATAATATCGGCTTTATTATCGGCAATGTCACGGAAACAATCGAATGTTGAATTGGTTTGCCAGCATGAAATTTTTGGCTCGATACCAAGAGCTATCGCTTCTTCCGCAATCCATTCACATTTTGCTGTTTCGAGAATGCTTGTAGTACACCAACGAATAACATTTCCGCAAGTTTTTACTTCTGAAAGTTTCACTTCTTTTCTTCCTTCTAGCAAGTAACTAACTAAAGACGTAGGCCTTGTAATATTTGTGACGATACCGTCATTTTCTTCTATAAATCTTTTTAAAGACTCTTTCCATGTTTCAGCAGCAAATGTTGCTGATCCCGATAACCAAAGAGTTAAGTGTTTTGTAAGTTCATCTGCCACGTTTCTACAATCGAGAAATTATTGTTTAATTAGCGTGACATTTATATTACATCTAATAATTAGAGTTTACGATAATTTCAGCATTAATTATCATGTATACTTTCTAGCAACAATTGCACTCCATGGTTGTTTGATCCATGAACAAGGATCGCTACTAGTTAAATTATGAAGGGATCCATCAGGACACAGAAATTTATACTGATTTTTTTCATCTTCCTGTAACATATACGATTAATTATGTTATATTTGAAATAGCTGAGGTTCTTAAATAATATTCAAATTTCTTTATATTTTTCTGCAGGAATCTATAAAAATATTTTACATTAATTTACTTTGAAGTATTGATGAACGTATTCAAGTGCTACGTATGCTACTTTTCCACGTCCCGATGTTAAACAATCCAAAGCACCTATGTGACCATGTTTCTCTTCATTTTTATACTTGCAGGTATTCGTATTATCGCATAAGGCACAAAGTTCAGGGTATTTCTTCTCTATACGATTTAATTACAAATTAATGCATAATTTTCTACTAACAAAACAATGGAATATATTTTACTTACTGAGAGCATTGCTAAAATTCACATCAGATGTCCAATCACCTGGTCTACAGGCTTTACCATAGAACGATCTAATATTTTCTAATTCATTTTCTATCGCAGTTATATTTGTTTGACAATTAGCTGTGTACGTGTTTTTTTCAAAATATTTCAAAATGTAATCGTTCCACCACTGTGCTTTACTGAACCCAGGATGACAAAGACCAGCGTTTTTTAAACTTTCAAAACCGCTGTTAATATTAATGGCAAAGTTCGAAGGTACTACAGCCACAGATTGAAATTCAAATTTCTCTATAACAAAGGGAATTATAAAATGAAATGGTTTGTGGTAGGTCTAATATCACTTTTTTTTCGATTTTAGAGATGAATTACTTACGCTGAGTTTTGTCCCTATGCCTTAATCCAAAGATCGGTACGATTTCGTCGGGATAGAATTGATAGGACAGTAATAGTGCATCCGTACTGAACACACCGAAATCTGCTTTGCCGTTTGCTAAATGTATTGCACATTCAGCACTGTCACTTACGCGAATGCATTCAATTTGACTATCGCCTCTTTCTATGTTTTGACAGTTGTCGATTGAGCTTGGCACACAAAATTTATCTAGTGCAAAAACATGATAATATAAAATTTGCCAGTATTACAAAATTATTAAAACAATACTGTATTTAATAATTCTTTTTCCCTATGATTTGATAATATCTTTATACAAAATTTTGCATCTGTATCGATAGACATGAATATAACACGATTGTGGAATATGTGATTTACACAAAAAAGTACAAGATTGAATTTCGATCGTCTATGTATACCGTTATTGATCTGTAGAACTTTATCGCAATGGCATTGAGATAAGCTTCGCCTCGATTTCTCTTGATCTATTTATCTTACATGAGATATGACGAATGTACCTTCGTGATCAATGGATACAAAGTAATACATTTGTGATTTTTTTTTTATTTTCTATTTACCTTATATAATATGTTCATAATATATTGCTCTTTTGACTATTATAGTATTCATTCATAGACTCTACAATTTCATTTTTTATTCGTTTTGAATAAAATTTGTAAGTTTGTCTATATAATTTATTCTTGCTATTTAAAATAATCGACGCCCAATAATTCGAATAATTTAATTGGTCTTACTTTATAATATTCTGTATTGTGTAAAACTAGGAATACTTCTTTGGCAAACGTGCTTACAATAAAGACACATAGATTCTTAAAATATTTCTATTATATTACCATGTATAACAAATATTATTTTCTAGTCCAGTTATTTTGTACTTCTTGTTTATATATTAGATATATCGAGTAGAAAAAGTTTTATTATGTTTTTATTGCAAAATATATTTACTTACATTTTTCTATTGCATAAGTACTTGCAACGAAAAGTATCAGCAGCAAGTGAGCCTTCATCGTGGGTATTCGAAGTACAGGACGACAGTTGAATGTAAACTGCGAAGATCGAATCATTTCCACGGTGGGCAACGTAACTAGGCGCGCCTCTTCTTGGCTCTTCAAACTTTGATAACGAAGTCCTGATAACGGTTACTCACGCCCTGAACATATAACACTAAAAAAATTTTGCGGCTTGTTATACAGCCGCAAGACAGCTTTGTCGATCGTTTACCTTTCACTACATGGAAGAAAATGTGTAAACGAAGATACTGTACTTCTATCCTGTTTCCTCTATTCAATCAATGTCTTAAAATGCTTGACTATCTTTCGATTACGTTAGCTCGATCTAGTAAAATTGACACCTTGAGATATTCGCATGGTGATTACGAGGAATAAATCTTTCTTATCGGATGACGAATATTTTCGTTGTAAAGAAACATTTTGATGACTAATCTTTTAGATTCATAACGAAGTATATCATTTGTGTCAACTCGTTAAACTTCCTTAAGTTCAGATGTCGTAATCGCAGCGATTTCACGGCTTTTACGATTGTCTTTAAAGTCAAGGAAAAAAGTAGGTGCTCTTTCATTTCTTCCCAGGAAGAATAACCATACTGCATTATATAAGAAAATGTAATGATACGCTTCATAGAATGACATAATCGAATATGTTTAGACAGTATTGAAAAGTTATTGTTAAAAGTATTTAAACGTTAAGAGAGATTAAAAGAGTATTTTTTTCACTATTCTGAATATTATCACCGAGCTATTGTTTGAATATAATCGATGTTTTGGCGCAAAGATTATATAAAGAACGAAATGCATCTCGATACAATTTCCGTACACCGATAAGTTATTAGTAAAGCGATGTCCGCAGCAATAGTACTCGTCACCCTTTTTTGGGGTACGTTTAAAAAATAACATACGATTACTTCGTTAATCCGTGATCTTCATAAAAAAATTTCCCTTCTAGGAAAAATCATAAATGTCGCTCTCAGCGAACAAATTTCATCAAGTTCAACAACTATGTTCATTTGTACCGATGGCAACCAAATACCTTTGATCAATGTATGCGATGGTTCATTTCATTGTCCAGATTCTTCGGATGAAACAAGCAAATTGTGTCAGCATATACTGTAAGATTTGTTAATTTTAACTTCATATACTATATTTTTGTTAAGAGCAAAATTTTTAATTTATTTATATATCCTTTCGTAGTTGCCCTTCAAACATGTACAGATGCGCTTACGGAGCTTGCGTGATCCGTGAATCACGATGCGATGGCATAAAGAATTGTGTCGACGGAAGCGATGAAGCTCGTTGCGATTTTCAATCCAATCAGACATGCTCCGATAGAGAATATCAATGCTCTACGCCTCGGTTAGAGTGCATTCCCATCGCAGATATTTGTAATGGTATATACAAAGGATTAATTAATTAATCGTTTCAAAAGTTTCATAATAATTTATAATATACTTTCCAAAACAGGATATATCGATTGTTCGGATAAAAGTGACGAAGATGTTTCTCTCTGTCGAGAATATTCTTGTCCTGATCATACATATCGATGTTCATATGGAGGGTGCGTTCATCAAGAAGTTCTTTGTGACGGTATAAAGGATTGCTTCGATGGCACCGACGAAGATCCGTCGATATGTGGAGCGATCAATTGCGATGGAATTGAATGTCCTCGATATGAGTGCAGGTCGATTATTTCTAGATATTTTTCTTAACTTTTTTTATATTTCCTATTTTATCTTCCAGGCAAGATGAATTCGCTTGCGAAAACGAGCGTCAATGCATACCGATTACAAAAATCTGTGACGGTATTCGCCATTGTAGAGATGCTTCCGATGAAAACAGTGAAATGTGCATTCAACGAGAGTATGAAGAACTATTTTTATTTAAATATTCGTACAATAAGATTTTGGTTAGTTTAAAATAACATTTTATATTAATAAAATATATTCAGATGTCGAGAGGATCATTACCGCTGTTTTTATGGCGCTTGCATTCCTATCGAATTCATCTGCAACTCACGTCCAGATTGTTACGATTGGAGTGACGAGGATGAAGCACTTTGCGGTACAGTTTTACCCGAGGGTGCTTGTCGACTTCCTGGTCCGAAGACAGGAACTCACTATACGACAAGAGGTTGTTCACGATGTCGACCTGGTGAGATCGTTCCTGAACTTACTCGTTTAGATTATACCTGTGACGCTGACGGATGGTTAGAGGGTTCCAGTAGTATCTATTGTCAAAATAATCGATGGCTGCCTTCTATCCCAACTTGTTCTAATAGTACGTATGATATGGCACTTATTTTATTGCATCATATTATAGATTTCATGGTTTTAAAGATAACGATACGCTGCGTATAACTTGTCCACCGATTTTGGAAACCAACGGAGCCATAAAAAAATGCGAATCAAAATGGGGACCGCGTAAAGGTTGGATTTCTTGCGAAAACCCTGTGCCTATTGGAACGAACGCCTTTATTGAATGTCCTATGTTTTATGAGCGTCAAGCTGGATCAACAAGAATAATATGTCTTCACGATGGGACATGGAGCCAAGCACCGTTAAGCTGTATTCCTGTTTGTGGAATACGAAAATCTTCAAGTTGGTAAACTGTTTTATATAAACAAAATTGGCATGACTCGAAAGATAAAGTTGATTTTTTTTTATAGTTACACTGATTGTAAACGGTTGGGAAGTACAAAGCGAAGAATATATGCCTTGGCAAGCTACACTCTTTTCGCACGAAAACGGTCAATGGAGATTTTTTTGTGGTGGTACGTTGATCGGTGAACGTGTAGTACTTACTGCCGGTCATTGCGTCTGGAAAACTCTTCCAGAAACAATACGCGTTGCTTTTGGAATTCTTTCGAACACATTAGATAACGTAGAAGCGACCACGCAAGTGCTTGATGTCGATAAAATTGAGATTCAAAGCTCGTACCAAGATCGTGAAGGGAACTATGCTTCCGACATTGCACTTCTTATCTTGAAAATGCCGGTAAAAATAAACGAGGCTGTTAGACCAGCTTGTATAGATTTGCGGTCTGATTTTACTCTTTTGGAGGCTCAAAAAAATGGAGACAGTGGTTTTGTGGCTGGTAGGTTTGTTGGATAATAAATATGACTATATTTTCGAAAAGTTACCGTAATCATTGAATCAAAGTTTTATATAGGTATGGGTTTTACTGAGAACGATACTTATAGTTCGACTTTAAGAATTACTTCGATGACAGTTATTTCAAATGCAAAATGTCGTGAGGCTCAGCGCAAGGATTTTAAAAAGTATATAACGTATACTTCGTTTTGTGCTGGTTGGGCAAATGGTACAGGAGTATGTAACGGTGATAGCGGTGGAGGTTTTATGTTGCGTCGACCTAATACAGCGATTTGGGAAGTTCATGGTGTCGTCTCGATAAGTCCTCGACGATTGGGAACTAGCTTTTGCGATCCATACTATTATGCTATATTTACAAAAGTAATTTTGTTCATATTAATATAATGTCATGAAAGGATGTATAAAAAGCTCTTTTTGATTATGATATTCATACATTATATTTTAGGTATCTATATACGGTGATTGGATTCGGAGTATTATAGAAAAAATTCCGTTGATGGGATCACCTGATATTCATTGGCAACCTAATAAAGATGATATCATCATTTAATAGAGAATAATTAGATCTATACGAAAATGATATTTTTATTTTATGTAAAATTTAATATTGTATCAATTATTCAAGAATACGTATTATATATACATACATGGCAATTTATAACGCTCACATTTTCCCCATCTATTCGCTTCTGTAAAAAAAAAAGAATATCTTGACAGGTCTATACGAATATTTCGATTATAATTACCGGATGTGATATTTTATTTCATTTTATTAATTGAGTATTTTTATTATTTTATTTATAAAAAAACGATTGATTTGGAACAATATGGCAAAAAATATCATAACTTTTAGGGAGTTAAATAAAAATACTAAAAAGCGTGATACCATTTTGAACGTTTCACGAAATCATGTTGTAATGTCATCTTCTCTTATATATTTTTTCAACGCAATGTTTATATATCAAATGAAAATATCGTATTTAATGATATAACCGTTTATATTATACATATAACTTATATTCTTCGAAATATAAATTGAAATTTAGTATTGATTACAGATGCCAAGTTCGGTTGTCCTGATACAAGAAAATACAGTAACGAAATCTATTCCCACAATGGTTGAGGTTGTACCAATCAGCTATTATGATGACATTCAGATTAGCCCGAATTTTATCGAATTTAAAGATGCTAGGGAAGGCCTTACCTCCAGTCAAAAGATTGTTATAAGAAATATTGGTACTAAGCCAGCATTTATAAGGATACGGGAACCAAATTCTTTGGTGGATAACAATAGATTATAAATAATTATTACATAAAGAACGATATCTAATTTAATTGTTAAATTATTTATGTTATTTTTACAGGCTTTTCAAGTAAAGACTTCCAAAAGAGGAGTGATATTAAGTCCCGGATTAAGTATATCGAGTTCAGTAATATACTCCTTCAAAAGACCTTCACTACTGCGTGCAATAATTCCAATTGAAATCAACGACAAGATCCTTGATTATTGTGTAATTTGTACGATTGCAACAGAACGTATTGGCATTAAACCAACAGCGATTGATTTTGGTACTGTCGATGTGGGCTACACTTCTGAACCTAAAGTAATAACTATCTTTAATGAAGGTGGGAAAAGTACCAGGTGATTATTTTTATTTAGGTTTTCAAAAAAATTATTATCATTGGAGAAAGAGGAAATAATCTTTAAATATATTTAATTGCTTACTTCCTTCCCCCCTCCCCCACACACACAGGTTTTCCATAGATGTAGGTCAAAATGATCTTAATATAAGCGTGAAACCATCGCGAGGTATAGTTCGACCTAATAGAACGGTAACTTTGAAAGTTGAAATAACAAGTCTAAAGGAGGGCGTATTTTTTAACGAATTTTGGTAAGATTCTTTAAATTCAGGATTATTTTACACATATATGTATTGTTTACTTCAATTTTAGGATCAAATCAACTCCGAATATTCGGGTCCCATTGAAAGTGAATGTCATCACTCATCGTTTAATCATTTATCATCCAAATACAACAGGAGATTTCACTCTTATAGATTTTCCCCCGACAGTAAAGAACACGCGCAAGTATAATACGTTTGTTCTACGGAATATCTCATCGCAAGCCTGCAATTACATCGTCCTGGGGGAAGTTAATAATGAATTGAAGCCAATTCGGGTAATTGGAGAATAATATTCGGGTAATTAAGCATAATTTTATATTTCGTGGAAGCAGCTAGAAAAAGTATTCTTGAGACTCTAAGCTATTTTATGATAAATTAATTGAGAAAGGATTAATTTCTTTTTTCAGACTATCAACCGCAAGGAATTTCCGGTTTATGGGGCTTTCGAAATTTATCCAACCGAAGGACGTCTCGATCCTTTCGAAGGCATAATTTTTGAAGTTGGGTGAGTCCACAATGAATTATAAAGTAAAGAAAATAGAACGCCTGATTTCAATATATAATTGAATATTTAGTTTTTGTCCAACAATGGAATCATTAGAATCTCGACAAATACTGCATAATCAAGAAGACTTAAAATATAAAAAAATGGAAAATAATAATAATAATGACTTTATGGCTTTTATCAGAATAATAAAAATCCGTAAAGCAGCAGTAAAAATTTCGGGTAAATCTTTTTGCTATCAAATGTTTAGCTAAAAATGTTCTGTGTAGATAATTTATCAAATATAAATCTATTTGTTTCAGCCATTAACAACATAAACGAAACTTTTATTGATGAAGCCGTTGAGAAAGTTGACATGAGTCAGTTTTATATTCCTATGTTAAATTATTAAAATTTTTCTTACTATTTATAATAAAATATCTAATTTTAGAAGAAACATTTTTGGGCCCTCCCATAACTTCAACATCTAATAATTTGATTGTTCAACCAGTCGATAATGTTGTTAGACTTTGTCTTTATGGCGAGATGGAAATAATTAAGCTCAATCTACGGCCCGACATTCTATACTTCGGTGATCTGAATGTTGGAGAAATTTCTCAACGTGTCATTTGTATTTCAAATTTATCGAAGATTGAATCAGTCTCGTTTCAATGTCAGCCAATACCAGCTGTTCAAATTATTCCGAATTCTGCAAGATTGAAGCCTGAAGGATCTATTGAAGTGATCGTTAAGGTTCAAGCCAGAGAAAATGGTAAATCTGTATTTGCGTTACTATTTATCCTTATTAACTTTATATGTCTTTTGAATTCGATAGTTGGACCCTCGTTTGTGCTTTTAATCAACGTTATTGTGGATTCTGAAGATTCAGTTTTATCGAAATATCCAACGAAAGTGAAAATCGGTACTTATCGCGTGACGTGCATGCTAAATGTTCTTCTCAAGACTAGAAAACCGATGACTCAGTTTGTTACAGGTAATCTCTTCCGTCTATTGAATCATATATTCTGATATTTAGAGAAGACATTTTTTTTCAGGGATAACTCCATTGATAACTCATGAAGTCGGTTTTATGACCGATTGTGCTACTTTCGGTTCGAATATAAAGAAACCACAGCAGGCAATGTTATTAGTTGAAAAAGATCCGAAAAGACCGTGGGCAAATAGAAAATTAATTCATGCAAATATTATTCTCGATAGTGTACCTGCTTATCCAAATGACACACAAAAATCTTTGAGACCTTATAGAGGACTACCGGTGTGTATAATCACGTATTAATTCTATTTCACGTATTAATCACGTATTTATTCTATCGAAAAAATTAAATATTTTTATATTTCATCTCTGTTTAGGTGAAAACTATTTTTACTGGTAAACTGCGTTACTCGGGTGGTCCTATTCATCCTGAAGCATTATCTGCTAAACAAGCAAATACCGTAAATAAGCACCGTTTGTATTGGTCTGCTTATCTTCATATGTCACGATTATCACGTAAAAACACGATGGAAACATCGGCGGCGAAATTTTCCCATAATGTAGATAACGAAGCTGAGATCATTTCTCGACTTACGCGAGTTCCTAAACAGTTTAAAGAATTACCACGGATATTTACTTGCGATGAGTTTCATGATAAGAAACCGAGTTCTGAAATCAACGCTGAAGTGCTACTTCCGTTATCGCCGTTACAGATATATAATGTTTACGTTTATCCTACGACAATCAATTTTGGGATGGTAATTAAATTAATATGATTTTTATATAAATGAAATTGGTAAATGTGTCCTTTTTCTAGGTGGCATGGAGAACATTTAGCTATCGACAATTAGTTGTTAGTAACAATAATGAATTTTCTATAAAAATTCAATTTATAAGTCGGTTAAAAAATATACGATTTCCTGAAGGGGATACAATGATTTTACAACCTGAAAAGACTATGACAAAGCTCGTTGAGTTTTACAGCGATCGAATGGGAAAATTTAATAGTTTGATAAATTACAATATCAACGAAAATCATTTTTTCGAACTGAACGTAATCGCAGAAATTGTACATAAGAATTTATCCACCGACAAACGAGAAATTATAATCGGAAAAGATTATTTGGAAAATGAATCATATCGACCACAGTGGTCCATCATACAGATTAGAAACAAATTGGACGCTTCAACACGTTTCAAGTCTGTATTTAATTAATATAACTGAAAAAAATGAAAAATAGTTTTTCTTTTTTTCTGTAATAGAATTCTTACAGATGGAACATACCTGCCACTTCTTGTTTTTCTATAGAGCCAAAATATGGTATTATACGAGGTAACAGTATTTTAAATACATGCGTGTCGTACAATGCTGATTTTTCAAAAACATCCTTTGCTGAGATGATTATAAAATGCGAAAGCGGAACTTTCTCGACATTGCGATGCAACATATCATCCGTAAAGCCAAAAATTGTTTTCGTCAATGATCGTACGAATTTAGGGGATATATCTCTTAATTTACCAACCAGGGTGTACGGAATTTTACTTAATTCTGAATTCACAGAGGCTTTTTATGAGATTGATTCTGCATCTTTAATACGTGGATGCGAAATTGATCCACCGAATGGAATAATACCACCACGAGGGATCGCTATTCTCAAGGTTTCCTTTTAACTTTTTTTTTTCTTATATAACAAATTATTCATATTATATTTAATAAAATATATTTTTATCAGGCATCTTTCAAGTTCGATGTATGTATTGATTTTACCGTTACGATACGCGTTATCGTTCAAAAGCATATAAAACTAGAGTGGATAGTTAAAGGACGCGTGCCATTTCCACAATTAAAATTTACACCATATTCCATAGAACAGCATCGTGTAATCGTTGATACATTTCAGAGTCATCTGATAACGGTTACTAATATTGGAACAACTAGGTCAAAATTGCAATTTGTTTTAGAAGAGTATCCCGAATTTAGCATTGTAATAATACCAAACAAAAAGACTAATATCATAGGTATGTATTCTTTTCTCGTAAAAATTGTTTGCTATTTTATCTAATTTAATTTTTTTTTTTTTTCGTAAACTAGCAGAGGAAGAGACAAGTGTGATAATTCCAGCAGGATCAAGCATGAATTTTTATCTACATTTTCAACCACTGGATCCAGCAAGTTATGTTTTCTATCTTCCAATTGTTATCAATGATTTACTTGGACCAGTATTGGAAACAGATCCGAAAACATCCAGACCACAGGAATATCTATTATCACAAAAAGAATTTTATAAAGATATAAAAGGAATTACGTTTCTTAAATTACCCTTAAATCTACCTGTTATTTCTATGGATTTCACGGTTGCCGGACGTGTTATACTGTTCAATAAGTTCAAATTTGATTTTAATATCGCCAGCGAGAATGTGAGTCTTAAGGAAAAATATCGATAAAAATTCTTTAGCTTTACTTTTGGAATAATTTGTATAGGTGATAGATGAGCTTAAAATCGACAATCCTGACACGTTGAAAGAAGTTATAATAACTATAAAAACAGATAATTTCATAGTAGAAGACTGTCCGTTTTATATCCATTGGTCTCGCGGTACCGAACCAATGATAACGTCAACATCAATTGTGTGCACGTTACTTCCAAGAGAAAAAACTGTTTTTTCTATCGGATTCAAGCCAAATTGTCGCGGAACTTTTAAACTCGAAGCCCTAGTTTTTATACGAAGGAATACAGAAGATATATTATTTAACACAATTCATTTAGATGGTATTAATGCAGAAGAATCAATAAAAGCCAATGTCTCTGAGATATACCTTTTACCTGCACCTTTTAATACTTCCATGGAGGAAAGTTTCAAACTAAAAGCACAATACTTCGAACATACTTCGAACATTTCATGTAATATATTACCACCTGATAGATATAGTGGCTATTTTAAAAATGAAATGTTAACAATTCGCTTTCCAAATAATAATATTATTCCTGCGACATCGTAAGTAACATTGTATTATATACATCTCCTTTTATACGATAACACAATAATTAGTCACGATCTTAAATTATTACTATAATTTTAAGGTATACCGAATTGGATGTTATTGTCTCCTTTAAAAGCAATTCAACAGTATCATTTTGCACAAAGATTGAGTTTCACGCTGAACGAAGCCTCGTTGTATGCTTTGTGACAGTTTACGCGGCAGCAGATAATAATTTACTGACAACTCACGCCTATCTTACAACATCGTCCGATTATAATCACGAAATAATTTACGAAAATGAGATATCAATGCCTGTTACGAACTCGGTTATCGAATATGAAACGGAAGAAGATGATAACAACAATAAACGGAATTCTTTATACTTTCAAAGACGAGTAATTTTTAAATTGCATTATACATTACATTTCAACGCTAAATTTTTGTCAAATGTTCTTTCCTCTATTTGCACATGTTAGGAAAAAAATTCTACTGTAAGATCACAAACCAGAATCTCGTATCAAGAACCATCCAATGTTAAGGATAAATTAACTTTGAAATCTACATTGATTAATGGGGAAAGAAAAGGGAAAGATGAAATTGATGATAACGAGAATAACCATGAAGAAGAAGAATATTTGAACCAAACTCAAATTTTAGAAGATTTATCTACGTCTTCTATCGAAACATCTATTGAGGATAATAAAATCTCTAGCAAAATTATGTATCCTTATTTTCCAGAGAATAATGGAATTATGAAGTAACAGCATAAATATTACTTCAATTTTGTGTTATATTATATATATACGTATTTGTGACATGAACTTCATCTTGCAGAGATTATGAACAACACATGCATAGAGTACTACTATGTGTCGAGCAATGGTTATATACAAATATTTTTAAATATAGTTTCTATGCAAATATTTCAAATGGTATCACAGCTATTTCCTCGATTCTCAATCAAGCAGAACCAACAAAAAGTAATATTAAAAAAAAGAATCTATCATTCGGTAAATCTTTCGTCGATGTATTAGAGTTATTAATAGGATCAAACGTTTATAATTATATTGAAAAATTGTAAGCAATTTGTTTCATAAATCAATATTTTTTCACTATTATCGCATATAGAATATCAGTAGAAAAGTATACCATTTCAATGTTATTAGCCCATCATTGCCTCTTGATGATATTCTAAGAATCGATGTTATCCTTCGACAATATGAAAGAATACTCGACTTTTTACTCGAACAAGGAGCATGTTTGGCTCATGTATCAGCATACTTTCTTTTGAATTACAATGATTATGTTATTTTCATTGATTCCACGCAATTTTCTGTAAGTTCGTGCTGACACTTGAAATACAAAATATCTGATAAAGTATATTTCACAGTTGGAAAGAAAGAAACTAGAATCTTATCAATTTACAAAATTATCTGAGTCACTATTCGAATCAAGAAGCAAACAGTGTTGGCTTGATTTAATTTTGCAAACATATAAATGTTTTAAATTAAGTCATATAAATGAGAATGAATTAATACAAAAATTAACACTATGCTCGGAAGAAACTTCAAGGCTATCTTCAAATTGTCGGGAGTCCGTGTCATCGATTGCAAGGTTTGAAGAGAATTCGTTTTAAATGTAATTTTTATAAATAAATTATTTACTTCAATCATTTATTATTTTCCAGTATTCGAAGAATGACAGACTTTCATGATAAATCCATCGAAAATGTTATCAATCTTATGCACGAAAATATAAAAGAAAATAATGATCGTTCGGACGAAGAAGTATTATTGTTATCTTGGTTGTATCATCATTATGAAGAACAAAGAACTCGAGATTGGTTAACCGATAAAAATATAACGTTAACTACATCAAAGCAAAATAATATAGCAAGTGAAAAGAACATCAATAACTTCGATCTCATTTTGTCAGATGGCCTCATATTAATCGCAGTTACTGGTGCTTATTGCCCTTTTCTAATTGACGAGTATTTTTCAAATATATATATCAATCCTAAAAGTATCGAAGAGGTAAATTGTAACATGCACTAAAAATAATTTTCTTTTATGATGATTATTAATTTATCTATATGTACAAAAATGAAGGCATTACACAATGCAATTTGTTTGGTAACCAGCTGGAAAAGAATTAGACTTGGTTTTATGATAACACCTTCACAAATTGTTCATCCTAACAGTGTGCAAATGTTGATGCTAGTTGTCCATTTGTTTGAAACTTTGCCTTCCTACTTACCGAGATTAAAGGTTTGTTATTTAAACATTAAAATTGTTTTCCATCGAAGATAATAATATAACATGTTTTTTTTTTTTACTAATGAAGATAAGATTTAATTGTCCTTTAACGAAAACTATCATTAAACAAGTAACTTTTACAAATGTAACGGATAATCCAGTCGAATATCTGTTAGTTTTTATTGGCAACGAAAATGGTTTTTTCTCGTTAGTACAAACTCAATCGCACATTCGTATTAAGGCTCACGACGGCGTACAAGTGAAAATATGTTTTCATGCAAAAAAGATAAGAAAAACAAAAGGTACATAAATAACGATACTTATACATAACAACTATGTTTACATAATCATATTATCTTGTAGCGTATTTATTACTTTGCGGTGCTGCATATGGCCCACAATTTGGTATTAATCAAACTTATGTATTGGAAGGTAACATCAACAGCTTAGAAGTATCGCAAAAACACATCATACGCAGTAAACTTTATCAAATCTTGAACACTAGTTTAATCATTAAAATACCATATGAAAATGCAGTGGATTACGAGATATGGATGACGGAAGAGCAACCGAACAATACATGTAATATATACATCATGTCAAAATATCCATCTGAAACTAAATACGTGTATTTTTATCTAGCAAATTTAAAAATGACAAAATGGTCAGAATTACGAACCAGAAAAATACTTAGAAGATTATTTTTGAACCAAAAGATTATCACAGTCGATGAAGATGTAACGGAGGTTAATTTAGCAATCACTGTTGCATGTGTAACACCTACTACTAAAAAATGTTGGCTCATTTGTCAATCTGAAACGGGCGACTTCATTATTCAAGTTAGTATTAAATTCTTATTAAAAAATTTATAAATTATGTGCATATAATTAACATTTATCAATATAATAATATAGATAATTTCACGTTGTCAACCAACTGTAATCGATCATATCGTGGTACAGCGTAATAAAGAATACAAAGAGTGTATTTGCACTGACGACCAGGGATCGAATGCGGATTGTCCATGTAATGTTACAGTTCTTATACCATGTCGGAATAATAAACTTTGGGACTGTATAGGTCATATGTTCCAGAAAACATTAGATGTTAAAGAACGTCCGTTCTGGTCTCGATATTTAGGTAACACTAAGTTGTCCTTTTTTTATTTGCGCTCAATGAAAATATCGTTTTGTGAAGTTATATGATGCATCAATTATTAGACACATATATTGGATTAAGACTAATACACTGGTTCATGGATCATAACACTGAGACCGCGAATTTAGAATTCACGCATATATTTAAAACAAAAGTTACGTACTCTGTTTCTGCATCAAAAGAAAATGATCTTCTCACAGTACCAGAAACTTTTATCATAAATGGTAAGTATATATGCTTGATTGTGTTATCCTTCTTGCTGTTTGCTTTAATAATTTTTTTTATTCATTATCTAAATCATGCTAAAGGATTGATTTTTTAAATTTTACTATGTACGCAGACGTGAGATTAGCAAATCAGTATGTTCCAATGACTGTTCATCTTTTATCGACTGATTTACAAGTATATGAGACAACGTTATCCTTAACTTCTGAAGATGGTAAAGAATTACGACTTTATGAAGTCAGTTTTTTGCATGTCGATGAGTGAGTACAATTTTTAAATACAATTTATACTTAGTTATTGATTATACAATAGCTTGTTCTTTCGCAAAATATCTCCTCGTTTGGAGATCGACGAATCTTTGCTTTTAAATGTTTACGAACGCAAGGAGATAGGAATAAATTAACAACAGTACGTTTTTTTAACGTACACGCATGTTTTAATGTACCTTCGTTTGTTCGCATAAAATTACTGGTACACATAACATGACTTGTACATTTTTTTTTTTTATGTAAGATATACATAAATTTATTATGATACGACAAAAAAGAAATATCGTCACACTGAAGATTTCATTAAAGAAAATCAAAATCTTAAAAAATCGTTCAATTCCAGAGAGCTTTGAGGTATAATATTATTTGCGAACTAACATTGCCCCTTTTATATAGGTGTAGAATATTTGTTGATAGGGCGCGCAATAATGATGCTCTAGGAAAAGTTAACGTTATGTGAACATCATAGACATTTCCTTTAAAATTTTATCAACGGAACATGTGCTCGACGTCTTACTATTTAAATTTTTTGAGTTTTTCTATATTTTATTCTTTCCTTATGTAATATATTACTAAATTTTTGCGCACAGATATACGCAACATTATTTTTAACTTACCATTTGTTGAGTAATAACATACTTTCAATTAATTATAATCGGCAAAATGTTTAATAGTAACAAGTAACCACTATCGGTATAAAATTTTTTTTCGTTTCCGCACGTGAACACTTCGTGCAATGTCTTTCGAATCAAAATCAAACAAGATAAAATAATAAAATACTTATGGACATGAATGCCGAACTGTATGATTTTTTTATAAGATACATTGGCAGTAAAAGATATTTATAACAATTTGACGAACTTATAAATGTTCGTAATATCGCTTTCAAAACAGTTATTATCGAAAAAACAAGATCATTATTCAATAGCAATAAGTTCCTAGATCTTTGTTATTAATAAACACAATCGGTTCGAAAACATCGTATACATCGTTGAAGGTATACGTATAAAAGTGATACTTCAAAGAATTTAACGGAATATCATACATTTTTAATCAACACGTTATAAATAAATGCCGAAGTCAAAATATTAAATTCTATAGATTACAGCTAAGAAAAAAAAAAAAAAAAAAACGTATCAAATTAAAGATAATTTTGAATTAAAATATTACTTGGCATTTATTTGAAACGCATAATGAACTCTATGTTTACTATTAACTGGCTTTCAAAGAAACTTATAAATTATAATCACAATTTATAGGAGTGGATCAAAGTAGGAAGTCAAGAAAAATAGGAACTACAACTTCCCAATATAGAATATACAAATGTTAGAAGATTATCGCACATATGTTACGGGCTTATTTTTACACGTCTATTAACATATTAACCTACAAGTGCGAGCTTCAATGTCTGCCAGTTAAAGTAAATTTCTTGTTCCTCAAGAAACATGCGTATTTGAAAATAAGAATTGTGTAAGTAAATTATCGTAACATAATTAATAAATTATCTTATGGTATAGCGTCAAAGAACTTTTAGAAGCAATATGCATATAAAATCTATTCCCTCCCCCCTCAATACATGGTTATTTGGATACTTGCGTTTGATATTGAGTCTAATACGCAGATGAATTTTAAGCTACATAATTCTATCATCATCCATCAGTACTCGACCACGATTTGAAAGGTTTTTGAAGGTATGCAAAACATGCCTTTTTGTGTACTGTATGAAAGAAATTACTATGGTGCTTTCATACTCCATCGCAGTTATGTATAATTCATGCTACATTTTGACCGCGAAAGATACGTACTGCTTTATTCGATTATGGTCTTGTATGTCGATAATGCTATCTGCACTATTTTTGTTTAAATTACATTTATAACTAATAAGCAGTACATATGTCAAACCTTTCGCTTACGTAATTTAGCTTTCGCTTCTTTTAGAAGAAGATCAAACGTGTTATCTTCGTTATCTTGCGATAGGCTACTGCCGTTAAGTGAATTACTGGCTAAGCCATCTGTAAAAACAAGAAAATATTTGTGTTAGTGATACTAATTACGCAGTCACATGTCGATTGTAATATTTTTACATGTTTCTGTATTTCCTTACCAAGATCTGCATATTTTACTTTGCAAAATGCTCTACGACCTCCAAAGCACAACTCATATCTAGGCAATGTTGGATCATCATTTCCATGTTCTATAGCTTCGTATGCATCATTTTTATATGCGAATATTACGAAACCATAATTGTCTCTGTAAATCACCACTTAATTGTATTATAATTCAATTATTTTTATTTCACTTGAAAAGGAAAATGTTTTATACCCGTGTTCACGGAAATGTACACTTGTGTCTACAATTGGTCCAAAGGCTTCAAATCTTCTACGTAGATCAGCTTTGGTAATTCCTTCATCTAAACATCCAACATAGACTATTCTCCTTTCTTGAAGTTGTCTTTGCTTTTCTCTATCATACCAATTATCGTACGGTCTTCGATAAGTATTTGGTGGTGATCTAATAATAATAAAATATTATAAATGTCGTATATATTCAATGAGGGTCAACTCTATAGGTTGATAAATTAGACGTATTATAGGATAACTATGTATGGTTAAAGAAACTTGCTCTGACAGAATATTAGAATCTATTACGAAATTAATTAATGCGTTCAGAATAAAAATTTTCATTCTAACTGGAATCAGATAAACTCATCACAAATTCAATTTCATTGGTTCGAAAAAAAAAAAAAAAAAAAAAGAAAAATAAGAAACCAACAATATGAAAACTGATAGGAAATAAAATTTACCTCCTCCAGTCTCTGTAGTTGCGATAACTATCTGTAGAACATCGTCCGTGCCTATCGTAACTTCTTTTGCGTTCGCGACTACCCCTTCTTCGACGACTCGACCATTTCTTCTTTCCGAAATTTGAACGAGAGGAAGACCTACAATCACGCGATATTTTCAATTTTTTTTTAACGAATTTTACACGAATCTAGTCAATAGTATTCATTATTACTGCGTAAACAAATTTCTGCATGTTCCTAATGTATTATTGCTTTACTTTCAGCAAAAAATCTATTATTCTCGACAGCAGGGCTTTCAATCGATTCTTTTATCATACATTTTTCTATTTGTCATTAATCTTTATGTACCTTGAACAACTAGAGAAGCGGGAGGAAGACCTGGATCTTGAGCGTGTTCTTGATCTTGATGATCTGGAACGCGAGCATGAATAACGCGATCTAGATCTGGAAGTGGATCTCGTATCTGAGCGAGAATGAGATGTCCAACTTGTGCTTGAACTGACTGAACTTCGACGATGACTTATTCTTCGACGACGTGTATTATTGCGTCTACAAGATCTGCTTCTGCTTCTGCTTCGACTTCTATTTTTGTTTCTATTTGTACTTCTACTTCTACTTTTGCTTTTACTTCTACTTCTACTCCTAGTGTAGGATCTGCTTTTACTTTTGCTCCTTGATCTTGATCGACTTGAACTAGAAGTAGTCCTGCGTTTTCTGTAAGGTCGCTCCTTCTTGTCCCTTATGCGTTTGTCTCTGTAAATCATCAAATCCTTCTTAACTTAACAATAAATATGATTATCTCTTAATTGCAATCTCTTTTTTTTTTTTATCTACTTTGCAAAATTTTAGTTACTGAACATTGCAATGTAAGCAGCAATTATTTGGTCGAAATATATATTTTGTATGTGATATTCACCTCTGTTCTTCATTTCTCTCATCAATATCCACTAAGGATTTTGTAGGAAATTCAAACACTGTTTCATATGTTTGAATTCCCATTTCACTAGTTGGTGGTTTCGGTTTCACTTTTTCTTCATCCAGATCTGCTTTTGGTTTCAAAACTGAAATAATTTCTCTTTCACACCAACTAAGATTTCCAGTGTTATCTTTGATTGGTTCGGTTGTAGTGGAAGCATAGTGTACATATAATAATGCCATTGGTTGAATGGGTGAATTTGTTCTGCTACTATCACTACGATTTTGCTCTCTTCTGCTTCTGTATTCAGCCAAATTTAATTTTCTACGAGGAGGTTTTTTCGTATCTTCTATCAAAGACTCTTGAGTATTCTGAATTATAATATTTTGTACCTCGTCATTTGAGCTATTAGTAGTAGTTACTATACTCTCATTAGGATTAGTGGTAATAATTGGCTGTACTGCATTTGGTGGTTTTTTTAATACAGAAACCATTTGCTTGTTAGGTTGTACTGATCTTATATTATTCAATGAATCTTTTCTTAACTGTAGAATGCTTGTAGCTAAAGCTGAACGTATTTTCATCTCATAAACAGGTGTTGACTTATTTAAGGACGCATTCTGAGCTTTTGATATATTCTCTAACAACAAGGTGCTCGAAGAATGTTTTGCATTTTGTTCTTGTAATAGAGTATCTTTGGGACACTCTTTTATCTGCTTACATATTTGTTTTTTAACTCCATTCATACGATTACTCTTGCATGATGAAAGTTCTTCACTATTGTCACTTATTTCTTCGATTTCTAAACCACTGTCTTTTTTTAAGTTCCTATCAACGCGACATTTTTCACTCCTTGCAAGATTTTTATTTTGAGTAACTATTGTCCGGTTTGTAATTGTAGCATGATAATCATGTTGAGATTTATTGTCCTTGCTTACAATTTTTTCACTATCACTAGAATGTCTTTCATATTCACTATTACTGTTCAAACTATTAATAGTGGAACTAGAGTTGCTACAGTAATCATGATCCAACTGGACTAATCCACCATCAATTGTTCTGGTATTAGTATTATTAGTCACCTAAGACAATAATTTCTAATTAGTGAATATCTTAATTAGGTATTTCAAAATTCACAATTATCAACAGAAGAATTATATATTTTATACAAATCCACTGAATTAGTAAATATTAATTCTTAAGAATTTAATTATTAAAATAATTTACATATCTGCAATTATACAGTAAAAAAATATCTGACCATAATTTGTTTGTAATTACGTTCAGAAATTTTTTATTATCCATAATCTATATTTCCAAAGATTAAACTTAATGCAGATGTGTAAATATAATTTTAAATCAATTAAAGGTATTTACAAATTTCAGTCAGAAATGTAAGATTGATCTACTGTTAGGTTTTTGTTTAGAACTATATCTTCACGTTTAACTTACTATTTTCAAAAGCTTATTTCGCGTTAGTGAAGCAGCAGCATCTTGCATTCGTGTGCCATTACTACGAATTCCCCCTTGAGTACTTGGTATTGCAGGAATTACAGAAATTACTCTTTTACGTCCTGACGCCTAATATAAAATATAACCTTGATGAGTTATATTAGATTAACTTTATATAGTGAAGAATGGAAGGATTGTTCTTGATTATCACCTTTATCCTATCAATCACTTCTTTAGGCAGTGAATCGCGAATATTTTTATGTAAATTCGTAGATTGTTTAGTTGATTTCTCTGGGAGGACAGAAAAAGTTTGCTTTGTGGACGGTTGTATTTTACTTGATTGTATGTACACACTTTGATTTGATTCTGTTGAAACTTTATCATGATACAAAGTCTTCACAGCAGAATTTTCAGATGCTTCAAATTGTTCTAATAAACTTTTAACATCTCCAGCTTCTAACACTATAAATTAAATATTGCACATATTTTCATAAATATTATATTTAATATCTAATAGATAATATCTATTAATTTTTATAATTATAGATTATATTACCTGGCAGTTCACCGGACACTGTTTCAATATCAACACAATCTTCGGTTTCTGCTTCTTGTTTTACTTGTATTGGAATTTGTTCTTTTAAATTCTTTTTTCTTTTTTTCTGTTTTGCAGGAATTTTTTTAGCATTATTGCGTATTTTCTTTGTTATTTTACTTTGAGTTGAAGTAGCATTATTTTCATTTTGAGGTTTCTTCTTTTTTATATTTAATTCCATTGTAGGATTTTTATTACTTTTATTTTTTATACAATTCGACTTATAAACAGCAACTCCTGTGTTGGTATCAATTATACAATATAACAACGTTTAATTGAAAGATCATTAATTTTTAATATAATCATGTCAACAAATAAAATGATTAGTGCAAACATACCTTTATCTTTGATTTCCTCTTTAACATTAGATATATGTTCAGTAGCTTCTGCAATATTTCTTTCTTCTATAATTTCATCTTCTGTGATACATGAAGTTGAATTTTCAAGACAAAAATTCTTTTTGTCTGATGCTGTCATATTTAATCCTATAATGTCCATGTACTCTTCCATATCAGATGCCTAAAATGATCTTATTCTAATAAATTTATATACAAAGAATTCAATAATACATTCAATATTATATTCAATAATGTATGGTTCCATAATGCTTCTAATTAATACGATTAAAATATAATTAGTTAATATATCAGTTAATTTGTTTGAAACAATTTCTAAAAAAAAAAAAAAAAAAAAAAAAGAAAAACACTTGCCTGTAAATATCCAATATGTTCCTGCCAATCAGTGAGAACTTTTGCAAAATCTTCTTTAATATCCATTTTATTAACAACAGAACTAACATCTGCTACTGACAAATCTACTATATTGGCATCATCCCTATAAAAAATATTATATAGAAAATTGATTCTTTTTTAAATAATCTTATTAATAATTTGAGTCGATTTCATTATAACTCACTCTTCTTCATTTCCCCATAGACCATCAGAATTGGTAGCATCAAGATGTGTTTCCATATATTCAAAATCATTTTCTACTATATGCATTAACAAGTCTTGAGGATTTTCCATTAAATTATGCTGTAATACAATAATTATGTTAAGATGTACAAACCAACGTTATAAATAAACGAACAGAACATATGAAAAATATAAACATATGTAAACATTATATTGAAGTTAAGTTTAAAGTTCTTGCATGCGTTTTATTTTTCAGGAAAACATTTCTTTGCAGAACAATGCATTTTAAAGTTTCTTCATATTTAAACGACATATGTTATTAATGGAAATAAAGGAAAAACATTGGAAAAACAACAATAATTACCTCGTCCAAAGGTAAGGAAAAATCTGAGAAATGTTCCTCATCGTGAAAATTCAAAAATCCCGTTTCCATGACACGTTCTGGAATCCGTTTTGTCACTATCGCGTAATCACGATCTGAAAGATCAAACACAAAATATTGACTAGAGTATTTGACACAGCATTGGAGAAAGGCCGTGCCGCGCTATTATTGCTGACCACGCGCTCACTTTAAGGTTATGTCACGATTCCGATGCAACGCGCCACACGAGTGATATGACTACGGCCACTTAAAAAATCACTGTAAACACTTGAGATATACTCGGCGAAAAGTAAGCGTCACGTATATGAATTTATCGGGGAATGCGTTCATTTGATGATCATTTTCGCGCTAGAAATGATAGAATCACGACAAATGCCGAACGTCGATGAGACACGCGGTACCGTTACCCTTCCGGCAAAATCCGCATGTAATCGTGCATCTCCGCACACGTTTCGCGAGGCTATTGACATGGAACTAACGAGGGAAAAGAACCTTACTGTTAATGTAGGACGTAACACCAAATGAACGAGGGAACTCTGCACATTTGTAGTATAATTGTAAATGCAATGTATATGCAAGCAAACATCCGTGAGTCGAAAGTGGACGTATTGCTCGAAAATTTACTCTCGCCGCTTTCTTTACGGAGGGTATTACATGGAAGCGTTCGTCCGTCTACAATCACGCGTCTTTATGTATGTATGTGTGTGGGTGTTTGCGCTACACACAGCAGAAAAAGAGAATTCACAAAAACATGCATACAGTCCGAGAGAGAGAGAATGAGACACACACACACACACACACACAAAGGTGTCCCGTACAATCAGTAGGACGCCACGCCTCCACGAACCGAAGCTGCACGGTTGGAAGCCGAAGTGACCGCTCGACCGTCGTATTTTTTGAACGTAAGAAGGACAGACAAAGATATAAGGAATATCCTGTTTGCGAAGAAAGAAATGGCGGACGATCCTTTAACTCGAAAACGAGATGTTATGTCTATTTTACAGAAAAGTATCGCAAATCGGCGAATGCGGCATGTGCCAGAGAACACGAGGAGCGCCGCCTGCCAGCACGACCTGCCGCCCGCTGCGCACCTACATATTTAGCCTGGAATCCTCGGTATAAATAACACGTGTTCACGTAACGACCCGTTTAACACACGACGCATTGACGAACACAGACTTTTGTCGAAACACTTCGAGAGATTACTTACGTTCGAATGCATAAACCTCTAGAAACACAACCGTTCTCTATGTGTACACTGTCACATGTGATCGTTTAATCACGTTCTCGACACGACGCACCGCTTTTTCCCCTCTTAAAGTCTATCGGCTTGCGCAGGAAGGTCCGAACGCAACGCGCACGCATACAATTCACTACTGTTCGCATCGCACGTAGCTATGACTGGCTATGACCTGCAGCCTCCCTCCCCCCTCTTTCCCTTTCACCGGTCACACTTTCCCTCTCTTTCTCCGTTTCTTTGTATGAGTTCGTCATCGTACCGCTCCTCTACTGCGCATGCGTACCTATCTTCGCGCCTCCAACGATGGTCAGAATTTTTTGGCAAATTTATTTTCCATTTTTTATCCCCTTTAGTTTTGTCGATTCGAATTACAGACACAATCGTTATAATTTTTACGCTTTTCAATATTAAATCGTTGATTTATTTTATTTTATCAGTGGATAATCACGTAGAAGATTGTATAAGAAAAGAGCAAGTAATACATTCTAAGTTCAACTTATGAAAACGCACATTTCCGTTATTCTCTCTTTCTCTCTCTCTCCTTCTCTATTTTCTCTTTTTATTGCACATGCGTAGATCGTTATCTTTACATTGATAACCTTTGTATTTACGCGCGTAAAGTAAGGTTAATTATTCGAATCGTTATTTTCTTTTTCTTTTTTTTTTTATTGGAATTTTTATAATTCTTACAGAAATGATGTTAATAAAGAAGAAATATTATGGCGATATCCTAAGAAATTTTTTAGTAATTTCTCTTTTACTCGGGAAACTTTTGTCTTTCGAAGAAAACAACTTTGTTGTTTACTTAAAAAAAGATAATTTTAGATGGATGACCTCATTTGTAGATATCTGTTGCATTTTATTTTTTTCAATACGATGTTTACGGTAACTAAAGAGGGTTGGTTTCTACGGTAACTATATGTCAATCAAAAACAATGTGGTTAAAAGCATGAGTCATTATTCTCATTGCTATCAGTATCATTCATTTTCCATCGGACAACCGAAGCAAACAAAGTGACAATAGGTATTTCGAAAATGTAAACCAAATATTATATATCTGATATATTTTTAATAGACCATCGTAAAGAAAAAAAATTTGGCTCTAAATGGCATCACATCGTAATCTATATTTGATCACAAGTTGAACCTTCAACGTTATGTCCTGTTGCGAGGGAGTCGATGGTATCGAACGTTCTCTTGGCACTGGTTGTTGCGGTAAATATTTAAATTAATTAAGAAAGAAAAAGCAATCGTTATTTTTTATAAATATACAAACGAAATGAATTGATTTAATATTAGGAACAAAGTGTACGGGCGGATCAAGTGGATGTCCCAATTCAGAATCTCGTATTCGTTCTTGCCATTGTCAGAATAACGTCGGTTGTTTGGATCGTAATGATTGTGGTGGATTTCGTCCTAGCGGTACTGCAGCTACCGGCGCATGTCCAGGACCGTGTCAATGCTTAGAGGAGGAGATCTGGAATAGTAACGTTCCACCTAAGCCAAATTGCGAGTGGTTAAACAACTTTTCTGAGCTCCGACGGCAGTGGAGCAATCATGCTCGTCAACAGAACTGCAAGTGTTGCAACTGTCGATCATGGTAGGTAATCCTGTGCGAAAACAAAGAAGCAATTCACTTCGCACAATTAATTTTTGAAGCAAATGGAGAAAGTCGTTTCGTCGATCGACACGTTAATTAGATAAATGATAGATAAAGGATGTCGTACGGTAAGGATCGAAACTAAAGATTATCTGCTTATTTTTTTTCATTAGTTTTTATTCGCAATTTCATTATATGCTTCGTTCGATTCGATTCGCAGTAGAACTGTCGCCCCCTGTCGACCGTGCTTACCGACAACGCTTTGCACTTCCGGCTTCGTCGTACCTTCATCGGACTGTCAGGTATACCGAGGTAGAAGCACGCCGAATGGACCAGATTCCTTTCACTAAAGCGAGTCAAGGCAAACTTACTTCGCAGCAACGATGAGAATAGGGTGAAAACGAGATAATAAGAAAGTACCAAGTACAAAGTAGAAGTAACAAATGTTTGGTAATGCAGGAAATGAGGTAAAACAGGATTATTCTCATTAGGGAGAATTATCCATCGTTGCTTCGAAGTTCGAGCGAGTTGCTCGCACATATCGTACGTAGATAGAGTTAAATAAGTAGGAAATCACGGAACGTCTCTTTCTCACTCTCGTTAGGATTATTGCGAGGATCGTCGTTTAGCCGGCGGTGCAAGCGATAAAAGAGATTTAAGTCCAGTGGAATCAACGTCCTCGAGGGAGTCTCGTAATGTTCGAAGAGAAGCCGGGGGTGGTTGTCCGCCACCAGGATGCGGTCGATCCGGCCAAACGACACGCTGTCGATCACCAAGTACGGATCGTTCCTCCTCGTGCTCTTGGTGTCCCACATCCGTACCGCGTCCTCCTTCTCCATGTAGACCATCAACTCCTTGTCAACCCTGTGCTCCTTCCCCAAAGTCCATCTTAAAAAAGCGAAGTTGTTGTCAGTGTACGACAGGTTATTGCATGTGTCAACCGATGCCACGAAACTGTAATTGTCCTCCTCCGATCCAAATTGATGCTCGAGCAGAACGAGATTGCACTTGTGACTGTCCTTCATCTCCGGAATGTGCATGTCCACCGAGCGAACGAAGATTTCCTAGAACAATGGTGAAATGTCCCAACGCCAGATTATGTTGTCCATTACCGCGATTACCACCCGGTCCAAAATGTCACTGCGATCGCTGTCAGCCCTGTTTACCGGCACCTTGTGATCCCTGCACTTCCAGCATATGTCGGAATGTCATTCCAAGAGCGAATCCCTGTTTTCCGAGTTCACCGTGTCCACCGCGTTCCCCTTGCCGTCCAAAATCTCCTGATCTTCAACCTTGCCGTTTGCCGTCACCTTGCCGTAAATCAACGCAACGATTTTGTCTCGGAAGGAATTCTTGTCGTGATGATACTTACAACGCATGTCCACGTGCTGCTAATGATAGACGATCGTCGGCAACCTGCGGAGGAACAGGTCAGTCTTCGACGATTCGTCGTAGACGGGCAGGCGGTGATAGGCGTGAAGAAATAATCGCAACGAAATTCAAGGACGAGTCAACGAGCACGAACGATCGCGAGGGTGATTCGCGAAATCCTTTCTTATCGGGATACTGTGAGAAAGCCGATGAAAGGGAATGCGAACGCGAGGGCGGGGGGTATTCATGTAAAGTGGATTTGCTTGATTGTCGTCGACGTATCGACAGGTCTGACGAAATTCGATCTGACAGTGCTTTCAATCATACTTCCAGCTTGAATACAGTTAGTTGCTCTGCTTATCAACCCCGCGACGAATCCGTTCAAGTGAGATTCGATATTGATTGCGATTATTCTCGTGAGTTAGCTTCAATCGATGATTCATCTTGTCATCGCCGTCGTCATCATGATCCAAATAGTACGTGTGATTCATCTTGCACGAAATCTTTTCAGGATTGTTTACAATGTTGTTGCGGTCGGGATGAGATCGGATGCGATCTTTCCTGCGATTATTGTTGTTCTTTTGACATGGCGGGTTTTAAGGACGAACCACGATGTCGTTGCGCTCCTGATGGGAATGGCTGCGACAAAACGTGCAATTATTGTTGTGCGTTTAACGACTCCAACGTGATTATTGCCGACAATATTTTGACCGTGAAAGACGAGCGATAGAATGTTTCAAACGTTATCTCGAACGGTGATGACTAATGATGATAATCGACGAATGGAAGAAAATAACGAGGGTGCGATTAAGAAATTGCATAATGTCGCTTCGTGAATGTTGTTGTCGTGGCACGTATACGCGTAAATTTGTTTTTATCCATTTGCGGACAATACTGATTATTTGATATTTTTATTTACATGAAGTTTATTTATTTAGATATTCTTTACAAAAATTATTATTACACACGTAGACGTGTATCTCTAATGAGACTATATATATATAGTCTATATATATATAGTCTATATATATATATATATAAACACTGTCCGTGAATGGATTAAAGAACGTGCAAGGAGTGAACTATGCATCAATTCAAATATAGTTGAAATTAAAGTTTATCATCGAAGAAAGTTGGATCGATTTTAATTCGAATATATAGTTTGTCCAATAGTCATAATTGCGATGCATTGCATTTAAAAAACGTGCAAACTCGTCCTTGCACGCGCTCGTGTGAGATAGACATTTACTTGTATCCTTGTCTGTGTCTCACCAAAGGGCCAATGTGACACGTGGTGTGGTGGGTCCGGTAGGTGGAGATAACACAACGACGATAACATGGAGCACAAGCGCACAGACCTGTCGGTGCAATTGGAAGAAGGGAGACGTGTCCTGCAAGGACATCTTCTCTTACATCGGAGCCATCGGTCATTCTGCTCTTTCACCCGGCCCTCTTACCCTTCTATCCTTCGTCCTACTAATCCTCCTTGCCGTTACCTGGTCCTCCGGATTAACCCTCTATCACCGTTATTTTTTTCCGAAAAAATTGTGTATAAAATATTTCGGTCGATGATTAAACGATACTTCGAAACACCATGAAACGTTGTCCTTTTCATAATGATTTTTGTATATTTAATTCCTTTTTTTTGTAATGATATCTTTTCTGTAGAAGAAAAAAAAATGAACAATCCTTTCTTTCGCATCTTTTTCGTGAATTTAATTTTACAAGCAATAATATTGTCGTCATCATAATTACTTTACTTTATAGAAAATGTACAATTTTGACAGATACAAGAGGATTTCCCGAATGAATCGAGCGAAACAATCCGCTTTCCTTGGTCAAAAGCGATCAATGTCTAACGTGCTGCTTTTTTGATTATTCCTATTCCATATTGGCACGTAGCCGATTCCATTTCGATCGAGAGCGTTTATTTCTTATATGATATACCATTGAAACACGTTATGAGAAAGATTGTCGAGAAAACGTGAGACGATGTTATGCTATGTGGATGATCATAAGAATGCAAATGTTACAAAGAACTTGTATATCTTACGAAAAACAACTTCCAAGAAAATATATAGTCGTAATCGTAAAAACGGAAAGATAATACAAAACTTTCGAGTATTATTTATCTTTTAACTATTCATTTATTATTTTATGTATTATTTTATTATTTTTCTTTAGAGGAACATATTTCACGATATAATGTTAGTGTATATGACGTCATGTAGGAAGATTTTAGAATCTTTTGTAGTTATTTTTCTCGCCTTCTAATCCAATCAGTACTTGCATATTTGATATATAGGAGAAGTTCATGCCATGTCTTAATTTTTATTTATCCATTCAAGATACAGCTTGTACGGATCTACTGTGTACTT
This sequence comes from Dolichovespula saxonica, assembly GCA_911387935.1. NCBI lineage: Eukaryota > Metazoa > Arthropoda > Insecta > Hymenoptera > Vespidae > Dolichovespula > Dolichovespula saxonica. The sequence goes on from OU426997.1 coordinate 4,230,845, forward strand.
GTACTGTGATTAAAAATTTTTTACGGTCTTTAATGGATTACTTTTTCACTTTCTCAGATATCCCGGCCATAAATTTATCCTATAACGGTCCGATTGACAAATTTCTGTACAAAAATTCGGGAGAGATGGTAGGTACTCGGTTGTCACCTTCAATCCATTGTGGATTGCGGAGGCGAGTACCTACCATCTAAGAAAGGTTGGTCTAAGGGTCTGGATAGTTTAATGGTTAAAAACTGTTCCGATTGAAACCATCCGAGAGTCTAACTTTCTTTGTGAATTCTAAAATAATAAATTTTAAATGTCTTAAAGACATTGTCTCTTTTCTGCTTTTACCGAACGTTCTAAGCCTTATAATAATTATAAGATCCTAACTGTTTGTAATATTTCTTATCATGTTGTCGAAATTATTTTCGCTTTCACAATGAGTGACTTACACTCAAACAGTTATTCCTTAGAAACTGTTCCTTTGTTGAAGTTTATCTTTTGTTTATATTTCATATGTACAGTGTATAAAAATTACCAAAAGAAAATAATTTGTGCAGAGTTATTTCCTTAAACAACAGCTACTCGGTCATGCCAGGAATATCCAAATATGCGATTGTAAAATGTCCTGCCGGCAATATCCTGAACTTCGACCGCTAAGAGTTAAATTACCTGCCGCGCAGGTCCTTTTCTATTGTTTCGTAGCAACAACTTGATCTATACACACGGTAAACTGTAATTAGGACACAAAGTGCCAGTTTTGGAATAATGGATTAACTGTAAATGTCGCAAGAACGACTTTAGTATATCTGCAAGCTAGCATTATTCCTGACACAGGAATTTTGATTATGGACAATGACAAGGAATATTGGAATAATAATTCAAATTCCTGATGTTGTAGTTTCTATTAAAATAAGAAGTATCGTTCATTACTAATCTCCGTTTTAACGTGTAATTAAAACTCTATAAAAGAAAATAATGTCAGGGGTTAGAAATATCTGTAGACACGTATTATTCGACACTATTATATTTTGTCATTTAATTGCGTCAATCGCGAGAGGAACTTCGCGCCTCCTCCTACTTTTATCTTAACAAGATGACGCGCTCTCATGATCATGTATCAGTCGTCGAAATGACGCGCAACGGAGCGTTTCCATCGTCATCTTCGTCTTTCTTCTCTTGCTTATTGTTACTCCTTGTGACGTTACCTTCGCATCAAGAAGTTCGCGCTTCTGTTACATTCGACTTAAGTCCTTTACTCTTTGGAGCGTTGGTGAAAGACTCAAAGTCGCATGAATCGAAAGACACAAAGTTACCGGGTTGCATAGAGTGCGGGGAGTACAGGTATCTATGTAACATATTTATGTACATATATATAGGTATATGCTTGAAAATGTTAAACGATACATTTGATGTTATACTTGTTAAAATAGAATAAAATTGTCTGCATGTTGTTACGCTGTAGTAGTATTATCGTTAGTTAGATTATTATTAGAATTCAAATAAGGGATTAAAAAGAGTTAATTTTACAAATGTCGACTATGTATTTATTTATCTTTGATTTTAAATACTTTTCTTGTGATCCTGTTCCTCTGCATGATTCTTTTTTTTTTTTTGACGATGATGAAGAGTGTAAGGATATCGTTAAAAAAATAAGTAATTTGAATTAGTCCGAGAGTGTCACAGAAAAAAAGATCTTTTCTATATCGAATTTATATGCATATACAGATGCCCGGAAAATACGTCGAAGTGTCTCTTGGGCTCTGTATCGGATCCTTGCGGATGCTGCAAAGCTGGTGTCTGCGCTCGTCTTGGCGGAGAGGCCTGTTGGAATTCGAGTATCCCAGAACTAAACGCTAACAGCCGTAAGGATGGCCTCTGCGCGAAGAATTATTTTTGCCAATTACGTTCCGATCTTCAGGAAGAGGTATAGCTTTCATTTGCATCGCTTGCTTCTCATAATAGCTCTGATTATTTGTACGATAATTATACGATACGGTTATAATATTGTAATTTATCTTGAAATCTAAAGCCGGAAAACTATCACGATATTGCACAATAAACCTGCGATATTAATGCGAGTTGTCTACCTACGTTAACTTTAATTCAACGAACTTATCTGAACCATCCTCGCGAGTGAAAGTAATCTCGTCTTGTTGCGTTTCGTGGGCGTCGAATGTAGTATTTCGTGCAATCAAATAATCAAGCAGATCGGATATAATTCGATATAATATAAGAGACATCGCGCAATCAAATAATTAAGCAGATTGGTTACAATAAGAGAGAGAAGTTTTTGTTAGTTTCTTATCTTATGGTCTTCGATTTTTCATCGATCTCCTTTGAACGTTGTATTACATGAGATGTTTTCTTTTGATATAGGATGTAGCCGAAGCGATCTGTACCTGCATGGAGCAGACACCAGCATGCGGTAGCGACGAAGTGACTTATGAAACACCGTGCGCTCTTCACGAGGAAGCGATGAAGCTGAAGAATCATTTGTCTTTGAAATTACAGCATCTTGGTCCTTGCCAAACTCGACCATGGATCGTTTCCTACTCGGAACATGTCGTCTCAAGTGTTGGCCAACGTGTTCTCCTTGCTTGCGAGACTAAAGGTTTTCCAGTACCTGATATTTTCTGGGAGTTTCATTCTTCTGATGGAAAGAGGGTTCTAAAACTAACAGGTAAGCGATAATTATGATTTTTATTTGTTCGAAAGGTATGCGTACTTTACAAGATAAAGAAGAAAAGTAGTTAATTACAGAAGTATTATAGATAATTCTCTCATTTACTTTCTTATTTTTATGACTTGGGTTTAAAGGTAAGGAACATATAATAACCGTACAAAGTGACCAAGATTCGAAATCTTTGACGAGAACGTCTTGGCTCCAACTGCCACGGATGACTAAAGAACACGTTGGGACGTATCATTGTATTGCCAATAATTCGATAGGACAGGCAGGCGCAGCTTCCTCCGTATCGATAGTTTAAGGTCCTGATTACATTCCGTAGAAAAAGTAAGTTCGATTGTGGTGGAAAGTGGAAAAGCGGATTAGAATGGAATTAAGGGAAAAGGAGAAACATTAATCACGTTCGTCTGGAAGAAATCGTTGTGGTATTAAGTATTTTCTTTTTCGATCTTAGAAATGGTCGAATCAATGTTTTGAAAAAAAAATGAAACAATCTTTCATAGGTATTGTTTTACACATTTACACCACAAAAACGTCCCATTTTTATGACCCGACTATTAATTATTTGTCGGGTTTCAGGAATATATAAATAAATATTATCTAATGTCAGCAGGACTTTTTAAAATCAAACCCATCGTATCCTTATTGTTAAAAAATTGTATTTCCTTTCGCGTTCGTCACCATCCTTCTTGCGACGTCCTGAAAGATTTAATTAGAATTAATCTTGCGTATAAGACTTCGATTGTAATTAGATACTTACTCTGGACTTTGCCATGTACCGCGGTCCATCACCACGGTTTCTGGACTTTCTCTGGATAAAAAGTAAGTTGCAATGTGTAAAAATAACATGTGTTAAACCTTAAAAATATTTTATCTTTGATTAGCGGATTAATTTTAGCATGTTTTGCAAACAAATTTAACTGCGGTAGACAGTAACGAAAGTTAGTCTTCGATTGTTACTAATATTTTCAAATCTTCAATGAAATCAATGAGCAACACCTCCGATGGTTCCTCTGTCGGATACGTTAAAATTATTCAATAATAGTCGCTATCGAAGCATACTCGACAAGCTCGAACTACTTGATTTTGTTTAATTTGTTCAGTGGTTTCGGGCGCTCGAGATCGATCAAAAGCCGCAATTCAATACTATGTACTTGCTCGCTCGTAGAACGTATGTTAGGTCAGAGAGATCGAATGAAGCAAGGGAAGTAGGGGATAAAACAATCGATGTTTTTACGAGACGACAAAAAGCAGTTGGGTTGGCTGTGCATAAAAGCAATTTCTGGATGACAGTATATAACGAAGTAAAACTAACGATCTCATCGATAATAAAGACGTATCCTTCTTTGAAAACGATGGTCTTCGATATACCAGAGACAAAATATGAGCAATTGGTGTACTGACAATCATAATAAGCGCACCTATCAATGTAGCAAACCAGAATCCGTTCTGAAAAACAAGAAAAGAAAACAAAACAAAAAAGAAAATAAAATGAAGAACAGTAAAGAACCTTCGTATGAAGAAGATATAAAATATTTCGTAGTTTCGATATTTATTATCGTGACTACGTACCAGAGGGCCTAAAATGTGATTACACAAAAGAAGCCTCATTCCTTTTAATATTTCCCATAATGGCCGGCACTTTGAAACTCCGCTATTCATCTCCGATATTACGTGAGTTCTCCATTGATCTAAATAATTATTCAATCGATTTATAAATGCCTTTCCTTTCTGAAAACCAACAAAAAATATTGTTTTGATTAAATAGATATGAAATAAGTATGATTACTTACTCACCAATTGAGCGATTTTATCTCCCTGATTATCAATATAGTATTGGATTGTTTTTAAATGCGAAATGGATTGGTTGACTTGTCGCAGAAGTGGTAGCAGCTGTAATTCCAATATGGCTATTTGATAAACCAGATTATCTTGTAGCTTCATCAATGGCTTCACTCTTCGCGACGTAAGGTCTCTCATATTAGACCCGATAATTTGCAAATCTCGAGCGACGCTTCTGTCGCTAAGTTGACGAGCTATACTATCCAGTTGATCGGAGAAAGCGTTTAGATCCTTGCTTAAAATCGGCCCTTGTATCTGTTACAACGTAAACGTATAACATTTCAACGGATTTGTTTAATCGATTTCCTACGGTGACCTTTGGTTTTATTCGCCGTTTTCCCTTGGTAAACGACGATTAAGAAGTCATCAAATTTAGCATACCATAATTCTATGTTCCGTAAGATTCGGTCCACAAGCGTACAGAAGATTCTGTAGTCGTTGTTGCAAGCTAGGTGTTAATATTTTGAGACCCTTTAAGTCGACTTTTAATTTTGACTTTGCTCTGGACATATCAGTCCACATCCAGTGTTCCGTAAGTTGCTCCAATTGCATCGTACGATCAAGTCGAAACGCAGGATACGCCGCCTCGTTCTTTTCACACTTTCTGTTGAACGACGGAATATTTAATATTTATTTTTTATACAAGAGGTTTTTCTCTTTAGAAGGTAGATCGTATTTCGTTTCATTAAGATCACGTAACTCACTCGAACATATCCTTCAAAGACACGCTCAATCTTCTTCCGAGGAAGATTCGGGTTTCCAAAACGGCCTCTAACGTACGATATTCAGGATCGTAAAGTGGTCGGCAGAGTAACATCTCCATGTGACCAGATAACGCTAATCCTGCTGCGAATATCGCCCATAAAGCGATCGAAATGAAGCAGCTCATAAACACAGTACTGAAATCCAATAGAAAGTTCTCTCAGCGATTTATTCTCTAACAGTTAAGATAAAGCTAAGTATTGTCGACGGTGTTTGATATTGTTATGAAACATTTTTGTTATAAACTTTTTTTTCGTTAATATTGTTAATAGCGTTATTCAGATCTAATCGTTTTTTTAATGAGTATATCATTTTTATTATATGTTTCTTAGAAATTTTTCTATTTTATAGGTGGGATTAGGAACTTTCGTGCGAAGGATTTTTTTTTATTGCATTTTGGGATTTAACAGAAGTAATAGCGTCGAGTTGATGTTTCCGAAAAATTTTATTTCTATACTTACCACAAGAGGGTCGGTCGCACTTTACCCTCGGACGATCCACAATGGCAACGAAGAGCTCCGAGTAATAATAGCCAGACGGGTAAAATGCAGAGAAAAGTACCTGTCCGACAAAATCGAAGGACGGTTATTATTTTCATCGCTGTGTCCGACGTCGGACATTCGCCTCCTACGCAATGTTTTATCGCGAAACGTTCGATCGTTGCATCCGGAGAAATGATTTCTTTTTTTACGTGAGATTCACGTTCATTTCCATTGAGAAAAGACGATTCCACAGACGTGGGCTTTTCATAAAATAGGACGTGTGAATTCTCTTTAAGAAAATAAGTTCGCTCTAGAGAATTATAATTAAACGTACCGTGCTTAAGAAAACAAAGCAAATAAATCTTTTTTTTTTTATCAACACTAAACAATGATGTCCTATCGTTTTTTGTCTTTTAGACAAATAAACAATACAGGTTCTGTTTTGCCTTTATTATCGTTATTGTAACTCGTCTTATTTTCTCATGGCGTTTTTGGTAGTTTGGTAGTTGTAGATGGAGAAGTTGAACGAATGAAAGATCGAGAAAATAGAAAAGTGGACCGTGGTAGAAAATGAAATTGAATCCTGCCGGAGTCAGAAGTACGTCGGTAACTTTAACAGTTGTCAAGGTTCACGTGGGCGCTCTTAAGTGTGGGATAAATCAGTGTGTAGTGGCGTATATTCTGAAGGGTGCTTCGAGGGTGACAAAACTTATTTCTGAGGAATGAAGGATTTAGCTTGTTCGATTCGACTGAAAAACTTTGAAATTGGTTTATTCGTCATAATGTTGCTTCGATTTGTCGTCTTAGAAACGTACGATTCTTAGGGACTTGTAATTTCATAAAAATATATCGACGATGTTGGTAATGATAAAAGAAAAATAAGCCGCGATAAGCGGTTAGTGTGTAATGTAAATGTTATTTCTAAGGAATAAAGGTAGAACTTATTCTTCCCGTTTTTATTGCACAAACGGCTCAACTTTGAACCCTATTGATAGGTACAACTAGATGATAGACTTTGCGGGAGAAAATGGAAGAATCTCTTTTGTGAAGGGAAAACGCAAGGAGAAAAGTAGGTAGTATTTTATGCGGCTAAGTCGTAATATCGTTTCAAGGATAAAAATTTGCAGAGGAATTTAACGGAATATATACTGTTACGTACCGAGACCAACGAGCCACCTAATCTGTTCAAACGCGATGACGTAGGGTATCGCATAATCCGCAATACTCCTTGCAGATTTGAGCTGTTTCGAAAGTTCCGTGCTACTCGCTTCCATGCTCCGTGTCTTCTGGAATATCCTGGCACGTGCACCGCTGATCTCACGGCGAATCTCTGCCGACAAAATATCATATAAATTTTCCCTCTTTTTCTCGAATTACGATTACTTTCTTTCTCACGTTACTTATTAATTTTCTTTTCATTCTCTTTAATTTCACGTTCGAAATTGACAAAAAGCAAACATCATTAATTTCTCATTAACGGCTATATTGAATTTGTCAATGTGTTAGCGATTACGTTTCCTCAATTAAAAAAAAAAAAAAAAAGAAAAGAAAAGAACACAAACTTTACGATCGTAGCTCATTATTTCTGGGATGCATTCATCGTTCTTGAAAAGGGACGTAGGAATTTAGAAAGGCGAGATGCCATTGTGTTAAAGGAAGATCAATAAAAATAACGTGACTGGTCATGCGTTCTTTACTTCAACCGTATTTCACAGTCTCAATAAGGAGAAGCGGTCGTTAGTCGGTAATTTTCTCGAAGCTTCGTAGATTTATTAAGACGATCAAGCACAGAAGGTGAATAATAAACGACGAATTACGCCGTTCCGCGGGTGTCATTGTTCTCTTCAAGCAAAGCTCGAGATCCTCGAGCTTGCCGTACTTCCTATACCGAGAACGTAATGGACGGTCGACCTCGAATATCTCGAAAGCCTTTTCTTCTTCTTCTTTTTTTTTTGTTCTTGTTACCCATCATCTTTATCTTTAGGGTTAATAGAACACGATATGGATTTCGCATTAGATGGTGGGGTGTCACCGTCACCTCTCTATTGCTTACGGTTTAAGCAGAAGAGAAAGAACGATAGAAAGAGAGGAAGAGAGAGAGAGAGAGAGAGAGAGAGAGAGAGAGAGAGAGAGAGAGAGAGAGAGAGAAAATAAAGACAGAAAGAAAAGGTCGTTGAATCCAGATTGGATGATACCACGGAAAAACCGAAAGAAGAGTCAGTCGATGTACAGGTCCACAACACAGTGAGACACCAGCAACCGTCAACATTGTCCTCCCATGGCATCAATCACCGATCCCCATCGGCGAAGTTTGAACGGATGCCACCGTGGGGGAGTTCAACCGTATACGATCTTCGCGAGAAACGAGACGCTGTTTGCTCCGGGCATTTACCACGTTTCGTTTGTCTATTGAGGGGTGGATATCTCCTTCTCTTCGTCTCTGCCTCTCTCTTTTTTTATTTTCTTTTTTAGTACGTCTTCTTCTTCTTCCTTTCTTTTTTCTTCTTCTTCTTTTCCTTCTTTCATTTCTTCTTTTTCTTCTTCCTATGGTTTTTATTCCCATTATTGTGGGGGGGGGGTGGGTGGGAGGGAGAAACGCTGACGCTTCCTCTCGAAAACGGAATACCGAAAGCGTTCTCTTTTATTTTGGTTTTTATTATTTTCTTTTTTTCTCTCTCTTCAAGAAAATGCTTGATAACATTTATAGGAGTCTTAAGAGGGAATCTTTTACCGAAGGTATCTTCATTTATAACTATTCGACGATTCGATCGAATTCCTTCCTTCTTTTCCTTCTTTCTTTTCAAGAAAAAATCCAATCGGAAAACGGTGATACGATTTACTTTTATTTTCGGATTATTCGACATTCCAGCGAGAACTCGAAATGGTGTACTTATTAGCCGAGAAAAAGCACCGGAGTCGAGAGTAATATTCACATTAGAAAAATCTATCGAAATTTACTTTTTCGGGCGAGAGAAAGTTCTTGATTCCTTCTTTATTCGAGATTTTTCCCTACCTACTTTTTAGTAAGACTGTGAAATACGTTGTGAAATATGTGAGTTGTTGCACCAAAGAACGAAGAATAAGGGAGCAAAAGTCGAGATTTACCGGTGTTCGCAACGGTTTAATCGGAGCAAATGTGTTTTACGATACTTTCACGTAGCCATGTCATTTGTTTCCTTTTTTCTTTTTTCCGTTTTTTACCCTTCTCTCTTGTACCATAGTCGTTGTTTGTAAGCAATAGGTCAACTAATCGTTTCAGGTATTCGAAAGGGAGCGGAATTGCAAATGGAAATTTAGTTTTTGTTTGGTATAGGAGATTGATGGAAATTCGACGAAGTTTTTGTCCTTCGATTGTTTTGCGTAATATCGTAATGTCGTAAAATCAATGATAGGTATTACAATTCAAGAAGATGCAATAATTGGTGGTCAAGTTTTTATCCGTTTTTTTTCCTTTATCATCAGTAAGTATGTAATAAGAATAGAATAATACGTTCTGAAGAAGGAAGAGCATGGGAAAGCTGAAATGGCTCGTAAAATTCTATAAGCGATTGAAATATCGTATCTTTCCTTTCGATTAGCCGTTCTGCAGTAAAATCTCATGTAATTTCTCGGTGATCCGTTTTTATAATCTTTTTTGATTACCGTTAACTTAAAGAGTTTTATTCTTCCATTCATTCGTGGAAATCGTATCAATATTTTTATTCCAAGGTATACTAAAAAATAATTTTGGTTTCGAGCACACGTAATCGGAATACATAATAACAACGTAACGCGTTTTGGGATTCATAATGTAAACAATAAATATCGTAGATTTTCAAAAATCTGACTGTTACATGACCGATGATATTTCAAATAACGCGTGATTGTATCCGACCATATATGATTATTATCTTCAATTATTTTGCCATTCGAAACAAATGATTTATATAAAACATTTCGATTTCATGGCAGTTACTCGCGTTAATTTCTCGTTTTATCTTTGGCTAAGTGATAAATGCGTTCCATTGTATTTCTGTATTGGTATATAGCGATGGAAGTAAACAACGAGTATCGTACTGAGAAGTTGATGGATCCCTTCATTCACGTTGAATTTTTGTCAATCGAACGAATTTATCATTCTACCTACGATTTCTCGCATCCAAGGTACTTCTGGCGATGTAATGAGGCACGTAGAGATACTCTCCGCGTGCTTGACGTCCAACCTCCGTGAGATTCTCTCTGCTGCTACCGCGTAAACGTAGAATACGATCGTCCCTTAGGAGCTGAAAAATTCACAAGATTAATGGGAGGCGTATAAAAAAAAATTGACGATTATATATTAAAAATTACATATTTCTTTTCTACAGTATTTAATACCTAATATACGGAGAAAATCCTGTCGTTAATTTTTTTTTTCCCCCTATCGAAACCAATACTCATTACTCCCTTTCGATTCCATTTTCGAATTACCACTTTAGAATGGTCGACACACTTACGGCATTTTGACAAAGACACAATCCTCTTTTCTTCTTTTCCAGCTTAAAGAATGAGACCGTAAAAATCCCTTTCTTTTCTGTCTCTATTTCTCTCGATAAGCCTCTACATTTCATTTCAGGAATAAAATAGGATAAATTAAGAGGAGAGCAATAAAATAATAACTTTTAACGCAAAGCATTATCATAATATGACGTATATAGAGTATTTTTGACCGCAATGTACTATGTTACGTTCCCCTTTATACGGAATATTTCTGATAGGGGATCTTTCATTTCGACGATAAGCATCGTGGACTCGATTTCAGGCCATTATCATTTTCTTATATGACTTTTCAGTTCGAATAAAGTACGATGAATGCGTTTGGTCGACGAAAAAAACATAAAAAAAAAAAAAATGAGGAGGATCGTAATGAGCATGCTTATTTTCGTGCATAGTGGAACAATAATATTCGTAAAAAAAAAGCAGGAAAGGAGCTGCCGGGACTGTGTGAAAAGTTCTGACTATTCTAGTCTCGCCTGTCCCACGTAGTTAAGCGTTTATCCTATTGTCTCTACCCAGTCCGCGTTACCAACTGCGGATAAAGCCTTTATCCATTTCGGACGTTGCCTTTCAGCCTTCCTGATTCTCAATTCGATTTTCTCGGGAACGCAACTTCTCTCTCCTCGTTTCGTTGATAAAAATAAAAGAAAGAAATATATATATATATATATATATATATATATATATATATATATATATATATATATATATAAATAGAGAGAGAGAGAGAGAGAGAGAGAGAGAGAGAGAGAGAGAGAGAGAGAGAGAGAGAGAGAGAGAGAATAAAAAAAGGAGAAAGACAGTAATTATAACGAGTAAAAGAAAATCGTCAAATAAGCGAGTTCGTAAAATTCACAAGAATATTATTCTTGTTCTTTGTTACTAATTTCTTGTAGGAAAACTTTTCTCTCGAAATTAATAAACTTGTTGAACGTACATGTCGTAGTTCGCTTTTACTTCGTTCGGAAAGAATATACTTTATTCAATTATAACTTTATAATTTATTAAATTAAGCCTTAACAAGGACGACAATTTTTGCTATAATACTTATTTACAAGACAACGGAACATTCAGTTATGTTTTAGAGAAAACATATAATTTGATATATTTTTATTAAGTTAACGAACGAATGAAAAAAATTCTTTTTTCGCGTTCCCACAGCGCAGCCTTTTAACTTGAAGTGTCAATATGTATGCAACTAGATACCCGTGCTAATTAAATTGATTTTATTTTTTTTTTATAACAATACGAAAGTTGTTTTTTTTTTTTTCATTATCGAGTTTTCACGTGTGACGAGAATAAGGGAACTAAAGCCAGTGCTAAAATTTCTGCCTCTACGGTTCATATCGGTAAAAATAGGAAGGGTAGAGGTGAGGCGAGAAAGGTGGTTGCTCTTGATAAAGTTTATTTACTTGTTCCATGCGCAGGGTGAGACGTAAGCCAGAAGGGTCGATGACGGAGCAGAGAGGACGATCCTGAACCGAGCACGCTTTAACGGCACTTTCTAAATCGCGTCGTATCACGTCGGTCTCTCGGTTCAATTGCGTCCCGAGATCGCGTGCTCTTTCTCCTTCCTTCAGTAATGATTCTGCTCTGCCCGAGAGTTCTTGACTAGCTGAAACATCGAATCCAATCACTATTAGATGGACCAAGACCACTGACATAAATATTGCTTCGTTCTTTTTCTTTTCCGATAGTGCAGTATAACGTCTTTGGCAACATGTTTGATAGAAAGAAAGAGAGAGAGGGAGGGAGAGAAAGAAAGAAAGAGGCAAGTCGAATTCATCGAATTAATCGAACTACGTAACTACTGGAAAACCATTGATTTTGTGGATAATCGAACGATTCGTTTTACTTTAATGCGCAATTTCGCCTATTTTTCTTGAAAAATTTTTCCTCTTTTTTATTCGAATTTTCTATCATAGTAATAATACTTAGAGTTGTATCAAAGAATAGATACGTCAATACGATCATCAAGGGCCTTTGAAAGAGTCAAATTATTATGAAAATTGATATAATTAAAAGAAACAGAAATTTGTCAATAGTTATTATCTATGCAAGGAAATGTTTGTAAAAATGTTTTAAAGTGTCTACGGCGATGTCATTAATGGAAATATCATTATCATAATTAAAAAGTGCAGTGGTAAGACGCCGAGAGTCTAATTACCATCTCTTATCCTTGATCTCAAATTCTTGTAATAAAATTTCGTGAAAATTTGCATTCTCATAAATTGCGGTATCTAGTTGCAATTTTTTTCGATAGAACGGATAAGTACGAGGAGGAACTGGTAAGATCGAACGAGATTGGACTCTACAATTCGAAGTATAAAATCGCATATGTACGTAAATATATGATACGTACGTACATACATACGCATATAGGCACGTGCTCAAGTACGAAAGACTTTAAACGTAGCGGTCTAAAGGAAAGCGTAGTTCTGGTAGCACGTTATAATTTAGTTAGTACACAGTTAGTAACTCGGTATAGTGACTAAGTGACACTCTAGGTCGAGGAGGTCACTTAACGGTCTGGAGTTCTCTTCAAGACCTCCTGCACACGCTCATAGCGCCTTAACCAACCGCGTTGTGGCAAAACGTGTGTCTCTTACACGACCTGTCGTTTACATTTTCGCCTTGAAACGCGTTCACGAAACGTACATACATACATACGAATATCCGGCCTTGGCTAAACGCTCGGAAAGACTGCGGAATTTATGTTATCTAATTAAAACATTGTCGCAAAATGTTTAGAAATCACAGAGACAAGTTATGAAACTATAGAACTTCGACAATAAGATTTTCTTAAGAAATTTTAATGTAATTACATCGCGGTGTTTCGATTAATTTCTTATGAAAGTTAAATTACAAAAACGTTTATGGTAAACGTTTACGTCGTATTCAATTTCGTTCGATTAATTACGTTAATTACGTGAAAATTTATTATAGAGTAAAAACTTTCATTTCATTTTTGTGAATACATACTACTGAAAACAAGAAAGGTTCTCTAATTTTGATAGTCATATAACAAAGTAGTGAAGTGAATACATATAATATACTAATTTCTCATATATATATATATATATATATATATATATATATATATATATTATACTAATGACTTATAATTGTTACGATTTAATTATACATGAAAATTAGAGTGCATCGTGTCCCACTAACAATAATTCTAGTTTGCGTACCGTAGAGTTTCTAGCATTCGAATGCACGTGGTCAGCACTTGAATTAAAGCTACACTTTCGAACTAGTATCGCAACGACGTTTAAAGGGTTTCCTGTTCAGAGTTATAGAGATAAATCATTCATTAGGAATTAGCATCGATACCATTCGTATCAGTGTTTGGGATATGCAATAATTGAAGATACAGCCGTGTAACGCATATAGATAGTACAGGCGTATGCATAGTTTGAGAGTTGGAGATTAATAATAATCGATTTACAGTTAGAGGCAGTTATTTACTTCTCGTTAACGGCAAACGAGATCGTAGTATCTATTTTGCTCTGATCTTCGAGGAACACTGAAAATAAGGGATTTCACAAAGGGTACGATGTATTTTCCTATGTAGAATATGTATATATACATACATACATATATACACACACATACGAACAACACACACATACACATATATATATATATATATATATATATATATATATATATATATATACGCATAGGATTATTAATATTCGGCGAATAATTCCGATTCTGGAATGGTTTTCCTTGATGCGTGAAGCAATAAGCGAATGACATAGTCGTTTCTCCGTATATGAGAGCATTCGTCGTATAAATTAATATACGTGTTTCGTCGGGCGTACATACGTACATGTGTATATCGTAGAACTATGAATATGCAAACATTTTGGTGCCGTTGTGTCTTTCGACTTTGTCGAACGAATATACATATATATATATGTGTGTGTGTGTGTGTGTATGTGTGTGTGTGTATGTGTAATATGTATGAACACTCTGGCTAGTGCCAATTATTCTTCGAGGATCAGTTTCTTCACGATTGCAAAGAAGTTTTCAAAGATGAAGTTTTTGAAGATTGTAGATACCTACATAGATCTACGAGAAGATATTTATAAGTTGTGGGAAAATATGGAAAAATTTTCTATCTTATGTGAAAGGTGGATAATTTTCTTCTTCGTGGAAGAACATGTATTATTATCATTATTATTATTTTTTTTTTATAAATCTATTACCGTTTGCCAGATCCATTAGAGCATCTAATGCTACGTCAAGACCTGTTTCGACAGAGAGTTCTGCTTGCACTGGTTTCCCAAGTAGATCTTCTACGTCTGTAACAAATAAGAACGAGAAGAACGTATAGCGATAATATTCTTTTGACAGTCTAATTTATTATAGATTATACTACCGGTAATTTCTTTCATTGACAAGAGACATATTTAAAAAACAATATTCGGTTCTCTCGAGGAAAGCACTCGAATAACCGATATAACGTAGCAGGGGAGCAATCATAAATCTTATCTCTCTCTCATCCCGTGGACCTGATAATTTATGTCTTCTCATAACCATTACTGGTTATCTCCATCTGATAGGAATTCTCGGTCGTTGGCTTTTCTCCTCGGTAACGGTTCGATATTTCGAGAGAATCTTTCATTCATCGATCATTAAATTAATACCAGATATTCCTACAATTGCATTGTATCCTTCAAATTCGGTATGAAAAATTAAACCGTATATGAAACATTTGGATTTTTTTTTTCTTGACATAAATTTCTCACTTGTTATTTTATTTGCGTCGAAATAACTAGAAAGAAGGGTCTGGTGAGGGATATAAGAATGGAAGGAAGGCCGTTTATGAAGAATTTTTATCTTTACCGTAGGGTTATAAAACACAAGGTATAGATAGCTGTGCACGCATACCTATGTAGTAAATGTTGTGTACGTATACTCAAGTATGAGAGCCTAGATATGTCTATCTCCGGGAGATGGAAAATCGAAAGTCGATGACAGCATTGCTGCGTAGGGAGCTTTGTGGCAAACGCCGTAGGTAATGTCGGCGGCTGCATTATGCTAACGATCGCAATTTGCGAAGGGTTGTTAACGTACCCGTCGATGGGCCCATTACACGACGATTATAGACTGTCGATAGCTTTCATTAGACGTCTATGCGTTTCTGCTCTCGATGGACGTTCATTAGACGATAGGGTTCGTACCTACAATGCTCCGATAATCCTTCGATGCAAGTAAAGTGGTGTATATCGACTTGGATTCAAGTATCGGATTATGACTTAGCAGTTTGGATTGCGTTATCGTTACTGTCAATCTCCTTACACACATCACTATTTACCTTCTATTCCGCTATGGATTATCGTTTCTTCTTTTATTTTTATTTTTTTATTTTAATTATTTATGTTTACGATGAAACGTTTGGAGAAAGGTCTGATCTTAAGGTGATTCCATTAAAACTCTATTAAAAGTAGTTTTGGGTTTGTTCTCTCGTGGTTCGTTTCTCGTATAATATTAGCCACTGGGGAACGATCTAGCCAAGTCCGAACGAAATTAAAAATTCTATCTCATCGAAGCTATGAAATGACTTTTGGAAAATAAACTGAAAATTAGTCGGGGCTGTATTTACGTTTATGGTTTATTCCGTAATTGTACGATTAAACGTGCTGATACCCTAGAAATGAATTTTCAAAATGTAACGTTTTGTAATAAACATTCTATTAAAAGTTGACGATGCGACTTTTATACATAATACATTTTGGTCTGACATTTAAATAGTATCTTAGTTTTGTATGCGTGATAACAGTGCAGTTACGCACGATTTGGAATTACATTTGCATGAAACATATAAAAAAGTAGAGAGCGCTAAGCGATCGTTAATTGTAATTGTTTTGTTCGTAGACACATATGTACATATATCTTTTTAAAGCCGGATAGCAGTACATTTTCTCCTCGTCAAGAAATTTTACGACTCACGGAGGCGAAATGAAAAACTCGAAGAATCGGAAACGAGGCAAGATCGTTAGAAGAAAGGAAGCTTTTAAAGAAGTAGAATTAAGAAAGGAAAAAAAAAAAGACAAAGAAAGCTGAAAATACTTTCTTTCGAGAATCTCACGTTGTTTCGTACTTTCTAAAAGAAGAAACGGAGAACAAAATTTTACTCTTCGTTCAAGCGAGATAGACATAGACAGAAACGAATAGGAAGGAATAAATAAATGGAAACTGTTGTGTATTTCTTTTTTGTTTCTTAAAGGAGTTTTCTTCCGATGGGTTTATAAGGATTTACGCCATGCATTCTCACGGTCGTAATTTTTGTCTGATTCTATTTGTTAAAGGCACATACAAAAAGGTTATTAAGATAAAGGGTTTCTACATAAGATCATATTTGTAGATGTCTTTTTTAGAAAAACTATTTCTAAAAATAAGTCACATTTTCAAAGTAGTAAAATCCTTTGAAATTGAAAATTGAAAACTTGAAAAGAAAATTGTGTATAAAAAAAAACTTTAGCTTTCAGCTAAGCCCTTGATCATTAAAATCGGACAAAAATTACGATAATGAAAATTCATGGAGAAATTCATAATTTGGGATAACAAAGTACCCGTATATATTATATATATATTAAGTATATATTATATATATTAAGTTTGTATATCATATTTTGAATGTTTCGATATTTCTGTATAAGAGATCGCGAAAACGCGAAACCGCGATTTCCATGAATGAAAGTTCTCAAGTCATGGCATCGTCTCGTTTAAAAGATATCCGTGAAAATAAAATCGGCATCTCAGCGTCTCCTTGGGAATGCTTTTTATTTCGAATTTCTTGGTTATATTTTCGCAATGTCGTTTCTTTTCTCGTCCATAAACTAAATTCTAATTAATAATCTTTCATTAATTAGCCGCGTTCGATTGAATTTCGTCTTATGTATGATTTTCATACATTATATATACATTTCATATATATATTTGTCTTATATACGATTTTCTTATATATATATACACGTAAGTACACACAAACACACATACACACATATAGATATTCCTCTTATGAACATATACACATATCGATAATTTCTGTACGCGTATACATACCCGTTTAAAATTAATTTTATAATCCATTAATATCGTTGTATTTTTAACTTTTTAAGAATCCCACATATCGAAAAATAACAATGTAGAACGATAAAAATGTTATTAATGTAACCTATCTACACGTAAACGAAAGTTTATTTCTTTTAAGTACATATAGCGAGGTTCTTAATAAAAGACGAAAGAGAGAAAGAGAGAAAGAGAGAAAGAGAGAAAGAGAGAGAGAGAGAGAGAGAGAGAGAAAGTTCCCCTCCCTTGCCTAAGAATTTCTCGTTCGATCGGCAAGCATCAAAAAAAAAGCAAACAAGCGTGACATCATTTTATTGGAGGTATATGTATGTGTTTATGTGTGTGTGTTACGTATGAATTGTACTATCTAGAGAATTTAGGAATTATCGAGAAAAGTATATGTAAACAATCAAAGAACGATCGCGAGCTCGGCCTTGTCACGATCGACGTTTGCCCTTCGTACGCATTACGTAGTTCTCTTTCGTCTAAATAAGACGTGTTCAGACCTGCTACGACTTTATTAATTTCGGTTCATATACATTTAGTTTTTCATTAATATTATATATAATATTTTATAAGCTAGATTTAATAATTTATGAATTTTTGGTTTATTAATCATATTTTATATCACATTAATCTTCTATGTCATTTCAATGTCTAATATATAGAAACATTTACACATTATATGAAACATTTACTCATCATATATATACATTTATTACATTTATCGCGTTGTTAGAATCATTAACACACTTTTGGCCAAATCGGTGGAAGAGGATGCGTTACGATAAATATTGTTATGGTCGAAAGTGTGAATTTAAAAATTCATCCTCTACATCTTTACTGACGATAGTAAAGCTTCGTCTAGATACAATTACATGTAAGTATCTTTTTTTATTGCAATCATTACTTCTCATTCATCGTTCAAATCATATGTTTTTATAATTTTCATTCATTGAAAGTATTCTTTTTGATATGAAACATATAATTAATAATCTTTTGTGCCTTATTAATTACAGATTAACTAACGATTCATCGATTCAACGATACAACAATAATTTCAATCAACTTCACGACATCATCCAACCTACGTCGAGAGGGACGAGTGTTTTGGAGCCATCGCAGAATTTCTTAAGTAGTAAGTGAAAAATTTTAAGTTCCCCTGGTGACCATCGTGTCGAGGATGAAATATATAAATCGGCACGGGTTGCTGGTTGTATTCGTTGATGTCCCATCGTCCAAAACGAGCAAAAGTGACCGCGATTAAGATCTTTAATTTTATTCACGAATGGTTCCCTATATGCATAGTCAGCTTTTTTTTTGTGAATTTTTTATTATTATTATTATTACACACACACACACACATATATCAGGCTAGGGTCTTATTGTTTTAAAGGTGTTTAATTAACAGTGCCCTTAATAAGCCCTTTTTCTCTCATCGTCATTGCTCGCGATATTAGTAATGAAATCGGGCATTCATTTATCCGATTTCGTCCAAATAAAGCATATAACGTGATCTACGTTAAATGCATTGCTTCGTATTTAGTTTATTTCATCGCGATTTATTTCGATATTTCGATATATCGATGTATCAACAAATGAGCAAGAAGACAAAAAATTCCCCTTCTGCGACAGATAGATATGTCAGTTAGGTGGTGGATCATAATCCCGTTCTTTCATTAGAGCAGCCATTTGATGAAAGGAATCGCGTCCGAGGTTGTTTTTTATAAAAATTAAATATCTAAATAAAGTAAATATTTCAATAAATTGAATATTTCAATAAATTAAATATTTCAATAAATTAATTTTTTCAATAAATATGCTCTCATAATCCAACTTCATAATCGCATAATTTGCCGCGGGTCGCTCAAAGGCCCTTATGCGGTAAGTAATGTGAATACAGGATTGTAAAACCATTTTTACAACTTTCTACTTTTATTACGAGTTGCAAAATGACTAATATATGGTAATCATTAAATCATTATCATCATCATCATCATTATCATCATCTCATTCTCATTATTCTTTTGTAGTCTGATTCTCATTATTCTGATTATCCTGATTATCCTGATTATTCTAATTATTCTGATTATTCTGATTAAAAATCTACAAGACTTGATGCACATATCGAGAAAGGACATGCCTCCATTCAGGAATGTAGATAAATATATTATAGCAAGGATACATTTCTCATCCAAAATGATCAAAAATAAATAAATGAATGAATGCACTAATAAAGATAATTAATAAATCAATATTTCAATATTTGCTTTTATTCCATATATAATAATCGACTTATATTTAAATAGTCCAAATTAACAAAAAACATTTTAAATTATTCTGATAAGAAATGTGTAAGTCCTGCTGAATGAATGAAATAACATAAATGGCAGTCAGCACTCAGTAGTGCATATTAAAATATCTCAGGGGTATACATTTTTATTCCAAACTTGTCAACTAATGAATATGAATTGAGAGAATTAATAAGTATATATGAGGAAGAGAGAGAGAGAGAAAGTATTTTCATTATATATATATGTGTATATAAAATATATATATGAGAATTTTATAAGACATGCTAACAAGATATAATGATTGATATAACAATTATTTATACATATACGAAAGAAATATGATTATAATTTGGAATAAAAATGCATAAGTCTTGGTATATAATGAAGCGATTGAAATGGCTTGCCTGCACTCAGGAGTGCATATGATAGATTCGCAGTAAGTACATGCGTGCATTCGGGAAAGCAACTAACTATATTATAGTAAGGATATACATTTCTCGTTCAGAAAGATCAAAAATAGATAAAGGAAAATGCACTTGTATATGATGACTGAATTATAATAAATGAAAGTATATAATAAATAAATATTTAAATATTCTAGTCTTGTAATATTATTTTAAAGAAATAAAATTTATTAATGATAATCAAGAATATATCATACTTTTCCTAATATAATAATGCATTTATATTTAAATGGAGTGCAAATGAATGAAACGAAATTTTGAATAATTCTGACTAGAAATGTATAAATCTTATTAAGCGAATGATATGATACAAAAATAACGGTCTTGCATTCAGGAGTCAATTAAAATATGTCAACAGTCTATATTATTTAAACATGATTACCACATAATAGAGTTTATAGATACATAAAAAATTATATTTTTTATTGTATATATACATATATATGAAAGATTTATAAGCAGTATGAAGAAAAAATAGTGAATTATATGACACTGATCTTTTAAGAAATGTTCATACATATATTAACGAAATATGATTTTTTTTTCGGAATAAAAATGCATAACTCTCGGTATATAAATAAAACGAATAGTCTGTCCCACTCAGGAGTGGGGATGAAAATAGTTTAGAATAGGAAGAGGTTTGCATTCAGGAATGCACTTGAATACTCAAGCGTGTAGATTTTTATTTCAGAATAATACTAAATTTTTTATACGATTATTACTAAGTAATAATACTCTATAAAATCGGTAACCACAAGTTGTAATACGATTCATATATTGTAACCATCGTCATCATCTTATATAGATTCAAATTATTCTGATTAAAAATCTATAAGACTTGATGTAATTAGGGAAGTTAGGATCTGTTAAAGCAAGCACTGGCGATAAAATAAAATCATAAGAATAATATGCAAGAATATATTAAAACTATTTTGTCTCTAATATTTTTGTATATAATCTTATTTTCCTCTTTCAGAATTTGTATTTCATTACTGTTTTATATACATATACAAAATACATGGTTTTGAAATTGTGACATTGGGTTACTATATTTTTCATAATTTAATAAATAAAAAAGTGTCTTATATGTAAACGATGTAATATCTACATCAGACACATGATGTAGTTGCGTACTTCGCGTTAGTATAACCGTAATAATGTAATGCATATGTAATATATCGATTAAATATAGATCTGATCTCGTTATGGATATGTTTATGGCGGTATACAAAATTGTGTATGCATTTTATAATACGACACAAGGTGCAGTATACTTTTGCTCTTTTCCTTTACCTTGTTTTTTTCCTTTTCTTTTTTTTACTTGATTTAATTCTTAAATATCGTGAAATATTCACATATCTTTTCCCTTTTTTCATAACTTATCTTCAATAATTTACAATATGTATTTTAATTGTATAAAACAATCGGCCTATTATTAAATTTTTTCTTTAGATGTATTTCTATATATTTCTATACATTTCTAATATTTGTACAAAAATTCGGCGTATAATTTCAATTTTTTAATTAGTTTTTTTTAAGTTTTTTATTTATTACATTTCAAAAATTATGAAAATATTTGCACATAGATCGCAGATACAATTTTGTCTTTCAATATATGCCCTTTTATATAGTTTTCTGTTACAGAGAGGTGTCATTTTTACGTTTCAAGATCAAGTATTGATAAATATCTCTTTATTTATTTCAGTGAGTATTAACGAGTGTTGAAAATAATATTTTAAAATTTGTCATATTAACATAATATATGATATAAAAATAAATTGATAAAGATTATGAATGCATTATGTAAAATAGATTTGTATTTCAGGTTTCTTAGATCTTCTAATTAACAAAAAGTTAAAGGAAAAAATTAATGTTTAGTTTTAATTAATTATTGAAGACTTTTTTATTCATTTGAAATATTAAAGAAATTTATATGCGATTTAGACAGAGTTGATTTCTGTTTCAGGAAATATCATCTAAATTGATAAAATTCGATTCGACTCTTCGTTGGTTGTTCTTTTTCTGTATGCATGCGTGTGTGTGTGTAAAATTAAAATGTATGTTTATTTTATTTTAATATATATTTTATTTTCAAAATGTAATAAAATTATAAATTTCTTATATCCATAGGTTGTTTCATTATTACATAAATTTTGCATATTGATTTTGATTGGTTCTTGTTTAATTATAAATTGTTTCTAATATTTTATGTTTACAGATGATTGCTGATTTATTATATAGAATTCGCACATTATTTCGATTGCTTCTTGTTTAATTATGAAATGATTTAAATGTTTTATGTTTACAGGGGACTGTTGATTTATTGTCTAAAACTCTCATATTATTTTTATTGATTTTTGTTTAATTATCAAATGGTTTAAATATTTTATGTTTACAGGGGACTGCTAATTTATTGTCTAAAATTCGCATATTATTTTTATTGCTTTTTGTTTAATTATAAAATGGTTTAGATGTTTGATATTCACATATTATTGTATTATTATGTATTCTCTTTATCAAATAATGTTTAATAAAATACCTAATCTTTATATAATATTTATAGGTTATGTACATAGTAATCAGTAATGCGTTGTATTTTCAGTTTCAACGTATTTTCCTCGCATTAATCGGGTAGGTAGATCGATATCGAACGGATTCATAAATTTTCGTCTAATCTTAATTGATTAAAAAAAATTTTTTGATTCGTTTCGCGATTGTTTTTGTTTTCTTCCAAATTATAATAATAATTATTGGATGTGTAATAATAATGATTTTATATAATTGATCCTAAAGTATTTGGCATTAGTAGTAGTAGGAGTCATAACTGGCAGGTCTCTGTATGCAGCAATCTCCAAGTTGTGAGACCTCGAAATCCATATTACTTGCGATATATGATAAATGTAAATAACGCAAGTACTGTGGAGCTAATGGCTGCATTTAAATTCAGTCAAAATTTACAGTGTTCTATGATAATTTTTTTTTATAATTTCCATATTTTTCATTTCTTTATGGAAATTATTTCTTATTTATTAACTTGAAATTTATACCTATTTAATCATTTTTAAAAAGATATCTAATGAATAAACAAAGTACAGACTGTTTCATAAGAAATATTAAAAATTATTAAACTTTCATAATATACTTTTTTTCTATTACTTTTAACAAAGAAGATATTCAATCTTCAATTTATAATTAACCTGTATAAATATATATATATATATATATATATATATATATTTTTAGATTTTTGGTAAATGTTATTTTCTTTGCAAAAATCATGTTTAACAATAAATAATTTTTAAATGTAATTTTTACACAAGTGAATTCTCCTGTTTCGAAAATCAGAAAGAATATTGTGTAAGAGACCTTTATATTTCGAATGAGTTCTTGATCATCGAATTGGACAAAAATTGTGACCGTGAAAATTCATGACGTAAATACTTGCAAACACATAGGAAGAGAATATCTTTAAGTCGTTGCAGACAAATGCTATGAACACACAAATACTATGATGATTTTGACAGTTAACGAGTTAGTATTCTTTTGAGTAAGTAAATATCGAAGCTTTCTTATATTTCATATGGTTTAACTTAAATAATTTATACTTTCAATTATCTTATATTTATTTTTAGCAAGTTTTTTTTATTATATTTCTAAATAAAAATTCATTAAAAATATTTAATGAATTCTGTTAATAAAAGAATAATTTCAATGGAGTCATTGTTTATCAAAAAAAAGAGTCGAGTAAAGTCATTGTTTTTTAAAGGGAAAAAAACAAGTAAAGTCATTGTTTTTGATAGAAAAAACATCAAGTGTAGTCATTGTTAAAAAACAAAGAGACTTGTATAATCACAGCCCGCAGGACTTAAAATAAGTCAATCAATTTTCAGCTCAGGAGTTTTATTAATTAATATATTAATTTCCATTTTTCCCTCTCATGTTTTCTTTGTTCTCATCTATGCGTGTGTTCAAGTGTTACTCGTATGAATGAGAAACAATTAGGATGCGTTTAGTTTTTAATTCCCCTATTCAGCGGCTGTCATTGCGCTAATGATTGAGCTCGAAGTACGTTTAATGCGAGTGTGTGTGTTAAGATGATGAATTGTACGTTGTTCTGTGATAAATTCTCTCATTAAATATCTATTCTCTCTTAAATCCACTTTAAAAAGAGAATTTGGAATACATATATTTACAACGACGTATAAATTTTCTCGCGTTGCCAAGTACAAGTGAAAATTCACATTTGATGTCAAAATAATAAAATGATCTCGAGTATGAGTATATACTAGTACGTATTAAAAATTTTTTCTCAATCATATTAGCAATAATCATTAGTCATAACAGTCGATTACATTTAGTGTAGGCTTTTTGGACCTTGGCGAGGTGTGAGAGAATCGTAGAGTGCATCTGTTGGTATGAATGCTTTGTTCTTTTCAAATACAGGTGATAGGTGATTAGGTAGCATACTTTTATGTGCGAACGTGTGAAATTTGATTTTAAGCAAATAGGACCCGGGCAAGATGCAGGATATGCCCCTTCCACCCAAGAGCATAAAATCCCGCTTCTGGATTCATACAGTATTGTCACGAACTTTGATCATTTAACTCTAAACTCAATATTTGCTTTGTTAATTGAAGTACTTTGCCAGTTCGATTTCGAAAAGCAATCGGGAATAAGATTTGAGATGTTGTTTTGTTTATTTTTGTATTACTCACTGTCCAAGTCCGCGAGTATGGCCTCACTTGCGACATCGAGACTTCTCGTGAGACATTTTCGTAGTTGTGTCGTTGTATCTTGATGATAGCCGTCGAGATCCTGCAATGCCGTTTCCACGACCATGGGAACCTTCTCGATTCCAGCTCTTGCAGCCTCGTTGCAGACCATCATGGTGACCATGCACGACCTGTGGAAATTGTATCGAAGGTTGTATCGTTGTTCGATGGTGAAACGTTAAGAGAGCCTATCTACTAGCTGGAGTCTGCTACAGGTAAATTGCTTTTCTTTCCTTCCTTGGTCCTTTCTTCGTTTTTCTCTCTATGTTTCTCTTCTACTAGTAGTTCCTTTCGCAAGAGCAAAATTGAATGCCCGGCGAGAAAACTTGGTTTAATCGAAAACTTTCGTACGTAAGGATATACTACTATCGTGTTGGGACAGAACCAAAATTGATTCGCGTTATTTGTTCGGTATATAACCATAGGTTATATTCATCGATCTTTTTTCTCTCGATAGATAGCCAAAAAAATTATATATAAGTATACTTTTTATAAATCATAGAATTATAGTTACGTTCTATATATGCAGATAAAGAAAGGAAAATACAAAGAGAGACGAAGAGAGAGAGAGAGAGAGAGAGAGAGAGAGAGAGAGAGAGAGATATATATATATATAACGTAAAGGATAGAATAGATGCGGATGGATGAAATTGATTTGAATCCATTCCTCTTCATTGATTGCAGATTTGCTGAGAGAATAGGGTAAGAGAGAAGGGATCGAGAGAAATTCGTTTCCATAAAGGACGACGAACTATCTCTCTCTCTCTCTCTCTCTCTCTCTCTCTCTCTCTGTCTTTTTCTCAGGATATCTTTAAAATGAATATGGTTCCTTCGACGTACCCGAGTACGAAGACAAAAGCTGCAAGAAGAAATGCGAGGACCTCCGGATGCCGGGAGGGTTTGTAATCCTCTCTAATTGGACGACAAGCGAACCAGAGTTCTGTGCCAGGTACTATGCAGGCCATGATGCAGCAGACACCGACTGTCGCTAAGAATATCGCCTCAATGTGCATCGACTGTAATCATCGTTAAAATCATCATCGACGTAGTACGTAACATAAGGAAAATAGTCTTTATACATCTTGACGTTGACGATCGACGAAATTGCTTTTCGTTTTTGAAATGAGGAGGTTACGCGAATTTCTACTTTTCTCTCTCTCTCTCTCTCTCTCTCTCTCTCTCTTTACGTCTCTACGTGACGTTCTCGGCAATATCTTTGATGAGTCATATTTCATATAGGAGAGGAATCTACTTACCTCAGATATTAATTTGGAAGTAGTAATACGGTTCTCTATCGTTTCTATCAATAGACCTGCGAAGAAAGACATGAACTATTTAAAGCTCTATAGATCTATAATAATATAATATATAGGAGCGAGTTAGTTTGTATCGTTTGCATTCGAAATATTTTTCTTTTGTCGAGAAAGAGGATATGTATGTATATAAAAGTTCTTAAAAGAGAGTTCGTACACGATAGAGAAAAATCGATTAACTTATGCGAAGATAATATTTTATCGTATTTTTTAGAGAACTTAAATTTTCAGAATATTTTTTTTATTTATATTTGTACGTACACACGTACATACATATATAAATATATAGTGTTACTTTTTACGGTTGTAATATTTGAGGGGAAACCTATTTTACTGATTGATATAAAATTGGACGAAGTATTTCGAGTACGATCGATGTTCATAATCCTCCTTCTAAAGCAACAGCTAAAGCAATGCGTATGAGCATATATAATTGCAAACGAACCGTAACAGTGGGATACGATTCCATTCGAATTTATTTATCGAGTCATCTGTATGCATGCACTATATGCGTTTTCCGTAATGGAACATTGGGAGAGAATTAAAGCGTCGATCGAGGAAAGCAACGGTAAAATATTTTTTTTTATCTCTCTCTCTCTCTCTCTCTCTTTTTTTTCTGTCTCTCTTTTTCTGTCTCCAGATAAGATCCAGGTTTGAAATTAAAATATCTCGAGATGCGGTTTCAGGTAGAAAGTAGACAGCGCAAAATATGAAATTGCTGCGTTAAAGTTTTACATTATTATTCCGATCTCGTATACTACATATATGTATATATGCATTTTTTTTACGATAATGACAAATGAAACATTTATTTGCCTTTGTACGAACGTGTTTAATTCTTTTATTTTTTTTTTCCACGTTAACAGAAAATATTTTCGTTTTGTAGCTTATTTATTTAGGTATATGCGAATGCATATCGATTATTTTTAAAGTTAATACAAAATGAAAAATACTTTCGAATGATGTTCACATGCGTCATACTTTACCGATCGGTACGTCGTAAGGATGAATGAGATAGAGAACGCTTCGTAGAAAATCAAAAACGAATGGTGCTTGGTCAAGATTTAGAGTTGCCATCTTGAAGCGTTCTTCGGAGATCGTTTTAGGAAAATTTAGTTTTGGTGCTTGATCCTCCCAATCTTTTCCAATTGACGGAGTCCAAAAGTGAGATACGTTTGTACCGTTTTTCGTGGCATCTTCTACCAAAACGTCCATCATAGTACCGAGTTGGTCCCGTTGGGTCTCGCTGAATGAGACGTTTAGAATAACGATGCTATCGGTGGTACAATTGACGTCGGGATTGTCGACTTCTATAATCGAATCATCCTGTGTGCGAACATTCGAGATCGCAACGATAACGAGGAGAATTCCTGTAAAATTTGATTATTACGTGTATCTCGTTTGTATTTTTATGATTTTGTTTAATTGATAACGATTCGATGAAATAATACTCGAAAGAATTTCAGCGAATACTTTCATTAAGTTTTAATATTCGAATTTCAAAGTCAATATTTGTATATAACACGACGTTACAATTTTTCATATTTTTCCGTTCTTTTTTTTTTTTTTCCTTTATCGTTATTATCGAGAAAAACTTAGGAAAAAAGGAAAACTTCAAAGCCTCAAAGAGAGATCGAACTAATCGTCGAAAACAAACGCCAACGCGAGATCACCGTCGATGGATAAAATAGTTTGTTGGATCCTCGACCTTTTTCTTATTCCGTTGAAGAGCGATGAAAGTTTCTCTTCTTATCGTCCGTTTCTCTTTCGCGTTGATTTTGTTTTCATCGCGAGTTCGCCGTTCGAAGTCTCCTTGGCGTATCTTTCGCGAAAATTGGATTTGTCCGCAGTGCGGGAGAAATAAAGAAACTTTAAAGAAACGTACAAATGGAAAAAGGTCCGTCGAACACGGGAGAGGAAAGATCAAAAAACTGACTAATAAGTTGAATTTGTCATACGACGAGTTTAATGACGAATCTTGCGGAAAAAATATGTTCAATGTTTACGGATGAATGAACGACAAAGTGATAGTTAGAATTAAATATATTGAGAGGAATAGAAAAAATAAAATAGAAAGGGAGGGACAATAAATGAGAATAGTTGTACGTGCCATGGATCACGGCCATTTTCCGGTTGGACGTTTTCCTCCTCGCTGGCGTTTCTGCTCGAATGTCCTGATCGTGACTGACAAGAGAGACATAAAAAGGAACACAAAAAAAGAGAGACAACACGGTTGCCGTCGAACAGCCACGAGCTGACTGTCGTTTTACAGAATTCGCAGAGGCTTCTACGAAACCTCTCAAACTCTCTCGATGTTGTCGAACCCTTAGCTTGGATCGAGAGGGAGAGAAAAAAAGAAATAGAGAGAGAGAGAGAGAGAGAGAGAGAGAGAGAGAGAGAGAGAGAGAGAGAGAGAGAGATACATACATACATACATACATACATACATACATACGTACATACATACATACGTACATACATACATACGTACATACATACATACATACATATAAAGCTATATAGGTAGACTAGGGTGTGAAACGAGAGAGGGTGGATAAGTACGTCGGGGGAGGTTATAGAGCAGAGAGAAAAAGGAATAAGAAAAGAGGTGGAGTCGTGAAATAGAAATCGAAATCGAGCGGCGAAGTAACCGGGTTACTTCGATACGTTACTTAGGTATACCAGCACTAAGATTTTCGAGGGTAATCCGGATCATATATGTGTGTGTGTGTGTGTACTGTGTAGATAAGTTTGTTTCTATGTGTTCATGCGCGTGCTTTGGATAAAAGGTGATGGTCTTTCAGTTTCTACGTCATAGAATATCGCATTAGGTGACCCGTTACAGTGTAGACGTCGAAGTGGAAGCAACAGATAGGAAGTTAGGTGCGAAGACGATGGCATGGAACTTCTTCAAATTTGAGTTATTCGCGTTCTATCGGAAATAAAAATTGGTTTCTTTTTTAAAGAAAATTCAGGGAATTATGTGCGAACGTTTTTTCACTTTTCAATTATCTGATCGGATTTTATAAAAGTTGTAATATATTTAATAATCGATGTGTAGTGTAAAATTTGGTACTTCGATAATTTTCTATATTTGAATATAAATAATCAGAAATATAGCTCGAACGTAAATGTTGTGTACTTAAAAAAAAAAAAAAAAAGAAAAAAAATTGGTAAAAAATAGATGAAGATTAATCTAGTGAAGTTCATATTTTTCTTTTGTATTAAAAATCGGCGTAGCTGTCCGGAAGAATAGATTTTATTTGGTGGATTTTCGTAGAAAGGATCTTTGTGTTCTTTTGACTTGGTCTATAAAAGGTAACTTGAATAAACATCTATGATTTCACTATTTCTCTCTCAAAAAGCACTGTAGCTTGTGGACGCTTTTCGTTTATTTTTTCGCGAAATGGAAATGAAGAGACGCTGTCTGGATTTTCTTTAATCTTATCGGAGTCAACAATAATCCATGAAGGAAGGGAGATCAGCGAGTGAAAAACGTCCCACGTTCATCTTTTTCATACTCCTTTCTTTTACTGTCTATTTCTTCTTCCATCTCTCTTTCTATCTCTTTCGTAAAATCAGACATCGGAACTTCTCAACTTTAATACGTAGCTTATAAAGGATGAGAGTAGAGGTTAGTTGATGAAAGAGCACGAAGGATATAATTATTCGATTGACCGAGAAAATCGATTATCTGGTCAGCTCGAAGATTCAATTAGTTCGGATAATCGGAATTATCCGATTCTATTCTTCTATATCTGTTTCTGCGATTTAATGACACGTTAGTCCGAAAGAAACTAAAGTAGCTGGAAGCATTGATTCTCAATGAATGTTTTTGCGTAGAATAGCATGATTAAGTTTTACGTTTTAATACGATTTACGATTGAAAGAATTTCTTTCGGAATAGAAATAAGATATTTCTATTGAATATTTATCGAATAACAGTATTCGATGGTGTTTGATTATAACACAGTTATAATATAATTCCCGATGTGTTGAAATATTAATTTCCATTATTATTAATGTCGTTTCTCAAGGTGGATTCTCACGACAGGCGGTGCTCTACCATCTCTAATATTAATGTTGCACGAAGTAAAATACATTACTCTCAGGATAACAAATACTTAAATGCGTATAATGGTTATATCATAGTGATGGTGATGCATCTCACTAAGGATTTGTAATATTTCTCATGATGGTGTACGCTGTCTCGACGGTGCATTCTTTATATCATATATCATTGTTTCTCCTTATAACGTAGAGAGTTATAAGGATACCGCGAACAAAATAAGAAAACATTAAGATTTTTTTTTTTCAAAGATAATTCACAAAAAATCTCGAAACTCATTTGTCTCTGGCTAATTCATTTTCCTTTATTGTTATACATTTTTTCTTTCAGAGTATCTAAATTGACAATAGTATCTTAGCACTGCTTTTTAGGAATAGGCAGTCATTTCCTAAAGGACTTGCTATTATACGGGTTGAAGGTCCGGCTTGTTTATGATCTTAATTAAAGAAAAACATCGGAGAAAACCTCGTTTCGAGCGAATAGAAAAGGGAACATGTTCCTTTTTCTTTATCTCGTAATGATCGAAGGGTCGTTCCTTTGATAGGAAAGTATGTTAGAGACACGGGCTTCGCGAGGATCGTTTCGAACTTGAGTAGTATATGTCTATATGTATATTTGTGCGTGTATACATACATACATACATACATACATACATATATATATATATATACCATACTATATACTTATAGAAAAAGAAAGAAATAAGGAAAGATAAGGATGTACGTAGCGCAAAGGATGGTCACGAAAGGAACGCGTGGGCGTACGAATTTTGGCACCGATGAGATCGTGTCAGTGTGGTATCGTTAGGAGAGAAGAGAAAAGAGGAGAGGAGAGGAGAGGAGAGGAGAGAGAGAGAGAGAGAGAGAGAGAGAGAGAGAGAGAGAGAGAGAGAGAGATAGGAGAACGGCTGCTCTTTCGGGTGCAGCGCGAGAGTCGGCCAGTCAGTGCGTCGTCAGCCTCCGCGTCGTCGCGACGCTTCTCCTTCTTCGTCCCTTCGTCTCTCTCGTGCCGTCGTCTTTTACCCTTTCTCTCTCTCTCTCTCTCACTCTTTCTCTTTCTCTCTCTCTCTCTCACTCTCTCTCTCTCTCTCTTTCTCTCCCTTATCTGACTTTTTTTTTCTTCTTCAAGTTTGGTTTTGATCGACAAATGATACAGGTGTTGTCTTTTATGTCCCAGTGATATAAAGAAAATAGAAAAAAAGGATTTTTCTTCATTCGATCCATCGATCTATCCTTCATATTCTTTCCATCTTTTTTCTCTTTTTTATTATTTATTTCTCCGGTGAAATGCGTCGCGTTTCGCTAACAACGGAGGAGGAAGGAATGAAAAGAAGGAGATCAAGTGGAAGGAGATAAAGGGTTTTGAAATTGTTAGATCCTCTGTGTGCGTGTGATCGATCGAGAAGTACGGATTTTCGGAGCTTAAAAGCTGTGCGTGGAAAGAAGAAACGAAGAGGGAGGAGGAAAGAGAAAGAGAGAGAGAGAGAGAGAGAGAGAGAGAGAAAGAGAGAGAGAGAGAAAGAGAGAGTGGGAGAGAGAGAGAGAGAGAGAGAGAGAGAGAGAGAGAGAATAAGAAGAAAAGAGAAAGAAGGAGGAGGAAGAGGAGAAGGGATTCCATAAACGTCGCTCATAACTTTTTTCTTATTCGTTGGATATTCTACAGGATTTGCTTATGAGCTTTGGGAAGTACGGATACTGTGTTCGTCCAAGCAGAATTCAACAAATTGTCAAGAGACAAGAAGAACTATAGGATAGGTTCAGATAGGACTGAAAGGATACCATTAGGGGGGGAAGAGAGAGAGAGAGAGAGGGAAAGAAAAAAAATTCCAAAAGATCTTCTGACTGCCGGAAGTTGTTCCGTCTTTTGTGGACCAGCCAAACTCTACGGTCTTTCTTCTCTTCAGGGGGTACGTGCCAAGATTCGGTAAAAGCAACGCTTCAAGAGCTTCGAGCTTTTACGGCCGCGACCTTGAGTGTTATCCTCGACGTATAAGTTCTTTTCTTCTCTTCTTCTTCTTCTTCTTCTTCTTTTTTCTTTTTCTTTTTCTTCTTTCTCTTCTTTTTCCTTTTTTTTTTGTCAATCTCACGTGGTGATTAAGGTATTATAAAATAGTACGAGTATAAGACATGACCTTGAGAAATATCGTATCTCCAGTTGTAAGAACAAAGCTTCATGTTTTAAATGCGTTGAATAATATATAATGCGAAGTTAAATTTCTTGAGGGATTAGATTTAACTTTGGATCATCGCTAATTCGTACTTTCGCATAATTTGAGTTTAAAAACATAACATATTCTCGATTTTTCATTTCGATCTTTTTTTTTTTGTCAAATATCATATGCGCGGGGAAGGGTCGCTGGATATATCATACAAATTAATTTAAGATCGTTCCTATTTATAATAAATTCAACGTCAATCTTGGAAGTTCTCATAAAGTTTTTTCTTCTTTGTTACGAGAAATTATCATCATGTACATTGTTTCTTCTAAAGAAAGAAATGATACGAATTCAGAGATGGAGCGTTAATTGCAAGTTCGTTCTTAAAAGTTTATCTCACCCTAAAATTGACCGGAAGTAGATCGTATTTCTTTGCGAGGTGAAAGCCGTGTTTTGTTGGGTCACTCGGCCCATTTATTTTCCGCATAGGCATATTGCCAGGGATTCATCGAATTTCGATAAAACCGAATATTATGACGTATCCCGAGGTCGTTATATTTTAACAAAGAACCAACAAGAACGTGAATCGCAATGGGATAGCGAGTTTAAAGCGATACGCATTAAAATGATATATCGTCGACGTTTAGTTCGTAATGCTGAATTAGTTTACGACGACGATTTGAACAAAACACGTTATATGTGCACTCAAAATAACATGTAGAGACTCTTCGAACTATTTAGAGATTGAAATTATTCGTTGCTATTCAACGTTTTCACGGAAGTATTACAGAGCCTTTCAAATTACGAGAAATTAATTACCCGTTGTTTAGTTCGTTTCGAAAATCATCGCTAATCAAATTATATTTCAATACACGTATATACTTTCTTCGTATATCATATTGATGGAAGATCGTTCTGTTTTTTTTTTCTTAAGTTTTTTCTCATATATGAATATATCAACGTGAGTTTGAAAGGAATCTTTCGAATCCCTTTGGGCCATCCTCAAAAGAGGACGAAGCGACCAAGTTGGATTAACGGACGCTATCAAATAGAGTAGATAGAAAAGATTTTATTCTTATCATTTGAAAGTAGTCGGAAATAGAGCATCGAGTTTTCTCTCTCTCTCTCTCTCTCTCTCTCTCTCTCTCTCGTTATCGAGAGTTTTAACTTTTTTAAGTAATCGTAGGATGAGTAATGATAATAATGGTAACATTATAAATAAAGTAGGAATTAAATTACGCGTAGATACTAGACGAGTGGAGAACATCGAAGGCCTATTCCGATATATATGTATTTAATACATAATCATAACTCTCTTTATCGTATTTCTTTCGCGATACGTAGAACGTTTCTTCTTGAATAGATTTAAAAAATTCTCGATGGAGAAGATTGAGCATGAGATCAATTTCTATTCGTGAGTATTTCTACATGTTCGTCTATATTTCAGATATACCCAAATAGTCTCTACTTGATCTATTCTCAATTTCGTGTTCTTGCATTTCTCTTGGAAAAAGAATGAAATTAATCCAAATTTAAGCATAAAAAAGGTAGATTCTTCGTTGATATGTAAATAAATTATTCATAAATAAGTTATTCATAAAAAAATCAGAACTTTTTAAACATTTCTTTGAAATATTTCACGGATATTGCATATATTTCTTTCATTCCTCTTTTTAAACGAGAAACACGTGATTAGTCATTTAATGTTTGAAACGATTTCTTTCTTAAACATCTACGGTAAGAACGAACGAACGTTCGTAGTTTTTTTTGCGAGTTAAACGTAGAAAAGGAATAGGAACGAAGATAGAGCGTTTCCTAATTACACGTAAGTGGTGATTAAAAGAGAAAAAAAAAATGTAAAAATGAAAAATAGGACGCTTACAAAATATTTACTTATATGAAAAGATGAATGTCAGTGCAAAGTGAAATTTTAAATATTTCAGCTTTCTACAAAAGGTTTTCCCATTCAGGCAACTTCTATTTACACGTAAAAATAATGAACCGGACTTCTTTGTTGGATGTACATATGTTGTCTACGTTTTCTCGAATTCTTCAACCCGTTTCACCGAGTCTCATTCCGTAGATATACATGTATTACGTATCTCGTAGAGAAATCATCGTTATTCGTTACGATTTTGGGAACGGTCGTGATCTAAATACTCGTGGATGACAATGGAAAATTGCGTGACGATGTACACTTAACGAAACGAGATCCCCGTATTTAATCCGGCAAAGAGAAAATTTCCTTGGAGAGAGAAAACTCGTCGTCAAAGGAATTATCTTGGCGTACTTTCGACGATCCGTTACTCCCTTTTAGGATAAAGTTTATTACAGCTAACGCCAAACGTAAGAGATAGATGATTGTATTAAATAAATTCATTGGACAAATTCATACTGATAAATTATACGAGTTCGTTCAAAAAATCATTTCAGTTACAAAAAATGTAACGGGATTCGGATAGTCAAAGAGAAAGATAAAAGTGATAAAGAGGGATAGATAGAGATGGAGACAGAAAGAGAGATGTGCTCGTGCTAGTCACATTGGGTTCTCTTTCTAAAGCACCTTCGACGGATCGCCAGTCGATCAACGAATTATTCGCGCGAACGATAACCACTACTCCTTCGGGCTATCAGTTTTCGATTAAGGATATCCCTTTGTTCGAACGATTCAACGAGAAAGGAGAATTCGCTGAAGCTGAAGAACTTGATCGACGAGTAGGTATCCTCGTTTAATAAATTAAAAGATCATAGTCTCTCTCCTTCTCTCTCTCTTTCTCTCTTTCTGTTTTTTATGGTTTCCCTTCTTTTTTTTTATTTACTTTCATTCATACCTTCAAGCCAGATATTCAGAGTTGTCTGCTTACAAACGATAAAATATTAGCCGCATAATTATGTCATTAACCGCACCTGCGGTTATTGCATGCGCGTTGCAAATGCGATTGGCATATGCATACTCGTTATGTATTAAAATAGTATTAACGATGTAGAGATCATCGTTAATGGCATTCTCGTTGATGTCGGATCTCTCATTCATTAATGGAAATGTTACATTATATATATATATATATATATATATATATATATATTATTTAATTCGAACGTATGAACTAAGCGATTAAATGAGTTTCGACTGATTAACACCAATAATGCGTTAATAATTCAAACGTTTATCTCGTATTGATCGATATATACCTGAATCGAGATCAAAGTTCAAACAGGTCATCGTCTGTGTGTTACACGGACGAACTTGCTTCTTCCGTTCCAAATGACGAAGTTACTTACGTCGGTGTAACGTAACAGTAGATCGTTCGAACGTAAAGTGCCAGGGTAACCTGATTATTTATCGGTGAAAGTTTAGTAGTAGAAGCACGACACCTTTGGGAAAATTCAATGACAAGTTCGAACGGTATAGTCTTTGGTCGAGTTAGAAGAAGACTTGGACGATTCTTCCGAGGAAGTCGATAAACGATAATTCGAGGATAAAAAGTGTTCATCAAAAAGCATAAAAAAATATATGAAGAATATATGAAGGTAGTATAATGTAAAGATAACATAAGGTATTAATTCAATGAAAGATAAATAAATAAATAAATAAATAATAAATAATATAAAAACAATAATTGCAAAACAAGCAAGTGTTCTTTTGTAATCTAACCGTAAAATAGTATCGAAAGTTTTCAAAACGGTACACATTATTTTTGAGTTTGAAAAATGATGATCTTTTTTGTCTCTCTTCTTTTGATCTATTAGTTGCGAAGTTTCCGCATCGTTGATAAAATCTCATAGAAATTAGATAGTATCTTTTGATACACATAAAACTTCGCTCCTTCCTTCGATGCGTTAAATCTCACGATTCACCTTTTTTACGAGCCGAAGATCATTTTTTTTTACTCCTTTGTTTAGACTCCTCTCTCTCTCTCTCTCTTTTTCTCGTCGAGAGAAAAGATTCTCGTGCTATGAATTTTTCCCTGCTTTTTCAAGGAAGCAAGGCATAATCGTTCGAGTGAGAAAAGAAAAAAAAATATATATATTATTTTTTAATTACAGGATGTTACGTACGAATTATGTTATCACGCGATAAATAATTTATAAGTATATGTAATAGCTTATTTTTATGTATGCACTTTTTAAGAAATGAAAATCCGATCAAGATACTTTATCGTATCTCTCCTTAGATATTCGTGTAGGATTACAAAAGAGAGAAGGCCATACGTATACCCTAGAGCAATAGCGTTTAAGTCGGATGGACGAATAGAAGACGAAACTTGGTTTCTAGATAGCCGTCGAACGTTTTAGGATGAGTCTGACAAGTGGATTTCTCTTTATCCGTCGAAAGATGTAGGGCTTGGTAGGAATATATATTTGCTATGTGAATCGTTGGCTGACCAGCGGTTGACTTTTACTACTTGCTACTGTACCACCACTCCAATCGAATGTATGTGAGATATGTACGTACTTACGTATGCATGTACATATGTATATGTTTTATATAGGTGTGAAAGTATCGAAGATATGAATTTTTATAGATATTAGAATTGAAAACGTCCAAGTTTTGACGTTAATCGTGCCGATATTAAAAATATTTTATGATTGATAGTATCGAGTTAGTACGAGTATGACACTCACACACACACACACAGGCCAAGGTAAATGATAAGAAAAAACCTATAACTTGAGTTAATCTTCTTGCCAACTCGTCTTGCTATTTTTTTTTCTTTCTTTTCCTTTTTATCTCGAGCACGTCGCGTCTTTTCTTTTCGAAAAGAAAATCTATTTTATGCTAGTCGAGCTGAGGAAAATAGGAAACGCATTTGTTCGTAACGTGAGTTCACTTTATACTAACGCCATTGTTGTTACGTATACTAATACGTGCGAAAGTATTAGTATATACATTAACTCGTCGTTAATGCGTGTTCTTTGTTAGAGTTTCATGATTTTCTTCCTGCGAACTCTGCAAAACTTTCGTTTGAAGAATTTATCGGCAGATATCGGCCAGACTCGGCGTCTCGTTAAAGTTCAATAAATATTATCTTGCGTTTCGCGTGCACAGACGTGAATTAAAGAGCGAAAGGAAGAAGTTGAAGAGTATAAAGAAAGGAACAAAGAAATAGATAGCCGTAAGAAATAGAATGGAGATAGCGGTGGAGGCTGGAGAAAAAGAACGTCGATGATAAAAAGAAGTAATTCGAATGAGATTAGTGACAATGGGCGGCGATATCGTTAAGGGATAAAAAAAACTTTGAAACGAGAGAATTAAGTCGCCTGGAAGAAAATGGACTTTGCATTGCAATACGCGGTAAAGTTAAAAAAGACAAAACAAAAACAAAAAAAAAAAAAATAAAAAAAGATTAAAAAAGAAAGTTAAACATTATCCAGATTCAAAGCTGTTCTTCCAGTTGCATTTTTTGATAATCAAAGTATTTTTTTTAGCTTTCTCTCTCTCTCTCTCTCTCTCTCTTTCTCTCTCTCTCCCTCCCTTTTTCTTTCTCTTTATCTGTAAATATAATTCCATTGTTTCGTAGTTCTATTTATCTCACTTTCTCTCTCTCTTTCTCTTTCTTTCTCTTTTGAGGGAAAACCCTTTGCGTAAATCACGCAAGCTCGCTGTTTTTCGCTGTACCTTTTTCTTTTCTTCTCTTCTTTTCTTTTTGATTTTACAGTACATAACAAAGCTTAACCTTTTTGCAGCTGTGCGCGTGACGGTCGCCTCGCAGTGTTAATGTACGCGAGTACGTTCCCGTTAGAGAGTATTTTCGCTTTCAAAGTTTTTTTTAGATATATTTTTTCCCCGAGTTACATCCATAGAAGCGCGCACGCGCTCGTTCTGTTTAACATCCATTCAATGGTATTGAATCGTATGCGCAGAGTATTCTATCTCTATTGAGAGGCGGGAAAGGGAGGAGGAGGAGAAGGAGGAGGAGAAGAAGAAGAAGTAGGAGGAAGAGGAAGAGGAGGAGGAGGAGGAGGAGGAAATGGTAAAAAAAAAAGAGAGAAAGAAAAAAGTAAAGGGAAGAAAGACGGAAAAAAGGGAAGGTACGGAGATTCGAAGGACTTCATTGAACGGGCCCCGTTTATAAAATGAAATGTATCCTCGATTCCCTTTTTTTTCTCACGCTAACGAGTTTTATCTTCTCCTTGCAAATGATCCCCGCTTTTTCGATTTCTTCTTCGTTACATCTCACGTGTTACGATCGATTCCTCCCTTTCTTCATTCTTTTCTTTGCCTTTACTCTATTTTCAATAATCGATTTTCGATATCTCTATCTCTATCTCTATCTCTATCTCTATCTCTATCTCTATCTTTGATTTAATTTAAACTTAATACTCAAAAAGTAGAATTTATATCTATCAAGATTTATTTTTATTTTGTTCGTCCTAACGAGTTACAGAGAACTTTTAAAATTTATCTCTGTTTTTTTAATACTCCCCATATTTGTTCTTTATACATC
Source organism: Dolichovespula saxonica (assembly GCA_911387935.1). NCBI lineage: Eukaryota > Metazoa > Arthropoda > Insecta > Hymenoptera > Vespidae > Dolichovespula > Dolichovespula saxonica. The sequence continues at coordinate 4,269,722 of OU426997.1, forward strand.
CAGCTTTGTCTTTATTGTTATAAATAATGTTTTGACTACCTTTTTATTTGGTTTCCGAAAATGTTTTCGAAATCTTTCTCTCTCTTTCCTTTTTCTTTTTTCTGTGAACCGTTAAAAAAAACAATTTTATTTTTATTCAATCAATCGAATTCTCTCATTGCCCGCTACGTTCCTTCATTCGTTCTACGTTCGCTTATTTCTCGTACGAATGGTCATAAATTTCTGCTAGGGTATCGTCAACGATGCGTATCTTTTATAGTACGATACTGCGAAGAATTTCGAATGTACGCCGATATTCGCAAGTGCATTGAGAAAATTGAAAACGCGCCACTTTAACTCAGCGAGCCACGCATCGTTCACTTCATCGAACGTTTTAACTTCAGCGATGACCAGTTCGTTTGTATCGGCACTTCAACGCTATGAGCACCTACGATCGTCCAATAGATTTTTACCAGCTTTAGCCATTTTCTTTTCCTATATTTTCTAAAGTTTGAACAATACGAATCGATTGGCCACGGAATTTTCTTTCAACTATACACGTCCTTTTTGTTTATAATACAATATCGAAATACACCTGATGTCACTCGTTGTCGAGAATGGCTATTTTAAATCGTTATTATATCGATTTTGCATATTACGAGTGTCCACTTGAATATTCTCGAACGTGTATCACTACAAGTAGGACCGGTAGAGAATGACAAAAATCATTTCCTATCGTTAAATGGCGTATAAAAATGTACAAAAACCCGTATAAAACCGGACATGCCAATGGGAAATGAGAAACGAAGGCGAGATGATGAGATACCCCATTTTTTTTTCTTTTCGTCACTTCCGTGCGAGCTATCGCGATTACAAGCAATGCATGAAAGTTTAAGCTATGAGATCGAGTGTATGATAATGAGGCAATATAGAATCTTAAGGATTACATGCCTTTATTACTTTTCCTTACATACACAGTACTATTATAGCGATAATAAATTTAATATGGTCGAAAGTATACGTTTATAATTAAAAGCGAAATTAATTACGAAGTAGAGAAGTACCATCGGATTAGAGTAAATTCTATATAACTTGACTTTCGTACGATATACAAATGGGCTTGTCAGAAGAGTAGATTATTACGAGGCATGACTACTTTCGTAAATGCATACGATCTCTAAGTAATAAAACAGCATAGACACACACACACACACAATTTATTATAGCTCTATAATAATTAGAAATAAGAAAATTGAGTAATGGGTTAATTCAGATTATGAGGAAAATAGAATAATGAATAGATTATAATAAATAAAAGGGTAATGCATACTATGCATAAATATATATATATATTTATACCCTAAATAATAAAGCAGCACACATACACACACGCGCGCGCGTGTACTATATATATATATATATATATATATATATATATATATATATATATATACTAAACTTCCAACGTTTTATTGTGCAACTCATACGAGTATTGTTAAGTTGGACGTTCGTAACTCGAAAAGTTCTTCTTGCAACAGCACCGCGACACGGATCTTTCTCCTTAGACGACTTTCCGTGCCTTATCGCGTTCGTCTACGGATCTCTCTCACTCTTATATAGTCTCTTGAAGACCGCTGTTGAAAATTTGCGACCCATCCCCATTGCTTTCTCTCTTTCTCTTTTTCTTCGCGTCCTCGGCCTCGCTTTTTGTCGACCTGAGAAACTCAGCTTGATAGAAGTCTATCGGTTACTGTTCTGGTCATACAATCTACAGATGTAATCTGCATAGTTTACGCCACACACACATTCCCAGATTCATTCCAACTATCAGAGAATCTTTTGTTGGGCTGCTGTCACCTTCTGTTTTTCTTTTTTTTTTTCCTTTCTTATTTTTTCACGAAAATCCGTAGGAACGATCTCCTTTTCCACGAGCTTCTTTCGCTTTTCTTTGCCACTTCGAGCTTGCTCTCTTATTATAGTTTTATCAATGTCATTGTATTTTATTTTTTAGACCGTAAAGAATTTTAGAAAACCACGAGGTAACGCGTAGTGATTACTCAATAATATACTAATTTAGTCTAATTTAATTGAAAAAAAAAGAAGATTGAAAAGATTTAAATGTAAATCTTTCACAATGCACGCCAATTGAATTGTTTTTCTCTAATCGAATTTATTTCTCTAATCGAATTTATTTGAAATGAATAGAATAGAATTCGTTTCGGATTAAGCGAACGGCGTAGCTACGCTTCTCTCTATCAATTCGAGATTATTCAATCATGACTAATAATGAAAAGAGAGAAGAGATGTTGCATCGAGCAAAGCTTTCTACGGCAATTAGAGATAAATTGTTGCACGTGTTGCGTGCTGCATAAAGGTAATACATATAAACACGTATATATATGAGTTTATGCTATCGCTAAGTGCACTCTCTTCCGCGTATTCTCTATATGTCTATACAGAATGAAATGCTTTTCCCTTTATGCTTTATCGGGTTACAACTATATTTCGTTCTTTTTACGATTGTTTCATCGATGTAAACGTTATAGAATCGCTACGCGTCTGGTGTATGCTTTAAGTTCATTAAGTAGGAATGTATTCGCGATATATCTATCATATTGATCTTATTTAATACATAAGCAAAATCAAAAAGAGCTTACTTTCCATTACATTAATTACGACATTCCTACCGATATCGATAATTAGTAAAAGATAACGACCGCGTTAATTACTCTCTTAGCGAGTCGATCTCTTAACGAACGAAATCGAATAAGTACTTACGTTACAATTCTCCTCGCTATAGATTTTTTAATTCGAGTTTGAATATACTACATCTTCTTCGTCGACTCATTCAGCCATTAATGACCACGAAGATATTCTCTAACGATATTCATTATCAACATTCTCATACGTTCATAATATACAGATTTCATACGAAGCCCGTGAATGTAGTATTAACGATGGTACGTGGTGAAAGAAACGGATGGTAGATATGTACGAGGGGTTGATCCGCTTTTACATCCTTCTTTCCCTACGTAATATGTCGATATTCGCATTCACGCGTGCTTGGACATCTTCCAATAAGTATCTTTCTACCATTGTCAAGAAATATTTTTCCAAAGGTCGGTTGAGTTCAGCCGGATTTCCTTTTGTAGAAAACTTTTATGGTACGCGTAAAGATCTAATCCGACTCTTTCAAAGTCTAATCCTGAAAGTTTTACAATATTGTCCACGTGTAACGTCGAGTTGTTTTTCTTTCGTGTACATCAAGAGGTTTGAAGTATCGATTTTCATTAAAAGAAAATTTTATTACGACTTCTGCATCTTAATAATTGTGTCCTCTATGTAACAGCTGCGATAAATATTACATTTCCCTCTGAAAATATAGCAAATTTTATTTGAAACATTTTTTTGAAAAATTGATAGGATCAAAGATGTTTGACCATATTATTTCAAACGAACGTTCCGTATATTGTATAATTGTGTGTGCGTGTGTGTGTGCGTGTGCGTATATATATATATATTATGCAAATATGTGTATATACACGAGTGCGTCTTACGAGTAACTACATTCTGTATATGTTGGAAAAGTACACGTATTGTAATACATCCGACATGTAGAGTGGGAATGTATTCTGAACACGTGTAACGTACATTTTCCCTCGAATGCCGCAAATTCTGTACTTCCGTAAGAATATTGTTCACTTGAATACACGAAGAACGTTACTACTTGGAAAGTGTACTTCTAAAGTTTCAGGAGAGTTATTACAACTATCTGATACTTGATATAATTCATTGATTTTATTTTAAAGCATTACGTGTCATAATAAATACCTCACTCGCCATAGTTTGTTTTATAAGAAATTTAATTGGATTTCGATTGAAAACAAATCTTAATTGTAGATCTTAATCAATGAATTGAATAAAAAAAATTTTCATCGATCGATATATCAGAATTAATTAATTAAGGGTTTTTTCTTTTTCTTCTTTTTCTTTTGGTAAGACGTTGGGTTTTAGTTTCGATATAGCGTATCGCCGTTGAATTTAGGATCTCGGAATTTGGGGGTATCATATGAATACATTAAACGTATATGTAACGATTTTTATTGCGAATTCTCATCTCCGTTCTCACGGGGTTCGCTCTATTACCTGGGAATTAACCTACATTCTCAGTACGCTAACGACGGCCCTCAATTTTCTGGCGTTATCATCGTACGTGAGAGAAATCCCTCGATGCTCGCGTTGGGTCGTCATAGAATTTACTCGATACTCATGCCAAACCTCACCCAACACTTTTTTATTTTCTCGAACTCTTCAGGATGACGCCATGTCGAAGGTCATCGTGCTTGATTTTCCATTCGGTCCGAGTAACATCGAAGTAATCTCGATTCGAGTCGATAATATTTCTGTACGGCGTTGTTTCCAGTTGACGTTTGTCCTAAATATATATATATATATATATATATATATATATATATATATATATATATATACACATATATTTATTCAAATGCTTTATATATTAATTATTTTTGTAATTATAATTTTGTTTATTTTATTTTTATTGTACAGGACGATTTATTGAACGGTACGATCGGTTGATTAAGTGGCAAATTTCTTAACAACTTTCTCTCTCCAATTGCTTTTTAGATCAAATTAAAATTTTTTAAAAATGATTTTACTTGAGCTGTTATTATATCTTCTATGTGAGTAGAATAAGATTGCAATATTTTTTGTCTTAGTGAAAGACGACTAATAGAGATTGAATTGTAAACATTTTTGAATGAATTTCCTCGTATTAAAATGAAAATGTCCTTTGAAGGAAAATTATAGAATTTCGTCGGAATAGCTCAAAATTACAGCGAAATGTTGATCGTTATATGATTGTCATATCGGTGAAGTAAAGGGCCGTCGGGAAATATTCCATTTTGCTTTGGTACACAATGGCCGTACTTTCGAATATCGTCGAGACCGCTCGACAATGCGTCACATCTTCCGTAAACATTTCTCTCGGTCTCGGTGACACGCGATTTGATTTCGGATGCAGGAGATGTTCCGTTACTATCGTAGAAAGAGAGAGAGAGAGAGAGGGAGAGAAGAGAGATAGACAGACAGACGAAGTACATAGCCGAGAGATTTTTTTATTGATTTTGAATCTTATCTTATGATTTTTACGTCGTAAAATATCAAACAAGACATAGGGTAAACAAAAGTTAAGGGAAAATCTTTGTGACGTAGTATTAGAACTATAAAGATCTTATCTTTCTTCTTTTTCAGAAAGAATGTTTCCCGATTGGAGAAAATATTTTCGATACGAACAAAATAGCGAGTTGAGGCATAAATAACTCTTGGTTAGAATTGTTCATCCGAGCTGTGAGTAACGAAACCAAGTACCATTTCTAGCAAACTAAGCCAAGTGGTCTTTTGGTTTTCCTTTTGGACTTGAGAGTAAGTGCAATGTAAGGATATGGCGTTCTTACTATCGAGAAGGTTCATTTCTTGGACAACGAAATACTCCTTTTATGTGGTCTTTCTTTCGCGTGTGTGTATATATATATATATATATATACACACACACACACTCGCGCGCACGCGTGTGTGCGTATGTATATATGTATGGATTTCTGAATATGTGTATGTACATAGGTATGTGTATACTACGTACTCATTCGAATTCGAGGCAATGCAGTCGAGTGGAGTTCGCTGTGCGTTCGGAATTCTCGGTCGTTCCTTTTGAAATCGATCTCTCGCACCATCTTTTCAGATCCTTCGTATTTTCCTCAGAATTTCATTCGTCCCTTTCAATTTTCTTTTCTTCTTCTCTTTTTTTTTCTTTTTCTCTCTGTCTCTGGTTTACTCGTTTTGCAGTCAGAACATGTTGCCGGGGACAAAACTAAAAAACTGACGGAAGAAATTGCATTCTATGAATTCAAGACTAAATCACATTCTAATATATTTGTAGAGGGGGGTATTTAATCCTAGTCGTGCACACCTCAAAATAATTTCTAGTTGTGCACCCGAGGTGCGTTACAGCCCAGGCACTTTGAATGGCTGTCATTCATACAGAAAGAATAATTGTGACTTAAAAAAATACTGTATATTTTTTGAAGCCTCGGAAATAATAATCAGTAGGTTTGAAAACGCATTTCCAATTCTGTCATAATAAGAAAAATTCATGAATAATGCAATGCGCAAATTGTTTTAATTGACCTCAAAGTTGGTCTACACGACTAGGGTTTAATGTCGATAGAATTTATTAAACATGTTTATTAATTAAATTATCGTTTCCAGGAATTCGAAATTCGAAGAAATCAAATTTTCTATATTATTCGTAAAAACTTTGATTGTAGCTTTTTTTTTTTTTTTTATAGAAATCTGTTCGTCCTGTTGAGAATAGAATCGTGCGGAAATATCGTGTAAAAAAACGTTTAAGACGTTCATTTTCCTCAAAAAACATCGTGCGAGGGGATACATTCGAGTGTAAACGGTACTGGAAAATGCTTTTCGGTATAGTAAAAGAGAATAGAAGTATTATAAGAGATAACAAATGAGAATCTCGCGAAAAACGAACGAGCGTTACTTTTTTTTTTTTATCTGCGGAGTAAAAAAAAGTCTGCAGAACGTGGAAAAATCGCTTATTTTCGATCGCGTCGTCGGCTTATATGTTACCGTCACAATTACTCATCGTTATCTTCTTGCCACGCTCTCGGTTACGCCGTAACGGATATAAATCATCAAGTTCCAACGTTGAAATCGTACATTTAATAATTTCATTGAAATATTCGTGGAAATTTTTGAGAGTTATCGAATAACAAACTGAAACGATTCGCGACTTTCATCGAAAAGGTCGAGGCCATGTTTCTTCTCGGTTAACTGTACTTCCTTCGTAAAGTTAGCGAAATGGAGAAAATTCTAGATGGGAGGGGGGGCGGGCGGGATGGGAGCGAGAGGAAAAAGTTCGCAAAGAAACGAGCGATAAAAAAGAAGAAGACTGGAAAAAAAGAAAGGAAAACATGAGAAATTTCTGATTCGGTAATAGCTGAAAGACGATCGTTGAGAGGGAAAGTGTTATGAGGGAAGTTTCAGGACGTCAACGATCGAAAAAGGAAGTAAGCAAGGAAGACGTATATCGAAACGGGATAGCAGCCTTCATTTTGCCATTAGGTTCAACTACCTTCAAACGTCATTACGTCGGAACGTCGTTCGAAGTAGCTAGTCCTCTCTAAACCTACCACTCTCTCGTTCGACGCAACCATTGCGCGATGCAACTTCGTTGATGGACCGAAAACGGCTTGGAATTGGAATGGGGTTTAGGAAAGGGATGTATAGTAGCTAGAAAGGAGCCGAGGTTGAAGGTATCTTCAAGCATTAACCCATTGCGGCTTCTAACGTTTTACTCTATTACACTCGGCGAGCACGAGGAATTTGGTTGGGAGGAGAGTAAAGAAAAAAAAAAAAAAAAAAAAAAAAAAGAAAGAATTCGTCTATCCTTTTCTCTCTCAGTCTCTCTTTACCAAAGAGCCGTTCACGAAAAATCCTAATTTCGCCATCTAAATGCATCCGGTGCCGTTGCGGCTAAATCGTCGCGGCACTTCCGAGTAGTTCGTGCTGTCGAGGTTGGTTCCTCTCCGGTAGTTACTGATATAATAAAGCCATTCCTAACTTAATCCTCTTCCTCTCTCTCTCTCTCTCTCTCTCTCTCTCTCTGTACCTCTTTCTTTCTCTTTCTCTATTTTTTTCTCTTTCTTTCTCTCTCTATTTCTCACTTCCCTTTCTCTACCTCTCTTAGCTAGCTTAGATCTTTCCGCAAGTCTT